>CM076572.1:185220011-185420402 GCA_034641835.2 Pinus albicaulis
TGGTGTTAGCCCCCCTATGAAATTCTTGACAAGCAAGTTGGGGGCTAGTTTGCTCTGGAGCCTCCAAGGAATGCCTTTCCCCTGAAAACTCATCCTCCTTGGAGTCTCTGTGTGCTGTGCCTAACATATGGTTCCTCTGCTGATTCATTTCTCAAAAAGCCCATTATTGCCCTTTATACACTTGATTTTCATACACAAATGCCAACATTCTTGTCACCTCTCCTTTGGTCAAAGTCCCCTTCCTCACTCAAAATTTCCTTATTCATGCCCAAAATCCCCTCTAAATCCTATTCCTGCCCCTGGTTTAGCCCTTTCTACCCTTCATTCTTCTATCGTTACCTCCATTGGGCCTGAAATTGCATTCAAAATGAGTTAAGATGGTGAAATTTATGAGTTTGGGTCCTAAAAGCTCAGCCATCGACCCACTTCCTTTTTCCTCCCATGAGACACAGGCGTGACCGGCGCGTTAAATCGAAGTGGGCGCTTAGCCCTTCCAAATCTGCCTCCGCGCGAAAATCATTCAAAACCTTTTGAAATGCGCATATATATGGTTTTGACACGTAAATTCAAACCGGCAAATCTCAGCGGAGTCAGCCAAGATACGATCCAGGCGGAGAGGCGCACCCGAAATAATTGAATTCCCGCGCACACGTCATCACTCCAAACTACTTAGGTAAATTCGCACCAGTTGAGGCGCACAGCGTATTCGTCCAAAACCCGGCGATTCCTCATCTCACCTTGCATCCTCACAATACTATTTTGAAAAGCTACCATTCGCATTATCTCCGGACGAAAACGAGAGCGGCGGGAATTCCAAGTCTTGTTTAGATCCCAGGCCTCTCGTATTTGTCATCTCCGTGCACTGGCCCCAACTCCGCGTCCGAGCGTACCCTGCGAGGCGCCTTAGTCGTCCTCCAGTCGTCGATCTTCGCCGATCGGCGGTCCAGATCACCATGCATCGTTGGCCATTCCATGGTCTCCCACTCTCTTTAATCTGCCTAGTGTCAATTAGAAGTCTTATATGTACATTCTCGGTCTATCCTTTATATCTTTGGTTTTGTCGTGTTTTTTAATGTTTTCGTTCGTCTATTACGTGTATTCACGCTGTGTTTCATTATTCCTCCACCAGAGCATTCTGTCACCATTTTTTGCGATTTCTCCTCAGTTCTCCGTCTGCATGGCTATTTTCCACGTCCACAGTGTGTCCTCGCCTCCTCCATCATCCATGACCATGGGTTTCTTCACAGTTGTTGTTTTGCAGGGTTGCTAGAGGTGAAAGCCTCCATGTTCCGATCATACCATCTTAATGGAGAATTTTGCAGGCAGAATTAAATCCGAGGGCCGGCGCTGTCATAAAATTGTCAAAGAAAGCTGCTGACAGGATTTACATTAAGGAAAAGGCAGATTTCGAACTCTGAGAATCTCCCATCACCATTAAAACCCAAGCTACCCTGTCAGAAGCAAATAAAGCGGCCGAATGTTTCAGTGCAGAGGAAAAAGAAGGTTAAAGCGGGCTTATGAGGATCTTGAGCCTTAATCGGTGTTTAAAAGGCAAAGCATCAATTCACAGACCCCGAGGATCGATCAAAGGATCCTGAGCGCAGGCAAAGGGTAATATCAGGGTTTTTCGTCAGCAGAATGTTTTTTATTCATCAAGTACATGGCGCCCAAACAGCTTTTATTATGCACCATGTCCCTGAAGAGTTTTTCACCAGACTACAGCTCAAAAACAGTCAGACATTTATGAGACAGACCTTCCTAGCAGTTTATTTCATTTTGTTCAAATCATCCAGGAGTACTTCAGCCAAAAGATGTCAAGATCAAATCTGGAGCAGATCATTCTCCCACAAGGAAGGTGACAAAGATTAAATATACAGCATGTCAAGCAAAATGGGTTTCGGCCCTGCATTCATTGTTGTGTTTAAAGATAAATTTAATTTTCACCTACCTTCTTAGTCGATCTTAGGTTCATCCTTTGCTATAAAGCACAGAAGGAAACATTGTAATGGTTGTTGATGAGAAATCAGTGGAACGCAAGCATTGTTCCTCTTGAGACAAGTTCTCTGTGTAATATTGTAAGATAGGCTGAGATTAGATGTATTCAGACTAAATGTTCAAGCTATGGGCTATGATGTACCTGATTGGTGTTGTTTTTAATATGACAAGCATGTTTCTTTGGATCCTGATCTAAAGCAGCTGGTGATGTTTTCCTTTCTCTGTATTTGTGATTGACTTGCTTTCATTTCATCATATTTCTTCAGGCTTGCATCAAAAGTCTGGCATAAGATTTACCCTTGATAGGTACCTTATGCTGCTGCTCTCCCAGCCCTTTATGTTTTCTGCTTATATGTGTATCTGAATACTGACTTCAATTGATTTAACCAGTGTAGTGGATGATATTGCCTGCTCTCTGATGTATGAATTGATGAAGTCCATGTTTAGATGTTCTTGGTAGGATTTAGCTGGAAGGTTTGGGAACACTGGGGATTAGTGTTAGTCCTATCCACTAGGATCTTTTCACGACCAGCTAGCCTTTCTAAGATCTCTTGTAATTACCTCTGATTTTGTCCAAGCAGGCCTAGAGTTAAATGACCTCTGACCTGATCTATAGACATAATTATATGGTTCTCCTCCTTTCATTTTCAGTCCTTAATGTTCCATTCCATCTTCTATCCTTTAAGATCCAAATGCTCTAGATGACTAGCCCAACTGAAAGCTTGCACATTGAACACAAATAAATCCTTTCTTGACTCCATAGCCCAATGGCTTTGATGTTCTTTGAGTTATCTGTCTCTGCCTAAGCTTTCCCTTTGCTCATCCTTGTCTTATATTGGTCCTTCTTTTCCTGATTCCCTCCAACCAAACACAAACAATCAAACCAACAACCCTGAGCCTACAACTAGCCTAAAATCATAACTTAGAGCTTCAAAGACATATCCTTTGACTTGTATAGAGAGATCCCTCTCTGGACCTAGGAGGGCTAGATCCTAAGGTCCCAAAGTGGTTCTATGTTGTCTCATCTTTTGGTCTCTATCAACCTGGCCAAAACATGGGAACCCCAACATAATGGCGACTCCACTGGGGACTTCTGAGTACATTTCACCTTAAACATTCGTAAAAACCTCAGAAACTTAGAACCCTGGTTAGGTTGACAGTAAGTCACCCCTTTCTTGAATCAACCTCCATTATTGAATATCCACCATACTCTTAGACAGAGCCTGGAAAGGGCCAGGTAGCCTCCAGATCTCATCCTCTTTTCAGAGGTGACATATATGGTAAATGCCCTCCCAGTCAATCTCTGGTTGGAGCTTGTTGTTGTAGAGGAGATTCCTGAAGGGTGATAGTGCTTGAGCACTGTGGTGGATAGTGTACCCCTTAGAAACATCCTAAACCCTCCACCTGGCGACTCCATTTCTCCTAAATGAAAAGACTCCACTGGTGATCAGTAGGCCTGCTGATCATTTTGGTTTCACATCAAACCCCACTGGGAGACCAGACCCGAAACGTAATGAAGACCTTACTGGGAGGCCAGCTCCTGAGACAACATTAACCACAGTAGAAGTGACAAATAGGGTTAAGCTGCTTGGCTTATAAATAACATTCTGGCTTTCAGAGCCATCCACACAAGAGCTTACCCTAACCCAAACCCACCGGAAATAGTTGAAAATCCAGAGAGTATCCTCAGAAGAACTCCTACATCTAAAAGACCAACCATTTCTAGCCACATTCTTAGAGCTAATTCTGCACCAGAAGATCTTACAGTTCTATTAGACCCTTCCCTCGACCTATACCTTCAAAACAGATTACCTAGAACTAGGTCATTCAGTGTTTCAGACCAGCCAAACACTAGGGACAGTGAAATCCCTCCTTCCTCACCACCTGATTTTCACTTCCTCCAAAACTTGGGGCTCTCTCACCCTAGATCTGCTCAACAGACTTCTGCTGGTCCAAACATCCCTATCATCCAAATACCGGCTACTCAAGCTAACCATATACCCCATCAGAACATCATTATGGAAGCCTGGTATGCACCTTTGCTTTTACCTCAACCCTTGTTACCCTTACCCAATGATTATCAGTCAAAAATCCCACACTTCACTACTAAAGAGCCCATAACAGCTCAGCAACATGTAGATAAAATGGAGGACTCTTTTGATTATATGGAAATTGATGATGAAACAATCAAAATGAGGATCTTTGCCCAAAGCTTAGGGGCTGAGGTGAAGAAATGGTTTAAAGGATTGCCTCCTGGCAGCATTCAAGATCTCCCTGCATTATACCAAACATTCATAAACAAATGGGAGGTTAGAGCAAACCCTCGCCAGCTCCTAGCAGAATACATGTCCCTTAAGAGGAATGTAGGAGAGAGTGTCCATGATTACACCACTAGATTCAACAGCATTTATAATGCTCTCCCCCCACACATGAAACCTCCTCAAGGTATGGCCCTGGCTAAGTATCTTGATGGATTTGATGCTGACCTGGCCTATGAGCTTAGAGACAAAGAATACACCACCCTAGAATACATGCAGAAAGGAGCCATAACCATAGAAGAAAACTTAATGGAAAAAAGGGCAAGATTAAAAGCTGAAAAGAGGGTAACATATAGGGATGACAACATAGCTTCCACATCTGATCCCAAATATGACAGACTATCCAAAAACGTGGAAGAACTGCAACAAATGATAAAAAGGATGGTTTTCCAAAACAAAAACCAAAACAGAAACCAGAACATTAGAAGAAACAATGTTGCTCCCAACAGACAAAGAGAGTTAGATCAACAAATCATTCCCCCATTTCAAGAAAAAATTTTAGGTGAAGACGAGGGAATCATTGAAGAGTCTAAAGGGAATACAATAAACATCTTTGAAACAGAAGACTCAATCCTAAATTATGATTCAGAAGAAGACCAGCCCTCCACCACTGGTTATGATGAGGAATGGTTGAAAACTGAGAATTACAAATTAGGATTTGAGGATGCCATGCTACAGGTCCGGGAACAATATGAACTTAGGAACAAGAAAAGCCAAGATACTTCCAAGACGAAGACTCCTGAGGTAACCATCAAGAAAAGACCTAACATAACTTCTAAAGCAACCTCTGTAAATAACAAAACGGCAGCTGAAAGTTCTGGTAAGCACAAGGAGAAGGACAAACCAGACAATGAAAAACAAAGTCAACCAACCAGCAGTACTAGCACTTCAGTTAGTGCTCCTAATACAACTGTTCCAAACCTTGTACATAGTGAGAAAACACCAAATGACTCAGATACCAAGGCAGCAAATAAAACAGAGTCAGGTGTTTCCAAGACACAATCCACTTTCAATTTAGAGAGTGAACTTGCAAAAAATCTCTGTACCATTATCTGAGCTGGCCACTCAGGATGTATATAAAGGCCAAATTTTGAAAGCATTAAATCTAGGAGAAATGAGTGATTCTGTAAATTTGAATGATGATCAACCAGCCCTACTCTTTGGTCCCAAAATTGAAGGAAAGTTTCAGGAAGGGGTAGTTCCGACTTTTTATATTAGTCTCAACATTCATGAAAAAATACTCCACAATGCCATGCATGATTCCGGAGCATCACACAACTTAATCCCTAAGGTAGTGATGGAGAGGCTAGGCTTAGAAATCACCAGACCTTACAAAGACTTATACTCATTTGACTCTAGTAGAGTAAAATGCCTAGGCCTAATCAAAGACTTATGTGTGAGTTTGACCCAGATTCCTGCTAAATGTATGGTCATGGATGTTGTGGTGGAAAATGTGCCACCAAAGTATGGCATGCTGTTGTCAAGATCATGGGGAGCCAAACTGCAAGGGACAATGCAGATCGATGGCTCATATGCCACTATCCCCATATTTGGCCAACTTAGAAGACTGTATAGAGAGTCTCAGATGAAATTCTTAGTCAGTAGCCCTGAGAATCCTGAAAATTCACCATTTTATTCTGTGCACACGGACTTGGATTCTTTCATCCTTTACAATGAGCAATCCTAAGAAGAACCAGTCTCAGAAAATAGTCACCTAGAGCCCATGGACTTCAACATAATGGCTACTCTGTAAGAATACGAAGAAGAAGACCATGGGCAATCTACTGAAAGTATAACTCTGAATGAAATAGAAACAGAACAAAAACAGCAAGCTAGCCGCCTCCCTGATCTCCATGCCCATAATGAATCACAAAATGACCCCCCTCCTAGCACAAGCCTCACAACTCCGCATAATGGCGAATCCAGCTGTAGGGGAGGGGATGAAGACAAAGTAAAAAATGAACCCCTGTGGGAAATGAACTTTGATGGGTCCTGTACTATACAAAGCGCTGGAGCGGGAGTGTGGCTGCGTAACACTAAAAGTGGTCACGCAGAGAGCCACACTGTCAATCTGCATTTCAAATGCACGAACAACATTGCAGAATATGAGGCTCTCATCCTGGGCTTAAATCTGTTGAAAAAATTAGAAGCCCGTAGGATAGCTGTGAGAGGAGATTCAGAGTTGGTAATCAAACAAGCGAATGGTGAGTATTCAGCAAAACACCCCAGGCTTAGGGCATACAGGAATGATACTCTAGATTTGCTGAAAATGTTTGTTGAATTTGAGTTAGTATTCATTCCTAGGGGGAAAAACGCAGTTGCAAATGGATTAGCTTGCCTAGCCAGTTCATATCCTAAGACCCCAGTTGACCAACAAATTATCATTCAGACCAAATTCAGGCCTGTAGTGCTAGACAATGAAAAATACTGGCAGGTCTTTGAAGGAGACAAACAGATCGAAGATTTCCTGGTGGGCAGGAGTGAGTTTGAATTTTCGGATTTAGACTCAACTTCTGATGATAGCGGCCCAAGCGAGGATCCCCCAGATGAACAAGAAACACCCTGTAACATAGAAATAAATTCTTTTTCTGAACAAAATGGAAATCCAACCGAAAATCATGAAAACGCAGATACCGAAGAGGTAGAGGTGTTGCAGGCCAAAGACAAGAATATACCCAGAGGCCTGGCACCCTTGAAGGACCTCTTTGACTTTGATGACGTAGCAGAAAATCCCACCATTGAACATGTTGATTCTGATGTGGAAAGATGCAACATAGGCACTAAAAACAGACCCAAAATGATAAAACTGGATAAGTCTATACCTGCAAACATGAAGGAAAAATACATTGACTTGTTTAAGGAGTTCATAGACGTGTTTGCATGGAGCTATGAAGACTTAAAGGCTTATGACACCAACATCATACAACATAAGATACCACTAAAGGAAAATCAGAAGCCTTTCAGACAAAAACTCCGTAGGATTAATCCAAAACAACTGCCTGCAGTGGAGAAGGGGGTAGAAGATGTATAATCTGGAGGCCTTAATAGTCCTATGGGTTCGATTAATACAAAAATTAGTCGGGCATGATGGCGTGCACCTGTAGTCCCAGCTGTAGACTTTAGAAACCTTCCATGAGCCTGCTGAGGAAAGACAACTGCAGCACCTTTGCCTAAAATGGAACATATCCTTCGGAAAGGTAGTAGGCATTAAGAGAATCCTCACTGGCATTAGTTTAAGGATACAGCCCAAGTTAGGTACTCCCGGAAGATCAACTCCTTGTTTTACCACTCCATGGGGCACCTTCATGTACTTGAGAAAATTCTTGCCCGGATTGAATCTTTGGAGCTACCCAATACGAGAAAAAGATAAGGCATAGCTTTCTAGGGAATGGACGCTTCATGAATTATCTAACGGATGACTTAATTTGTATTTTATAAAACTGAAGAAGAACACCTAAAACATCTAAGAAAAGTTTTTGAAAAATGTAGAAGGTACGGTCTGTCCCTAAATCCTAAGAAAACTGTCTTTGGGCTGCAAGAAGGTAAACTTCTGGGCCACATTATATCTAAGAAAGGGATCAGGATAGAGCCACAGCGAGTTGAGGGAATACTTAAAATTACACATCCAAGGAACATCAAGGAGTTGCAGTCCTTCATAGGGAAGATCATTTTCCTTAGAAGATTTATCCCCAATCTTGCCGAGCATCTTAGAAAAATGACTGAAATGCTAAAGAAAGATGCAGGAATCAGGTGGACTGTTGAAGCCAAGAAATATTTTGAGTCAGTGAAACTTGCACTCACTCAGGCCCCCGTGCTTATCAGCCCTGACTTCTCAA
Organism: Pinus albicaulis; assembly: GCA_034641835.2. Lineage (NCBI taxonomy): Eukaryota > Viridiplantae > Streptophyta > Pinopsida > Pinales > Pinaceae > Pinus > Pinus albicaulis. The sequence continues at coordinate 185,228,161 of CM076572.1, forward strand.
AATATTTTCTAATCTTTTCATTTGCTTCCCAACACACAATAGCTACAGTCTTGCTGCAAAAAAATTGAGAAGGTAATGAATAGCCTGTAGCCTTCTTCAGTAAAACCTTGAGAGATGCACCCTTAAGGTACAACATCATGGAAAAACAGGCCTATGCCCTGATTAAGGCCTTAAAATACTTTAGGGTGTACATTCTGCATTCTCACACCATTGCCTATGTGCCAAATACAGTGGTTAAGGATATCTTGTCCCAAGAACCTGATGGGAAAAGGGGCAAATGGATTGCTACCATCTTGGAATACGACCTTGAAATAAAACCCACCAAACTGATCAAAGGTCAAGGCCTGGCCCAGTTAATGGCTGAATCTAATCTACAGGCCCTTGACATTAACATGATGAATGCCTGAGGGAGTTGGAGAGGAGCGATGGCGGTTTAGGGGTTTAGGGTCTGCCGAGATGTCTCATGCTCTCGCGCCGTTTTGGCCAGTCACCAGATTAGATGCTCCCAGATTCTGAAGAAGGCGACGGCTTGCGGCTTACTGGCCAGGTATGAATGGAAACGAGAGGATGCCACAGTCTGGGCGGATTCTCATCCTGCCATCGACCCTGCCGGTCTCGAAGAGGTAGCCTTCACAGCGTTTCGCCTTGTAAATAGGTTTTTTCCTGAAGTTTTCTCCGAGCTCGCCTTGGTAGCATTTCAGATATGGATCTGGCCCTTGAACCTGACATATTGGTGTACAGGGCTTCCTGCGAAGGTAAACCATTTCGTATGGGTTGTTAATCACCAGATCTGTGTGCCTACTGTCAGGCCAACTTTTGGCTTAAAGGATGTCGCCATTTGGAGGACGGACTGCATGGCAAAAGCCCTAAACGGCCCTGAATTTGCCAGATTTGCAGTGGATCACTGCTCAAGTAGAAGAAACAAAGAAAACCCCATCACTATTTTCTTGGGCGCATGTAAACAGCGGATCTGCCCATCGCATCAGCCGGATCGGCATGCAAAGGGTTCAACGCTTGGCTTACATTCTGATTGCATCCATGTTCCTCGATCTACCCTAACCAGGAGCCGGGCGAATCAGAATATGGATCTTTTCTCCTCTTCCCATCAGGTAACCTCAAATTTTTTCCAGATTTTTGTCAAATCTCCTATGGGTAAATCTTATTTAATCTGGATCCGAGCAGAAAACTCTGTTCTGTACCTGAAACAACAGATCTGGGATTTGATGGGATATCCGGTCCCGATCCAACACCTAGTGAGTGGTAGACACTCCCTACAGGATAATAGATCAATGATGGAATATGGAATTAAAGCTAACTCGACCATTTCACTGAACTTTCGGCTGAGAGGGGGTGTTGTACAGCAAGGGAGATCAAGCTCTGCAGGAGGCGAAAAGGGGAAAAAAGCCATTCCTCAGCAGCAACCACCTGGTGGCCTCTCCTATAAAAACATTCTACAGGGTACCAAGTCTGCAGGGCCACCGCCGGTTCAAGAAGGAGCTGTTCCAAGGCCTTACATTGTGGAACAGTTAGGACAAACACCTACTTACAAAATCGATTCTTCAGGAACAGAGGACTATGTTAAGACATATGAAACCCAGGCACTCATCTGTCGTTTTAATTGTTTTTGGCCCAAGCCCATGGATCTGTTCCATTGAATTTTCACTCGATGGACCATGGAATGTGACATTCATCTCTGCTCCAAAGGTTTCTTCATTGTTAAGTTTAAATCTACGGAGATCAGAGATCTTGTCCTCACATCAGGACCTTGGTTTTGGGGTTCTACAGGCCTCTTCCTGACCCCTTGGTTTCCTGATTTCGACCCAAATACCATGACAGTGGCCAGAATGCCGGTATGGGTGCATTTACATAATCTCCCTCTCCATTTTTGGAGTGACCAGGTCCTGGAGGGAATCGGCAAAAATATAGGGAAATACATAAAAACTGATACAGAAAGACTTGAGGACAGAATCTATACCTTTGCTCGAATCTGCGTCGAAGTGGACCTGAGTAAAGGACTGCCGGAGAACATTATGTTGTCTTACAAGCAACAGAACTAGTTGCAGGGACTGGATTATGAAAATACGGCTTTCAAATGCAGAATTTGTCGGCAGCCAGGACACCTTCAAAGTTCATGCCCAGACGCAAAGAAAGGAAACAATAAAAAGAAACAGAAAGAGAAACAGAGAAAAGGATGGCATTTCCCTCCTCCGGCCTCCGAGGATGAGGAATCTGAAGCAGAGGAGGATCCCATTCCCACTGGAAATAATGAGACTACCCAAGGACAAGAAGATCAAAGGAAAGAAACATCAGATCAGAAGGACCCCCAGCATCATCAGAACCACTCAGAAAGGACAATCGAGGATACAGGTGCCGGAGGAGTCAAACGTCATCACTCCTCGGACACTTCAGATTCAGACAAGGATACAGGACCTCAAATCTCAGAAAATCAGTTAGTCCTTGTAACTACTGCGCCACCCGAGAGTGGGTGGCACAAGGTCGAGAAGAAGAAGGGGAGGAAAACCTGAGCTGTGGGACAACTTTCCACGCTCTAGACGTTGAGGTTCTTTTTTGAGCCAACCGTTTTTCTCTATTTCTCTCTCTCGACTCTTCTTTGGTAGCTTTGCTACGTTGCTTTGTGTGCTAAAGCACATGTGCCCTTTGGGCAGCTGACTGAAATGCTCTGCATATGCTCTATGTAACTTTTCATTTTTATAGTAAAAAGTTACTGATTTTTTTCTGTGGAAAAAAAAAACATGATGAATGCCTTAGATGAGCAGGAAGGATTGCCCCATTCAATTGTTGAGGAGCAGTTTCAGAACTCTCCTTGGTATACTGATATCCTTTACGTGCTCACTAACCTCAAGGCCCCTCCAAAGCTGTCCAAAACAAAGGCCAGATTCATAAAACTCAAAGCTCGAAATTACTGCATTATGAATGAGAGTCTATATTGGAAAAATCCAAATGGCCTTTTGCTGAAATGTTTGTCTAAAACTGAAGCTGAAAGAATCAAACAAGAATTCCATGCTGGGGAGTGTGGAGGCCACCTGAGTTGGAAAACCACTGCAAATAAGATACTCAGGGCTGATTACTATTGGCATACACTCTTTAGTGATGTCCATAAAATGATTCTTTCCTACCACAAATGCCAAATCTTTGAAGGCAAAAGAAATCTCCTTCCCCTCCCTCTGCAACTGATCACCATAGAAGGCCCTTTCATGCAATGGGGCCTAGACTTTATAGGAGAAATTCATCCTGCCTCCTGTGGACAACATAAATGGATTTTAACTGCTACATATTACTTCACTAAATGGATAGAAGCTATACCCACTAGGAATGCCACCGATTCTGTCATTATTAGGTTCCTAGAAGACTTCATCTTATCTCGTTTTGGTTGTCCAAGGAAAATAATCACTAACAATGCTGCTGCTTTCGGATCCAAAAGAATGATTGATTTCTGTCACAGGTACGGAATAGCACTTGCATATTCGACTGCCTATTACCCCCAGGGTAATGGCCTAGCTGAATCATCTAACAAAAGCCTGGTTACAATCATTAAGAAGCTGCTGGAAGAGAACAAAAGATCAGGGCATAAAAAGTCGATACATGCCTTGTGGGCAGACAAGCTCACCACAAAAAAATCTATTGGCATGTCACCCTTTCAACTAGTTTATGGGACTGAAGCAGTGTTTCCTACTAGTCTTGGAGTTCCAGTAATCAAGCTTGTTCAGGAGATCCAATCAGAAGAGAACAGTATGATAAGGAGAATTAATGAAACAATCCATCTGCAACAAACAAGAGAGCAGGTTTATAACAGAGCTATCAGAGTACAGGAAGGCATAAAGAGACAGTTTGACAAAAGAACCAAATCTTCAGATTTCAAGGTTGGAGATAAGGTTCTGAGATGGGATTCGAGAATAAAAGACAAAGGCAAACATGGCAAGTTTGACAGTCTGTGGCAAGGTCCATATATCATACAAGCCACTGTGGGTCCTAATGCGTTTTTTCTGCAAGAACTTGATGGCACAGAGTTGTTTGGGGGTCTTGTCAATGGCATGATGCTCAAACATTACTTCTATTGATTTTCCATTTCCAGTTTCATCTCCATTGTACATACCATTGCAAGTTTTAATTTTCAGAAAAAAAAGAGAAAATGTTCCAAAAAATAGAATGAAAAGAGAGGTTCGGACATGCTCAAAATATGAACCTATGAAGTAAAAAGCATGGCTCAAACCTGATCAAAATCTGAGCCAAAAGGAAGCAGAATAGCTGGTCCTAATAAGCTCAAAATCTGGATCAGCAGTGAAAAGAAGAATCAGCTCTAATATGCCCAAAACCAGAGCTGAAGCAAAGAAAAGAGGTGACTCAAATATGCTTAAAGCCGGAGTCACAAGAAAGAAAGAAGGGTGTTTCACAGTTGCAGAATTCCATGCCTTCACAGTTTTGTTTTCTACAAGTTTCTGCCCAACAAGTCAAACAGTCTAATCCTAGCTTGGCTGTGTTTAAATTTCCTGTCTTAGAATGTAGGTGAAGGAACCTATTGGATAGTTTAATCCCAACAGGTATTAGATTAGGTAGAGAAATAGATGAGGTCAACAGTCTAATCTGGCCTCATAGAGCAATAAGGGTAGAATTAGAATAGGTTTGTTTTTGTTTTGCAAAATAAAATGGAAAGGGTCTGCTAGTTCAAATGCACCCAAGGGAAAACTGTAGAACTGTAGTTTGGGTAGGTAGTTTGGTTGGGAAAATGTTTCTGCTGATATATCATGTTTGTGGCAGCTGAAAATCAAAGAAGGAAGATGGCTTATGATATCAGGCATCTGGCCTACTCCAAAGATCATATCTGGTTTCTTGACTCCTCCAAGGAGCAACCATCCCCATGTGGAGCCACTGTTAGCCCCCCTATGAAATTCTTGGCAAGCAAGCTGGGGGCTAGTTTACTCTGGAGCCTCCAAGGAATGCCTTTCCCCTGAAAATTCATCCTCCTTGGAGTCTTTGTGTGTTGTGCCTAAAATGTAGTCCCTCTGCTGGTCCATTCCTCAAAAGGCCCATTATCGCCCTTTATACCTTTGCAAAATATCACCTTCCCCTTCTCCCTTTGTCAAACTCCCCTTTAATTCCCCCCATTATCTCCCTTTGTCAAACTCCCCTTTAATTCCCCCCATTATCTCCCTAAAATTCCCCTAAAATCCTACCTCAACCCCACCATCACCTCTTTATTTCTCCAAATTTCCGTTTCACCCCTTTATCGTTACCTCCCTTGGGCCTAAAATTGCATTCAAAATGAGTTAAAATGATGAAATTTATGAGTTTGGGCCTTAGCCCCCTTCCCCATTAGCCCCCGCACCTTCCTCTCTCATAAGACCCGGCGCCGTGACCAGCACCAAATCCACTAGGTGCTTAACCCCTCCAAACCTTTCTCCGCGCGAAAAATCATCAAAAAACCATTGTAAACGCGCGTTTGTGGGTTTTAATATATTTTGTTTTATCGACAGATCTCGACCGTCCATTAAAAATTCGATCCAACGGTGCGGAGCCCGCCCGAAATGGTGGTCCCCACACCTGCATGCGTCATACGCCCTGAAACCACATGTTTTCTCCGCACCACCGTTGCGTGCAGGGCGGTTTTCCCTGGAGAGCCAGCGATTCCATTCAGCTCATGCCACGCATCCTCCTGTACTATTCTGAAACCCGCCATTTCGCGCATTATCTCCCGGACGAAAGTCGGGCAGCGGAATTCGCGATCATCGTCCGATCTCGAGCGCTTCATCCTACGGTCGTAATTCATTGGAGCTGCACACTGCTTAACCTGCTATCCCTCGCCCCCATGGCCCACTGTGCATCGCGTTCCGCCGTCGATCTCTCTGGACATCTAATGGTCCAGATCTATTCATGCATTGTTGACCATTCCACGGTCTCTCACCTCACCCCGTTTCGCCACGTCATTGCCACGTGTACGCCCCGTACATTCTCCGTCTCCGTCACTATATCTTTGGTTTTGTCATGTTTTTTAATGTTTTTCGTTCATTTATTACGTGCATTCATGCTGTGTTTCATTATTCCTCCACCAGAGAATTCTGTCATCATTTTTCGCGATTTCTCCCTAGTTCTCCGTCTGCATGGTTATTTTCCACGTCCACAGTGTGTCCTCACCTCCTCCATCATCCACGTCCATGGATTTCTTCACAGTTGATTGTTTTGCAGGGTTGCTAGAGGCGAAAGCCTCCATGTTCCGATCGTACCATCTTAATGGAGAAGTTTGCAGGCAGAATTAAATCTGAGGGCCGACGCTGCCATAAAATTGTCAAAGAAAGCTGCTGACGGGATTTACATTAAGGAAAAGGTAGATTTCGAACTCTGAGAATCTCCCGTCACCATTAAAACCCAAGCTACCCTGTCAGAAGCAAATAAAGCGGCCGAATGTTTTAGTGCAGATAAAAAAGAAGATTAAGGCACAATAATGAAGATCTTGAGCCTTAATCGGTGTTTAAGAGGCAAAGCGTCAGTTCACAGACCCCGAGGAGTGATCAAAGGATCCTGAGCGCAGGCAAAAGGTAATATCAGGGCTTTCGTCAGCAGAATGTTTTTCTATATCAGGTACCGGGCACCCATACTGTCTTATTTATGCACCATGTCCCTGAAGAGTTTTCCACCAGACTACAGCTCAAAAAACAGTCAGAAATTTATGAGACAAACCTTCCTAGCAGTTTATTTCATTTTGTTCAAATCATCCAGGAGTACTTCAGCCAAAAGATGTCAAGATCAAATCTGGAGCAGATCATTCTCTCACAAGGAAGGTGACAGATATTAAATATACAGCATGTCAAGCAGAATGGGTTTCGGCCCTGCATTCATTGTTGTGTTTAAAGATACATTTAATTTTCACCTACTCCTTCAGTCGATCTTAGGCTCACCCTTTGCTATAAAGCACAAAAGGAAACATTGTAATGGTTGTTGATGAGAAATCAGTGGAATGCAAGCATTGTTCCTATTTGAGACAAGTTCTCTGTGTATATTGTAAGATAGACTGAGATTAGATGTATTCGGACTGAATGTTCAGGCTATGGGCTATGATGTACCTGATTGGTGCTGTTTTTAATATGACAAGCATGTTTCTTTGGATCCTGATCTAAAGCAGCTGGTGATGTTTCCTCTTTCTCTGTATTTGTGATTGACTTGCTCTTATCTTATGTTCCATTTCATTTCATTTCTACTGGTAGGCAACAGAAGTATAATATAAGATTCACCCTTGATAGGTCCCTTATGTTTCCTGCTCTCCCTACCTCAATGTTTTCTGCTCATATGTGTATCTGAATGTTGATTTCAATTGATTTAACCAGTGTAGTGGATGATATTGCCTGCTCTCTGATGTATGAATTGATGAAGTCCATGTTTAGATGTTCTTGGTAGGATTTAGCTGGAAGGTTTGGAAACACTGGGGATTAGTGTTAGCCCTGTCCACTAGGATCTTTGCACGACCAGCTAACCTTTCCAAGATCCCTTGTTTTACCCCTAATTCTGTCCAAGCAGGCCTGGAGTTAAATGACCTCTGGCCTGATCTATAGACAGAGTTGGTTGGTCCTCCTCCTTCATTTTCAATCCTTGGTGTCCCATTCGAAATATCTCCTTCAAGATCAAAATGCTCTAGATGACTAGCCCAACTGAAAGCTTGCACATTGATTACAAATAAATCATTTCTTGACTCCATAGCCCAATGGCTTCGATGTTCTCTGAGTTATTTGTTTCTGTCTAAGCTTCCTCTTTGCTCATCCTTGTCTTATATTGGTCCTCCTTTTCCTGATTCCCTCCAACCAAACACAAACAATCAAACCAACAACCCTGAGCCTATAACTAGCCTAAAATCATAACATCCGAGCCTCAAAGACATATACTTTGACTCATATAGAGAGATCCCTCTCCAGACCTAGGAGGCCTAGATCCTAAGGTCCCAAAGTGGTTCTATGTTGTCTCATCTTTTGGTCTTTGTCAACTTGGCCAAAACATGGGAACCCCAACAGAACCGAGGTTTTTGAACCGAACTTACAAACCCATAGCAGCAAGAGAAGCACAATAAAACATTAACTTATTAATCGCAATTCCATAGCAGCAAGAAAATGAGATTAAACCTTAAGGCTGTGACAGAAACGTAAAGAGGCGAGTTAGCCGAGCAAGAGAAATGAATGTAATGATTAAAGAATTAAAATACTTACCTTTCACCGGTCGAGACGAAGGATGGAGGAAAACACCTAAATGCATAGAGTTGTAGAGCTTGAGTTGCTCTCGCAGCATTCCGCAAATGACCAAGCGGTTAGGGCTTGCAAGGTAAGGACTATACCCTAACCCACCAAGGATGATACACAACCGTATATTGAAGGATTATGAGATGGTGCAGATTAGCACAAGTGTCAACAAGGATCCAAAGGACAATGTCAATCAATTGCCACAGAGATGTGGAGTAAAACCCATGTACGAAATATTAAATGATGAGCCATTCATTTCGATGTAGAGATAATCAATCACATAACCTGAGTTGATTATTAAAGCAATATTCCACCATATCCAAGGTTTGAATGTTATACATGAGTCGCATTATCATTATCTATAACCATAGTTTTGATTGTTATACATTGGTCGCATTATCATTATTTCTAACCATAGGTTTGATTACGATGTAGGAGTACATGTATCAATAATCGGGGCACAGTCATTTCAGGCCTTTTTATGTGGCAAATCATAATATATGAATAAATAATTTAGTTTAATAATATTACTATTGTGTTCCCTGAATGCGGTTGACATGACCCGATCATGCAAAGACAGATCTTCCCATGCCCAGGATGATGACGCCCTATAATGCTAGCTTTGATTTGATGCGAAAACTCATTTCAATAATCATTTATAATGGTGCTCCATTGTACCTGATCTCTTGCCATACTCTGAATCACATGTAGTCTCACTTGGACTATCTCTCATCACATCTATGAGCGTGCCATGACCCTTCACTACATCTGCGCTTGTGCCACAGATCTTCAAAAGGAACTGAAGCTCCTCATTTCGCCATCTCTCTATTGCTCAAGCCAGTCTCCAGAGCCATTATTTTTATTCCCCTCACCATCACGCTACTGCTCCAGATTCCCTGCGTGCTCCTCCTGCTGCGCACCCCCTAACGTGCACCCCCTGTCGAGTGCCCTCCTGCAGCGTGCTCCTCCCTCTGTTTCCCTTATGGATGTGCACCCCCTGTTGTATGCCCCCCGACTGTGCACCTCTCTGTGGAAATCCCCTCCTATTTGGTCTCTCCCTGTTTCGCTCTATCTGAGGCAGGATACCTTCTGCGTGCTCCCCTACTGCGCAAACCCCTATTGCGCACCCCCCCCCCCACTGTTGCGCTCTCTCGAGCTGCGCACCTCTTTGTTCTGATCCTAGCTTCCCCACCTCTGCTCGTTAACTTCCCCATGACCCCGCGTCAACGTCAAAAGACCATCAGGGGTAGCCAAGGAGGTGCATTCTCGGGGCCCTATCACTACAGTCAAGATCAATGTTTGGAATCCATTGAAGTTTCCTCTTCACGCAACCACGATAGAGAGGCTACTCATCGGCCTGATCATACCTAGGAAGAGACAGTCTTAACTTTGAAGAATCCGAGGGGCAGAAGAGGCCCCAAGAAGTCTACCATTGCGCACTTTGAGCTGCCCACACCTTGGAAAACTAAGCCGCTCCATGTACATGAGCTAACGGAGGAGACTGAAGTTTGGATCATGGATTCGGATGGAGTCTGGACTAGAGTTCCTGATGTTGAGCACCTCGTTGCTCATATCATCTGCGAGTACCTCGAGGCCCTCGCGTGCGCCAACAACAGAGGAGGATGCCATTGCACGTGAATATGGATGTCTAATCGAGGAGGAGGACCCTGCACCATAGGATGATGAAGGAACACCATAACTGTGCGGTAGCTCGATTTTTCTCTATTTTTTGTCTCTTTAGGACCTATTATAGCTACTATGTTTTTATATGTGTTACTATAAATTCTGTAAAACATGGTTGTTTGCCGTTATTAAAGAGTTGGTTTCCTCCTTGTTTTGAAATCTTTTAAGGCTGAGATTGGCTAAGCACTACTTACCATCTCAACCCAATGCCTATGTAAAGTTTATTTTATGATAATATAGCTTAGCCTAACTTACAAAAAAAATATTATTGTTGTGTTAACAATTAATATACATGGTAATATGAGTAATTTTTTTTTTACCTAAGTATATTAAATGTTACAACTTCTAATTACTATACAATATATTCATTTTTTTTTATTATAAGACACATTATTTTTTATTTAGAACATAATTTTTTTCATACTAAAATGTAAAATAAACTTCTTCGCTCACCAATAAAATTGAAATTTATTGTTTAATACATTTACTCTTTAATGCAAAATGGTAACTCAAGAAACTTAATGAAGCACAAAAATAAATGGAATCTTGAGGCTTCAATAAAGAGAAAAAAAAAAACATATGATTACACTATCGCAACCATTGTTCAAGTTTGATGGAATCTCGCATAATCCTTGTGAGAGCATCCTACATTGACTAATAAGGTGCTACGTTGCTGTCGGTGAAAGGTAAAGATGCACGTTGGCCAGACGATTATCTTCTTTTAATATGACGTGATGTGGCTTTGTGGTTGTTTTATCATTTCATGTGGCCGCAATTTTGGAGATAGAAGAGGGCGTTGTGTCATTTCAGTGCCGAATTCCTTTATTCGCGGACAACTCAATGCGTGTCACATACGTTGTAGAGTTTCATGTCCATGTGAACAGTGCATAGTATGGATGTACATCTCTTCTTTTGATAAACGGGCAAAGCGCATTCGTTTTTTTTTTTAAATAATTTAAATTTTTATGAACATAGGAATCTTTTATCAAATTCTAAATAAAATTGACTGGAAACAATAAAACCATCTTTAGACTACACTTGTGTGTATTCCAAACTAATATCACGTGTGTCGGTGGGGGTCGATGCCAACTAGTTCCGGTTGTCAGATATTGCGGAGGACGAATTTCCAGGTAAGGTAGCCATCCTTGCGTCTTCATACAATTGAGTTTTCAAATGAGATAACTCGAAATGGCTAGAAAAATACGTCTTTAATGTATTTTTCTTTAATGTTAAAAGTTTTTTTTATAAATTATTAATGGTTTTTAACATGTAATATAATATAATGGCTTGTAAATATATAAAAATCAAATCGTGGTCCTCTGTGGGTGGTGATTCTAATCATGTTCCTATTCTCTATGATTTGGAGCCTTCACCCGCTAAGCATCCTAGCCCATTCAAACTGAACTCTTCTTGTTTGGATGACTTTTCCATGATTTCCATTCTCAAAGAAATCTCGTTTACATTTTCCCTTGTCTCTATGGAATCCCCTTCCTTACAATGCTAGAGAAACTTAAAAAAATATAAGGAAATATCAATAAATGGGCTAAAAAGGAAATAGATCATGGTTGATATTGAATCACAATTATAACTTTTTTGGAATCAATTCTCCTATGAAAATATTTTTGTTAACCTACATGCCAATTTTTTTTAGAGCTCTAGAAAACTAGAAGTAAAATTATGCTAGTTTAGAAGAAGGAAGACGCCTAAATAATCAAGCTCTTTGGCTCCAAGTTATTGATGACAAAAAAATATATTTCCATGGGGTGAAAATCACAAAAAAACCATTAACACCATCTAAGTAATCACTAGTCTTGATGGAACATTTTCCTCTTCATTCTCTAACATAGTGAGGGAAGGTTTCTCATACTTCAAAAAAAAATTCAAGCAGGAAGAAAGCACTACTATCAAGCATATTCTCTCTCTCGTTAGACGCTTTCCAAGATCTATAGATGAGGAGGTAAATGAAATCCTCATGTCTGAGGTTGCAAACAATGAACTGGAAATTCTCCATAGTTTCCAAAAGGATAAGAGTCCAAACCGTGATGGCCTACTAATTGAATTTTACATCAAATGCTTGGACTTTGTTGGAGATGATCTTCTCTCTTTTATTGAATACTCTAGATCCTCTAGTGAGATGCCGACCCAATTTAACTCCACCTTCTTACATATTATTCCTAGGTCTGATAATCCTAATTCTTTTGACCAGTTTTAGGCCATATCCCTCTGCAACGCTATATATAAAATCATCACTAAGATTATATCCATATTTTTAAAAGATATCCTTTCTCATTCAATCTCTATTGAATAGTTTAGATTTCTTATTGATAAGAAAATTCATGAATCTAATGGTTTATCCCAAGAGGCCATTCACTCTATCCACTCACTCCAACAAAAGGCATTGGTCCTCAAATTTAATCTATCCAAATACTTTGATAGAGTAAATTGGATTTACTTACAACTTATTTTAATCCACCTAGGCTTCTCCCATTCCTTTATCACACAGGTTATGAATTGCATCTCTACCTTTTCCTTTTCCATTCTCATCAACAATGAGGTTTCCCCCTTGTTCCACACTAAGGATGGCCTTTTCTAGGGCTTCCTCCTTTCCCTCTCCTCTTTCTTCTTGTAGTTGAAGCTCTCAACAGGTTTCTATAAGATGTAGTAAGAAATGGAAACTTCGAAGGTGTTCTTTATCTCTCAAAATTGTTTTCACTTGCACCTTCTCTTTGTTGGTGATATACTTATATTTTAAAATGGAGGAATTCCTCATATAAAACATCTAAAGTATATTTCAGTTCTACTCAGTTATGCAACATGATGAAAATAAATAATCAAAAGTATTCCATTTATAGTTGGGCTATTCCAAAGAATGAAATCAGCACCATCGAAGACATTCTAGTAGGTCCTCTTGAAAATAATGGTTATGGTTTCAAATATCTCGGTTGCATTCTCCCGCCTTGCAATTATCAGACGCATAAATAGACATGGTTTCTAGTAAAAATTGAAAAAAGAATCAAACGTTGGACCAGCAAATGGCTCTCCAAAGGGTCACCTTGTATTATGCAAGTATGTAATTGACGTTATCCTAGTTTATTGGGCCCCTCTAGCTTAGATTCCCAAGGGAATTTTGAACAAGATCCAACAACTCTCTATCTATTTCCTTCATTATAGGAAGGAGGAAAAATGAACTTTTTTTTTCAATTCTCGGAAAATCTATGCTATTCCAAAATCCTCTAGTGGATGCAGGATAAAACTTCTCTAAAAATTTATGCTAGTGTTGGCAGAAAAAGGTGTACGATGCCTTATTCAAGGGACTATGTTATGGGAATATATCATGACCCAAAAATTTATAAGACCTTTATCCACCCTAGAATAGATTCACACCCCTCAAAAACCTCTTTGGAATGTGTTTATTTTCTAGAAAGGTATCCTAAAGGCTTTTCATATCGTTGGTAACCATCTGTGTTGGAAGGTGGCAAATGGAAAAAATGTCCTACTTTGAAGAAAACCCTAGATCGTTTGGCTACGTTGGTACCTCATCCCTAACCCTCTAATCAAACTCTTGATTGACAAAATAAAGTTCTTTATAGCCCATGTATCTTCCCATTCCTTTCCTCCAGGTCAACAATCCTAGATGTCGCCCATAGAACTCTAGCTTGAAGGTGAGGATGTAGGTGCCTTGGAAAATCATATTAAATATTTAAAAATAACAAACGTTATTGTATTTACGAAAATGAGTACCAAATCATATCAAAAAAAATTCCTCATAGAGGATATGCCCCAAAATATGGATACCTATCACAACTTCAAGCAACTGAAAATCCTCCCTTGCAGGGGAACATCCTATGGAAATTGTGTTGCACCCAAAAATCTAAATTTTGCATGTGGCTCATGTTGAAAGGGAAATTCCCCTCCTAGGACACACTCGAAAAAGGGCCATTCCAATATCCTATCATATGCCTTCTCTACAAATATGACATTGAATCTATAAACCTCCTTTTTATATATTGTCCCTTTGCAAAACAGGTTTGGATGGAATTAAAGAATTCATGTCACATAACCTTAGATTGGGCTACTAAGAACATCTCTCTCTTCCCGAAAACTTCACGTTGTAGACACCTCTTAGACAACCTTAAAGGTCTTCCTCTATATTCCAACTGGGGTATTTGGCTTGACCGAAATGACGCAAGTTTTGAGAATAGACCCCCAAACTCCTCTAAAGTCTCATTTTAATGTTTGTTTATTCTCTCTGTATCTCCCTTATCCTCATTTATCAGTTTTTACACTCCCCTTGAACTCGTTAATGATATTATAATTGACTCCCCATGGGCATATTTTGATGGTGCTACGTAATGGCCCCCTTCATCTGGAGGTGCAAGGGGTATATTACATCTTTCTAACTCACACTCTCTCTCCTTCTCTACCAAAATTTAGTCTCCTAAAAATAACATTGTCAAACTCTTCACTGTCTAAGAATGTGAGATATCTTCATATGTATAGCGGTTATCAAGTGGTTATAAAATGGATTAAAAAAAATTATTGCTTAGAAGGCTCATTATGATTTCTATCATGAAAAAAATAAACCAAAATTTCCAAAATTTCCCAAATATCTCCTATGATCACATCCACAGATCAACTCTCGAAAATTGGATTGGATTTGGACAAAGGCGGATGCTCGACCTCGAGATTAAAAAAATCCTTAGAACATAATTTATTTTTACCCTAAGGTATGACTAAACATTAGAGTCTATTATGTAGGAAAAATATTTCCAATGGAATCATCTCTCAGAGTTTTCTATTGAAGAAAGTTATTTTTTTTTGGGTTTACTTTTCACATGTTTATATTTCTTGGTGACCTTTTTGGAAGACAATATGCCTTATGTGGACTATATTTTTAGAGACAACTGTCGGTCTCCTTTTTGTACAACCAATTGGCAACATGTAAAAACATTTTTGACTCGTGGTAAAAAAATTACATAAGGTTTATTTGTATATACATATGAGAAACACTTGATAGGGATATAAGCCATACAAATGCTTATATATATATATATATATATATATATATATATATATATATATATATATATATATATGACATTTAATCAAATTAATAAATAGACCAACTTTATAAAAACTGAGATCTATCACCAATGTAACAGTATTTAATAAACTTCATAAAAACTCTCAAAATCAAATAGAAAATTGTTACTTCATGCATATAAACAATAAATATTAGTATTATTTCTATTAGACCATTAAAAATACCTTCAATTTAATTACTCTATCCTAATAAGTTAGTGGTTCATATGCCATATCCATGGCTCGTGGGTGTGGGCATGCCACTTGAGCCTCAATCTTTAACCTCTAGACTTGAGTGTGTATAATGCATGATTGCATGATGTGAGTGGAGATAGAAAACCGTTTTTTCTAATATATCCAATAACCCACTATAGATGATTTTGTACTTATTGGAATGTTAACATTATAGAGTATTTTGTGCTTATATTATAGTTTATATTAGAGTTCCATTTTAAGATCTTAGTATTGTGGGCATCACATAAATTAATGCACTTATTTTTTAAGTCAAATTTTGAGATCTTAGTATAATAAACACCACATAAATTAATGTTTCTCTTAAAATGTGAAGTGTTAACCAACAATATTTTTACTCTATTTTATATTATGGGCACCACATAAATTAATGCACTCTTTTTTTTTTTTTGTCAAATTTTGAGATATTAATATAGTAAACACCACATAAATTGATGTTTCTCTTAAGATGTGAAGTGTCAACCAACAATATTATTAATTTATTTTATGTTGTGGGCACCCCATAAATTTTGAGATCTTAATATAGTAAACACCACATAAATTGATGTTTCTCTTAAAATATGAAGTGTCAACCAACAATATTATTACTTAATTTTATATAATATTATTACTTAATTTTATACAATCCCATTTGAAATTATATATATGTATATATAACCTTTATTACTTTATTTTATATAATATTATTACTTTATTTTATACAATCCCATTTGGAATTGCTTTTTTTTATATATATCTAACCTTTTCAAAGTCCGGCGGCCTCATCTTGGTTTAAAAAATCAAAACAGATCGTTACCTTCATTTCCACTCAAAGTCAACAGAGACATATACGAAAAACGTTGGTTCATAATTATTTATCTTCATGGACCTGGCCGCTTGTTTTGTCGCTTGTTTCGTTTGACCTGGAATGGTGCTGATTGGGCATTTATAGCTTGTTTTCTATCGGATAATGAATAGTATTTATTTATTCGTCATATTCCTCGCTTTGCTGTCTCCAGATAGGAAAGGGCAGCCGGCTGTGACGATGGATTCGCCCTTTCTTGTACACACATCATCAGCTCCAGTAAGATATATTCAAAACAAAATCTTCAAACCAGATTTGAAGGCGCTGACTGTCAATGAGACGCGAGGCGTTACGTCAGATTATGATAATTCCACTTTACAGTAACTCGATTTGTTCGCGAGACATTCATAGACGAATTGCATTTTGACAAAACGCTAAATACGCACCTGTTTCTGATCGGGTTTCTTATTTCACAGACAGTCAGGGATTATTTGACGGGTTGATTGTGGAATATCTTTTTGATATCAGTTGTAATAAGTATATTTGATTGGCAGATTATTGGAGATATTTTTGATGTTATGATATTATAGTCTAAAATTATTTCAACAAATTATTGATTCATGACTATACTTATGTTTTTACACTAACGGTTGGATATATTTTTCATTTTGAATGAAGATTTTCATAATTGGTTTTTATTATGAAAATTTGTTTTAAGTGGATTGCTCCCTCCATCAATAAGAACAAATGAAGTTATATCTATAGTAGTAATAGTATGATGTTGTTATGACAATGATCAAAGTTACTCTCCACCAATTCATTCGTTTAAAAACATAGACACATCAATAGATAATCATATAACAATGAATAGATAATATCATTCTTATATGGTGGTATATCAATTGCTTGTTGCGTGTAAAAGCGTATACCATTACCAAGTTTTAGCCGCCTAATTTGAAGTCAACTTTGAAGGCGCACTGAACGAAAACGCAATCTGTCATTGCAGAGGAAGTCAATCAGAAATGTAACACTTAGAAATTTTAATGGACAAAGCCTACTATTCTTATAAAGAGCCAGAGGATGAGCGGGTTATTCATTACCAAATTTGTCTAGTGTGTCTACAATGGCATTCTTTGGCTGCTTGAAATGGGTTAGTATATCCTCTATTATTTTATGTCAGCTGGTATTGGCTGCTGCATCATTACAAGATGGGCTGATATCATGCCTGGGGAGAAATGCTATTACAAATGTCACAACCATGGCGTCTTCTTCTGCAACGTACTATTCTCTGTTGAATTTTTCAGTGCAGAACCTACGTTACACTGAATCCAGCGTGCGCAAGCCCAACGTTCTGATTCTCCCGCAAAGCAGGCAACAAGTGCCGGAAACGGTGGCCTGCTGTGTAAAATACGGTTGGGAGATTCGGGTTCGTAGTGGAGGGCACAGCTACGAGGGCCTCTCCTCTACTTCTGATACTCCCTTCGTCATCATTGATCTCATGAATTTGGACGCCATTAACGTCGATATGGCTTCCAAAACGGTTTGGGTAGAAGCCGGCGCGACTGTGGGGCAATTATACGATGCCATCGCAGACAAGACTTCAATCTACGGTTTTCCTGCTGGAGTCTGCCCCACTATGGGCACCGGCGGTCATCTCAGCGGAGGCGGATTGAGTTTACTTTCGAGAAAATATGGTATCGCGGCTGATAATATAATCGATGCCCTGTTCGTTGACGCCAGAGGCAATCTTCTGAACAGGCAACAGATGGGAGAAGACGTGTTTTGGGCTCTAAGGGGTGGCGGCGGAGGCAGCTGGGGCATTGTGGTTGCATGGAGGATACAGCTCGTCAGCGTCCCTCCTGTTGTGACGGTCTTCAACGTGTACAGAACGGGGAGAGAGGCAGTGACGAAGCTTGTGTATCAATGGCAGTCCATTGCGCCGGCCCTGGAAGAGGATCTGTTTATCCGTGTGGTCATATCGGGTACCCAACTGAACGGGGGCCAACGGGATGTCAAGCTGACCTTCAATGGAATGTATCTGGGGCCACTGGATCAACTCCTGGAAACAGTGAATAAGAGCTTTCCTGAGATGGGCATGGTTGCCAGCGACTGTAAAGAGACGAGTTGGATAGATTCCATATCCTACACTGCATACACAAACAGGACCGAATTGCGCAACAGATATAATTCCAACAAAAATTACTTCAAAGCAAAGTCTGATGTCGTGAAGACCCCAATTCCACTATCGGCCTTGGAAGGGGCATGGAAATTCCTTGAAGATCAGCTCACTTCTTATGTTATTTTTGATCCTTTCGGTGGAATAATGGATCGAATACCGTCCTCTCAGATTGCGTTCCCTCATCGAGCCGGGAATTTATACTTGATACAGTATCAAATCACATGGAATAATCCGAGCAACGACACACAGTATATCGCTGCGATTCGAGGATTATATGAGTATTTGACTCCTTATGTTTCCAGCTCTCCCAGGGCTTCTTATGTAAATTACTTGGATCTTGATTTGGGTATAGCTCCCAATGGGACGGCCACGGTTGAGGAAGGTAGGTCATGGGGAGAGAAATATTTTGTGAATAACTATGATAGACTTGTGAAGGTAAAGAGCACAATCGATCCTTACAATGTTTTCCGGAATTCTCAGAGCATTCCTGTGAACAAGTAAGAGTCGTGACATCTCAAAAAATAAAACAGAATAGTCAATATTTTGTGTGTAAGAGATTCCATAGGGACGGAATCATTTCCCTGCCGGGCATATGTGTACCGTTTTCTGCTGTTACATTTATATCTTTCCCGTTCTGGATTTCTTTTGCATTTATATCTTTCTCGTTTTGGATTCTTGTGTTATATAAGTTTTTTCACGTCTGCCGCCAAATTGAAAATCAACTCAACGTTTTTACTACAATCCAATTTAACGTTTTAATAATCAGACAGGCTCCTTATCCGCAAACTCTGGGCTTTCTGAGTTTTTCGTTAGATTTCCCTTATATAATTTTCATTGTGAACCGATTTTAGTTAGTTCTGAGATTTTGTAAAGTTATTGTTTAAAATTTTGAAGAGAAAGGTTGAGAATAGAATTGTTTTTTTATGATACAAAAATTAAAAGCAAATAAAAAATTAAGTATCATTTATTTTGTAATGGAAAATTGTTTATGTAAATTTTTACAATTAATTAATAATTGTTATGATAAAGTAGTTTTTAATATATAAATTATGTGGTTTATGAGGTTTAGAAGTTTAGTGATCACATTGATCTGAAAGGGTGGAAATTAAGACATGTAACGGTAAATCTCTTTGTTTAACTTAATATTTAGAGGAAACCAAGTTATATATCCAAAAATAAAATGGCAGTGGTTGGAATCATGTTAGATAAGTACAATAGTTGCATATATATATGAGAGACTGATCCAATTCACATTTATTAATTAGTAGTTATATAAATTAAATGTTTTAATATAAATTTTGCTAAAAAATTATAAACATAAATTTAGTTTTATAATTCAAAATCTCTAATATTCAATAATAATAAAAAAATAATTTAAAATCATTAAACTAGAAAAACCTTTTTAATAACAATTTGATTCTTAAATTAAACAAATAAAATAAAATTATATAATAAATTAATTTAAAAAATTGCATTTATTTTTTTATTAATTTTATGTGCATTGAATTGCATACTGAGAAATGGAAATGTAAAAGAAAGTCTGGAAGTAGTTTTTTTGTGGGTATTTAATTCAAAAAAATTCAAAAAATCAAGTAGTTGAAGTGTTTAAATTGTATTTTTAATAGTAATAATGGATTCAAAGACCCTCAAAATACTAAAATTTAACTACTATAACCCAAATTTTCAAAAAAATTTACCAAATTTTTTCATATTTTAACTTAAATTTCTGAATTATTATGTGATTCAATACGTTTTTACCCTCGTATCTTTGATTCAAGGTGTCGCGCAACGCTACATGAATATTTGGGAGACCAGCCATTTATGGCCTGGATTTCTATCAGACATAGCGCCTCTGTTTCAATGGCTCTGCGGTTTCAAGTATACATATTCTTGCCTTCTCTTCCCTCTTGGATATTGATGGAGAACCTGACTGTTTTAGAAGTGGCCAGGGGCAGGTTGATAACACGGTGTAAATTTCACTTTTGTTTATTTGTCTTCTTCAAATTTAATTTTATTTTCTATTTAAAAATAAATATGTAATTATAATAAAATAATATTTGTAATATTAATAATTAATTAAAGATATTAATAAAATAAAAGGATTTTTATATTAGGAATATGACTTCTGTGATTCATAAATTAATTATCAAATCTTTCGGTTAAAATCACAATGTAGAATTTTGTGTCGATGCGTTTCGAACCAGCCAGTGTGGTTCATCATCAGGACAAGATAAGGACGCAGCTTAAATAGAAAAAGAAGCTCTACATAGTCATTGTACCATAACGGCTAGTTTGCCAATAATTATAGAAATTAAATAAATAAATAAATCAATAAAATTAAAAATATCACAAATAAAATAAAATTTAAAAAACTAATAACTCAAAATAAATAAACACTAATAATAATAAATAATTAAATAAATCAAATAGAAATAAAAACTCCAAATAGAAAAAGAAGCTCCAAATAGAAAAAGAACTTCCAAAAAGTGGTTATACAATAACGACTAGTTTAACCATAAAAAATCAATAAATAAATAAATCAAATAAAATAAAAGAGAAGTTCCAAATGGAAAAAGCAGCTCCAAATAGAAAAAGATGCTCCTAATAGCCGTTGTACAATAACGGCTAGTTTGGTCATCAAAATTTAAAAATAAAAATATAAAAATAAATATAACAAATATAAAAAATATGAAATAAAATATAAAAAAATAAATACTCAAAATAAAATAAATAACCAATAACACTACCAGCTAGTTTGACCAAAAAATAAATAAAAAATAAAATAAAAATAAAAATAAAATCTAAAAATAAATCATTAAATTAAACCATAATTTTTCAATTTTACTTTTACTTTTATTTTTATTTTAATTATTTTTTTAAATTAAGACTAACATATAAGAATAAAAATTAGTAAGGAATTAATAAATGAATCGATATAAAAATGAACAATACAGTAAAAAAAATAAAAATATATATATTAGAAAAAATAAATAAATAAATAAATTAAATCAATAAAATTTTATACATTACATGAAAAATTTAATATAATTTTAAAACTAAATTAATTCCTTTATTTTCATTTATTTACACACATATATATATAAATTAAATTATTAAATAGATCTAGCCATTATTATTTTTAATAGTCAAACTAGCTGTTAGGTTATATTAAATAAGTAATTAAATTAATAGAATTAGCCGTTATTAATTTCAAAGTCAAATTAGTTGTTATTCTAACGGTTTATTTTGCCATTTCTACATCTATTTAAACTCCACGACCGGATCTGATCTCTCACCTAGTCTTGATGATGAACCACACTGGTTGGTTCGAAACACGTCGACTTTGTTCAATGTAATGTGATTATTACCGAAAGATTTCTTCATAATGAAAATAATTTTTTACACCTTTTTTTTTCTTTTTTAATCTGAAACTCAAATATTGCAAACTTATCTTAAGTTTCGACAGCTAACACTCCACCGTTAGTTTTTTAAAAATTTCCCGAAAATTTCCCCAAATCCTGAATGGAGCTCAAGCGCTCGCCAAATATGATAATAAAATCCATCTAAGCTCTTTGAAATACTCGCATTTAGTCTTCGATCTAAGCCTTTCTGGGATTTTTATTACTCCTGGAAAACTGGAAGTTCTAAACTTTATATTCACCCGCCGTGTAAAGTTTTTGCGCTTATCTTTTAACTTTTGCGTTGGGGAACTCCGTGGTGTTCTTATGGTGTTTCTTTAGGATAACCCGCGATCATAGTTCAACGATGATTGTGAGCAGTCTGTAATATACACCGATAACTTCACATGGAAATGTAAGGAGTTAAAAATTATACAAGTTACTCACGGGTAACTAACCATTTACTATTAAATATGCATTACTCATCATTACATAGAATGTTTACCAATTCATAATGTAACTTTAGAATAAGAATAGTAAGCTCCTTAACCATTAACAACCTCTATTATAATACATTAACATAATACTGTATGATGTAACCTTCCACTCATTTCATATTTCATGTAGTCATCACATACTTGGCATTATGAACATCATAACAAGAAAGGAAACAACATCATCATTTTGACACAATAATCAATCACATCATTGAACACCAACATACCTTGGAAACCCTGTAGGGTGAAAACCAGCAAACGTTTAATTTTATTATTAAACGCACTGAGGGTGATCAGCCCTCACTCAGTGGCTTATAAGGAAGATCATCCCTTAACCATCGTTTATAAACCTTACAAAGAAATATACAAATATCTAGCTTAAAGTCATTACAATAATTTTCATATCTTCATATCTTGATGGCATGGATGTACCTAAAATGGTCCATCGTACACTGGATCATCCTACAACTTGCACTTATATGCATGAACCATAATCATTTACCTGCCACCAAGTTAAGCATAATATTTCCTTTGTACAAGTCACCATCATTCCCTGATAATGATGCCTTCAACATACATTGATGTCAAGATTCATAAAGTGTTAATCAAATCTTTCATATATCTATACTATAGAGGATTTTCCATCTACTCTTGTATATTCACGACATGAAAGTAAAATACCCTGACATTTTCTCTTTAACAACAAATACTGCATATGTGCTAGTTATAAGTAATCAGATTAACTAAAGTTTCGCTCGCATAAGCACACATTCCTGCAAGACAATAACTACATCTCCCTAGCATATATTTAAAATAAATTGATACATCAGTTACAATATTTGTGCATGCGATTTACATAAATTTAACCAAAATAGCTAACCCTTAAGTTTTTACTTTTAGTGCTTGAAATGCAAGCTAACATAACAAATGTTGCTCCCATGTATGCAAATGCATATAGATTCAAAAAGAGTCTCCCCAAAGGAGTTCTTACACAACAAAGCACATAGCTTTCTTCATGAGTTTTCCCAAAGAAAATGTCAACACAAGTGAGCATGTAAACATACTTTTTCTTTTCTGTAAAACTATGCAATTAAGCATACAAATACATGTCTTCTTTTTCAAAGATTATACTAACAAATCATTTCCAGTGTAGTTTAATACAACATGCTATCTTTCCCATCTACAAACATGTGTATTATTTCCAATGAAAGTTAATACATATATTGCATGCTTATGTAGGATCTTCTTTCAAAAGGAATTAACATCATAATCATGATAATATAAAAGTAATCACACATTTTGTTCATCTAAAGAATTATAACTAAATAGTTCTTTATCCGAGAATTTATTAAATAACTAATCTTTACCAACACCATGGTAAACTATTCATGGATTTATAAATAACTAATATTTACAAACACCATGGTAATCTACCTAAGGATTTATGAAATAATTAATCTCTACCAACACCATGGTAAACTATCTATGGATTTATTGAATAATTACTATTTACAACATGGTTAATAAATATTAATTTGATAAAACTTATCTTTTCTTCTTCATTGCACATGAAGACATTTCAAGAATTACTCTCTTTAATCTATTTAAGAAGATACTTTGGACTTGTTATCATTTCATAAACTAAATGAATACAAAATCATTCTTAGAATAATGATCATGCATCTTCTATTTTCTTTCTTATACAATATTATATAAATATTTATATTAAAGAGTTATCCTCTTTAATCTATTTTTCTTGCGTATACAAAATTATATAAATAGTTATATATTTCTGTCCATATAAACATGGAAAATATTTTGAAAATAGTCAAACCCATAAATAAACAAAAAATAATTACTTATCTTTACTTTCATTGTTACTATTGCTGTGCGTCCTAAATTGACACTCTCTCTTTCATAGTAACTTGGCATGAAATCCATGTGAGTTTGTAATAAGTGATGACAGGCTTCAAAATATCGGCGATGGGAACGTTATCGACCACTCTTTTTGATGGACGGATTGATTGCGGCCGGGGTACTCTCTGACCTTATTACTCTCACCGTGTTTTTTTTTCTTCGGCACAACCCGAGTATTATGGGTATATTGACAGCCTGGCAGCTCCCTTAATGGATTTGTATAACCCCATTTGGCACTACAAGTGGCCATTTCCTCTCTGATGCTTGCTTTCACTCGATTGGGGTTTGAGAGGGTTCGTGTAAATATCTGCAAGAAATAAAATACTCCAAGAAAAACATGCGTGAATTTGGAGAGCTAAATAAAAATAGTCCTCCCCCATCTCTAGCCATAAATCCCATTTATCCCCCCCTTCCACTGAGCGAGTACCCCCAAAACAATAGTATGCATTAGTTATCCAAAATTCGTTTTACATCTAACTGATTCTCGATTTTCTTGATACAACTGTTTTGGTAAAACATGGTAATTAAAAAAATGTAAATTACAATGGTTTACATGGATGCTACATACTCCCCCCCTTAAGAGAACACCGTTCTCGGTGTGCTTCTCTCACTGAAATTTAAACTTACACTCATGATATAATAATATGAACACCCAAAGGGGGTTCTTCCCCTTCACAATGAAACACTTTCGTTTCCTTAAATGCCATTAATTGAAACTATAATGTTTTTATCCATAGTCATAGAAATGTATAGCGCAAAGAAAATTTCGTTTCCATTTCTAACTGCTTATCCCTTATTCAATTCATAAAAATATAGAAAAATCTCTATACGAAATTACCATTATTTACCAATTACTATTGGAAGAATGATGGCTTTTACGCAAGCTCTCTGAGAATGGTTGAACAACCCATCAACACTCCATCAAAAGAGCCTGTAATGTATGACTAACAATTCACTCACATTAGTCACATAGTTTCAATCAAATGAAAATACTTGCAACTATAAAACATTCTTGCAATATCAAGAGATGTTTTAATCAAAGTACTTCCACAAGTACTCAGAGAGCACCAAATCTCTAATCGATGCATCACGTGCACACCGTCTTAGCTCCTACTAAAGACATCCACACAGTACTTCAAAAAGTACTCAGAGAGCACCTAGCTCTCTAATCATACCAATGGTCAATCAATGCACCATAGGCATATCCTAGCCTCTGCTAAGACATTCAAACAAATTAGTAAATAAATGAACTTATACATTCAATAATTCATTTTCCGAGCGCTAAACTCCTTTTCTCTTAATATCTACATAGGATATTTACTCAATCATATAAAAAATTGTTTTACTATAACACAACTTTTTACTTAACTTGTTCCACTATGAGAACCACAATGGTAAAAAAAATGCTCCTCCTAATCCATAGGATCAAGTCATTTTTCACATCCAGATAGTCGATCTTTCCACACTAAAAAGTCTTTATACTTATCTAGAAATTTAGTCTTTCAAGTTGTGGTCCTCCCAACCATCAAGGGAGGCTATTACATCCTCCACTTGCCCCCTATCTCCAGAATCTGGACGGTGCCACGGGTTAACACTGGAAATAATTCTCTTTATGTTATGACCTCTAGATGGCCAATCTAGTCAAACTCATAAATTCTAGTTTTACAAGGGTTGCTGTAAGCTATTTTCAATTGGTCCCAACCAGCTCTAGAAAATACTCCCCCTTTACCAATTTCACAAAACGCATACTCCTCCTCTGGGATTCAGCTTTATCCTCAGAGGAGTAGGTAACTATCTTTCCATCTGTCCCCAACCACTTCCTATTCTTGGAAACATTTTTACCATCAGCTTAAAAAGGTTTTATTTTCATTAATTAATTTTAGCAAATTAAATAATTTTCTTTATCAATAGTGATGATTTAAGTTTTTCTTGCTAGATAAAAGAAAATTAAACAAATTGTCTTTAACTAGTTAATACTAGTTAACTTTAATGAAGCTGTCACAATTTCCCCCTTGGAAGTAACATACATGTGTTGTACATTGCTATTTCTGAAATAAAAAAATCATGCACATTAAAACATGATACTTTAACATTTATTGTTGCAATTCACATTGAAATGTTTGTGATGTTTTATTTTAACAGATTTTCTGTTTCCATTAAGCTACCCATGCTTACTATAAGAAACAATGCTAATCGTAAATATTTTTCAAGCACATATTATCTTACGCAATTATTTTAAGTTCCTGCATAAAATGTTGTCATGCATACAATGTCGTCATGCATAAAAGTATATATAAATATTCATTAATACGTATGTGTCAATAACAATTAGGGTATGAGTGCAAACATTTCCAATTCCTATAATGTTCTGTTTCAACACACTGACACACGAAGTAATTATCATAATCACATTAGGGGAATTTTGAGGTCTAAAATGGGCCTCCTAAGAAAAATGTACAACCAAAATAAAATTTATAAGAACCAATAGGATTTAAGATGATGATGTCAACCACGGGGGATGATTCACCATTTTTTAAATAAAAGGGTAAAAATATTAAAAAGTAATAAAATAATAAAACTGCTTTTTAAACTCGTATTTTCAACTTATCTCCCAAAGTTTTTAGTCAAATTTCAAGCGGGAGTACTTGTTGGATGCAAAATTTAATTCCTCATCCAAGGAGTACCCATGTTGCATACTTTCAATGGAACCTTCTATGTGAAAAATGATAAATACACGAAAAAACATGTTTGCAATCACACTTTTCATGTAATTCTCATTTTTCGTGTAGTAGGGTTTATCAAAAGTATGCAACATGGGTACTCCTTGGATGAAAAATTAAATTTTTCATCCAACGAGTACTCCCGCTCAAAATTTAAGTAAAAAAAATGGGAGATAAGTTGAAAATACGAGTTGAAATAGTAGTTTTTCCTTTTTTTCCTCTAAAATTTGACGATGTCATCAAATCTTATTTTACTATTTCCACTATTATTTTACAATTTCCTTACGAGGTCCATTTTAGACCTCAAAATTCCCCTAATGACTTATTCACAACTGTCAAATAGCTTTAGTCAAAATTGATTCGTGCATATAA
Organism: Pinus albicaulis; assembly: GCA_034641835.2. Classification (NCBI taxonomy): domain Eukaryota; kingdom Viridiplantae; phylum Streptophyta; class Pinopsida; order Pinales; family Pinaceae; genus Pinus; species Pinus albicaulis. Next base: position 185,255,282 of record CM076572.1, read on the forward strand.
ATTTCATTAGTTATTCATTCATAACTAGTCAATGCTATTAATAATTTTAATGCATCCATGACACGAGTCACTCTAAAACTATTCATTCCATGCCACTAATATTCTTAATGCATTCATGATGACTCATGCAACAATTAGTCAGTCAACTAGTCATTATAGTCAACTCTCACAACTTGACCCATTAAGAGGCTTATTTTAATTTTAACACTCTATCATCTTATATAAGGACTTTCCTCATATTTTGAATTCATGCATTAGTTTCACACACCATCACTATACACATTCATCTTTTTAAAGTAGTGCATGGTAACTTTAGAAATTTTATTGCATGCAAAAAAAATTACTTCTCTTCAAACTCAAATGAAAAGTAACTATTTTTCTTTCATGCTTTTTATACTTTCTTCCCTAAAGAAATAAAGCATAATACACATATTAATCTCATAGGCATATTCTTATGTAGAAAAAGTATATTATAATAGCATGTACTTTTTTCAGAATTCTATTAAACAGAAGCTAATCTCATGCAATGCCATGTTTATAAAAATTTAGTTTTAAAGGAAATCAACATGCATATGCATAGACTTCTTAAAATAAAATAAAATAAAATACTTATCTTTATTTCATTTGAATAACTTCTCTCCCTACTACATTACTCATCCCCATCAGGAAATTCACTTTTCTCCTCTACAACAATGTTTTCTTTTAGCAACATCGACAAGATTTTATAGCATGATTAGATAAAGCCTCAATCAATAAATAATCAATCTTTGAGTGATCCTTTAACACCTATTCATGTGCATACATGAGATGTGAATACAATGTCACAACATGCTTTCTTCTAACATCCTTACATTAGTGTGACTAAGTAATTAAAATAACTCCCACATTATTATGACATTTTTCACACACACACATTTGTACAAGACAAATTCGCTTTACTTAAACTTTTACAAAATACCCCCACTTTAGCTTTTGCCTTTGGAACATGAAAATATAATAAAGCTAACACATTAGTTGTTGTTCCTATGCATACAATGCATAAAGATTCTAATCTTAATTTCCCAATAGAATACTTACATAATCGAGTAGGAAAACTCATGATTCCTCTTCGAGGACATATAACATAATAGTTATGATGGCATAAAGTACTCACATACTCAATAGATCTTCTATCCATGCAAGGAACCTTGTTCTTCTATGATTCTACATGCAATTTGCTCATGCTTTGCTTCAAAGAATTTACCATAGATAGTCTCTTTTATACATAAAAACTATGCAACACTAACAAGGTTAACTTAACCTTTAATATAACTAAATCAAGAAGTTGACATAATCCATCTAGCAATGTAGTATATTCAAGAGGTTATTCTCTTTAGCCTATATTTATTTTCAAGAAAAGAACTTTGATTCCTTATCATTTAACACACCAGTATGAAATCTCTTTTAAAAGAAAACAGACTTCTTATCTTCTCTTAAATAAGATATATATAAAGGCAAGCAAGTTTACTTATTTATGTTTTACTACTGCTCACACCTTTCAAGATACATAGTAGTAATCTTTGCAAGAACTCAGATGGGTTCTTCTCAGCGAAACTAGTAGAGTAGTTTGGTCTTTTACCATGGTATATCTTTCTAAAAGATTATCATATTAGCAATGCTTTATTACTTTCCAAAAGAACTAGCACAATCTTGCATATTAAGTAAAACCGCGTTTTACTCTATATTTGTCTCTTGTAGTTGCAAGACTCACATGCAAGAATTATTTCAAAATATACATAATTCTTTCTCAGAAAAGATCAAATGTATATTAGTTAACTTTTTCAAGAAAACACGCACATGTTTCATTTTCAAGAAACAAAATTCTTATCTCCTTTCAGGGAAACTTTAACTCAAAAATGAAATTTTTACGTACATGTAAAAGATATATCATTTTTAAAGAAACTCTAACTTCATTGCTATTTACTTTGTACACATTTTATTTTCCATAAATGCAATAACTATTGTTTTCAAAAAAAAAAAAAATATTAATACTTATCTCTTGAAACTCATTGTTCAACCTGGAATAGAGATGCGATTCATTCCTTCGCAGACGCGCATTTCATCTTGGATCTCTCAATTTATTTTCATTTAATAAATCCCAAAGGCACCAATGTTGCAACCTTTAGCTCTGATACCACTTGTAACATAGACCGATAACTTCACATGGAAATGTAAGGAGTTAAAAATTATACAAGTTACTCACGGGTAACTAGCCATTTACTATTAAATATTCCTTACTCATCATTACATAGAATGTTTACCAGTTCATAATGTAGCTTTAGAATAAGAATAGTAAGCTCATTAATCATTAACAACATCTATTACAATACACTAACATAATACTATATGATGTAACCTTCCACTCATTTCATATTTCATGTAGTCATCACATACTTGGCATTATGAACATCATAACAAGAAAGGAAACAACATCATCATCTTGACACAATAATCAATCACATCATTGAACACAAATATACCCTAGAAACCCCGTAGGGTGAAAACCAGCAAATGTTTAATTTTATTATTAAACGCTCGTGAGGGTGATCAGCTCTCACTCAATGGCTTATAAGGAAGACCATCCCTTAACCATCGTTTATAAATCTTACAAAGAAATATACAAATATCTAGCTTAAATACATTACAATAAATATGATAGAAATTACCCACAAATCTTCATATCTTCATATTTTGATGGCATGGATGTACCTACAATGGTCCATCGTACACTGGATCATCCTACAGCTCGCACTTATCTGCATGAACCATAATCATTTACCTGCCACCAAGTTAAGCATAATATTTCCTTTGTACATGTCACCATCATTCCCTGCTAATGATGCCTTCAACATACATTGATGTCAAGATTCATAAAGTGTTAATCAACCTTTTCATATATTTGTACTATAGATGCTTCTCCATCTACTCTTGTATATTCATGACATGAAAGTAAAATACCTTGACGTTCTCTCTTTAACAACACATACTGCATATGTGCTAGTTATAAGTAATCACATTAACTAAAGTTTCTCTCGCATAAACACACATTCCTGGAAGACAATAAATACATCTCCCCAACATATATTTGAAATAAATTGATACATTATTTACAATATTTGTGCATGCGATTTACATAGATTTAACCAAAATAGCTAACCCTTAAGCTATTACTTTTAGTGCATGGAATGAAATCTAACATAACAAATGTTGCTCCCATGTATGCAAATGCATATAGATTCCAAAAGAGTCTCCCCAAATGAGTGCTTACACAACGAAGCACATAGCTTCCTTCATGATTCTTCCCAAAGAAAATGTCAACACAAGTGAGCATGTAAAGATACGTTTTCTTTTCTGTAAAACTATGCAATTAAGCATACAAATACATGTCTTCTTTTTCAAAGGTTATACTAACAAATCATTTTCAATGTAGTTTAATACAACATGCTATCTTTCCCATCTACAAACATGTATATTCTTTCCAATGAAAGTAAATACATATATTGCATGCCTATGCAGGATCTTCTTCCATAAGGGATTAACATCATAATCATGATAATATAAAAGTAATCACACAGTTTGTTCATCTAAATAATTATCACTGAATAGTTCTTTATCCGAGAATTTATTAAATAACTAATCTTTAACAACACCACGGTAATCTATTCATGGATTTATAAATAACTAATATTTACAAACACCATGGTAATTTACCCATGGATTTATGAAATAATTAATTTCTACCAACACCATGACAAACTATCCATGGATTTATTGAATAATTACTATTTACAACATGGTTAATGAATATTAATTTGAGAAAACTTCTCTTTTCTTCTTCAATGCACATGAAGATATTTCAAGAGTTACTCTCTTTAATCTATTTAAGAAGATACTTTGGACTTGTTATCATTTCATAAACTAAATGAATACAAAATCATTTTTAGAATAATGATCATGCATCTTCTATTTTCTTGCTTATACAATATTATATAAATATTTATATTAAAGAGTTACCTTCTTTAATCTATTCAAGAAAATCCCTTTTAAAATAAAGAGCATGCATCTTCTATTTTTCTTTTGTATAAAAAATTATATAAATATTTATATATTTATGTCCATATAAACATGGAAAATATTTTGAAAATAATCAAACCCAGAAATAAACAAAAAGGAATTACTTATCTTTACTTTCACCGTTACTATTGTTGAGCGTCCTAAATCGACTCTCTCTCTTTCACGGTAACTTGGCATGAACTCCATGTGAGTTTGCAATAAGCGATGATAGGATTTGAAAGATCGGCGATGGGAATGTTATCAACCACTCTTTCTAATGGACGAATTGATTGTGACCAGGGTACTCTCTGCCCTTATTACTCTCACTGTGTTTTTTTTCGGTGCAACCCGAGTATTATGAGTATATCGACAATCTTCCATCTCCCTTAATGGATTCGTATAACCCCATTTGGCGCTGCAAGTGGCCATTTCCTCTCTGCTGCTTGCTTTCAATCGATTGGGGTTTGAGAGGGCTCGTGTAAATATCTGCAAGAAATAAAATACTGCAAGAAAAACATGTGTGAATTTGGAGAGATAAATAAAAACAGTCCTCCCCCATCTCTAGCCATGAATCCCATTTATTCCCCCCTTCCACCGAGCGAGTACCCCCAAAACAATAGTATGCATTAGTTATCCAAGATTTGTTTTACATCTAACTGATTCTTGATTTTCTTGATACAACTGTTTTGGTAAAACATGGTAATTAAAAAAATGTAAATTACAATGGTTTACATGGATGTTACAGAGTCTTTGGATTTTACTTTTTTTTGGGTTGTGTTGGGAGAATTATTTGGTGTTCTCTTCAATTAATGTGCATTGTGAGGATAGGAAGCACTATTGTCATGCAACTTTCCTAAAGTAGAAATCATTCTGCAAATGAGTGGAATTACCGTAATACCATACTTCTAAATTTAGGTTGCTTTTATGTATAGTTTGAAAATAATAATTTTTATTAAAAAATATTTTACATATTCATTATTCTTCATAATTTTATATATCTATTTTTTTTCTATAATATTACCACTTTTCAAAAAAACATATATATAATATCTTGATTAAAATATTAATTTATTTAGATTTTATATTTAAAGTTTTTTCTTTGAGTATTCACAATTTTTCTTTTGAGTTTTTTTCCTTTTATACTTATAATTACTTAATGGTAATTAAAATTAAATTTCAAAATTTAAATTTAAAATATAAATAAAAAGATAATTATAAAATATTTTTAATTGTTTTTTTAATAAACTATTTGAGCAATTTTGAAAAATTAAAGTTTTCTATACAAAAATTTTATAAAGAAATTTCTTAGAAAATATAAATGAGTATGTCAAATAATTTTTTTTTAAAGTATTAAGTTTAAATTATGCTAATAAATTGAAATTGTTAACTAACATATTATTGAAAGTAAACAACTTACCCTTTTTTAGGTTTTAACAACATAGTTTTTCAATCTTATAGTGTGAAAAAATGTTATTCAATTATGACATATTAATTGCAATGGAAATATGAGAAAATAAAAATTTGATTATTAAAGGAAAATTATTAGAGACATTTACCCAACTCTCTAAAACATCGTGTAAAAGGAAGAAAGAGAGATTATATATATATATATATATATATATATATATATTACTTGCATAGATCTTTAATGTACCATTGCAAATTTTTTTCCAATTTCAAAACAGGTCAACTAATCTAATGTTATAATAGAAATAATAGGCTTATTTATTTTTGTAAATTTGTTAATGACAAAAAAAAAACAACAGAAAACATCTATTTTTTCAAAGAAAATATATGTTTAGAAGTTGGAAATAGAGCTCTACAAGAATGTACATTTTCATTACCAATAAAAACATAGAACAGGTGGTTGAAAATTGGGAAGTTGTATAATGCGATACATTTTAGTTTCTGCACACCAAGGCTAGAGATGTGTCTATTCTAACATAAAGTCAATGCATACACCTAGTCCACCACATAATTGAAAAAAAATGTTCCTCCAAAATATACTTTTAATTTAGTAATACTAACTCGTTAATAAAATATACACATTTTATAATAATTCTCATGCATTATAGTGACTATCAACATACATACAAACATGAGGGTTACCTATGGATTCCAATCATGTGGGTCAAGTTAAGTTCCATTGTCATAAAGAAAATGGATGAGGAATAGAGTTTTTTTCTTCATATTGTTTCATCTCATTTTTCTCCACAACATGGCATTGTGGGATTGGAGGACTCTTAAAGGATTTCTACACCATGTTTGAATGAAAGTGTTAAGTTGTGGATTTTATTTATTTGATTTATTAAAATTTTCTCCTTCATTTTACATAGTCATATTAAGAAATGTTTATGTTTATGTTAAGTCAAGTAAAATTTATTTATTTGGTTTATTAAAAGTTTCTCCTTCATTTTACATAATCATGTTAAGAAATGTTTATGATAAGTTAGTAAAAATTAAAGAAGAGACTGTAAATAATTTAGATTGCTTTGGAATAAGTTGGAAATATAATAGATGTGAACCAAATCAATTTAAATAATTAAAATGTGAAATATGTTAAAAATATTTTATATAATGAATATAAATAAAATTTATCTAACTATTTAACTATATTCATACCTATCACATTTCAAAATTTAGAAATTTCAATCAAATTTCAAAATTTCAAACCTACAATTAAATTGAGTTTAAATAAGCTTGATAGGACTACTAAAAATTGCAAATTTTCATTACGAAAGAGTGAAAATTTCCACAACTATTTTATCGACTTTCCGTTGTAATTATTTAATAATATGGTTGTGTTATAATTATCCATTTTAAATAATGGTACAATAATAATTCACTATACAAAGAAGTTTGTACAACCAAAAATGTTAAAGATATTCGAATTAATGAAAGGAGTTTGATTTTCTATATTCAATCTTAAAATAACCTTATGATTAATTAATTCCAAAAATTTACAAATATGTGGGAGAAAAATTTATAATTATTTAAATAATAAATTAATTTTGATTTTACTTATATATATACTTTAAGTAAATTAATTTTCTAAATCCAGTAATTTTTTTGTAATTTTATAATTGATATAAATATATTAGTTTTAGGGGAATATATGATTTATTATATTATTATAAGGTCATACATGTAATATAAAGTACAACAAAGAAAAATTAATACTTTAATCCTCTTTAAAAGGTAGTTAGGGTTTATCTAATAACTCTCACATGAAATGACTCATAGGGCCATATACAAGTTGCCTCTCCTTGATCACCTTAGAAGCTCCTTTCTATTTGGTGGGATCAGACTTGATGTTACACCAAAACCCACAAGTGCTAGTAAACAAACACATCGTCATAGTTGATAGATCCTGAAACACACGGGGAGCACTGAATTACCCAATTCCAAAAAATATCCCTCCCAACACTAATCAGGGGTGTTTCAAACTCCAGACCTTTAGCTTTGATATCACTTGTCAAGATCACGATTATTGTTAGACCAAAACCTGTAGGTATTAGTAAACAAATGTATCACCATAGTTAACAAATCCTCAAGAGGCATTAAGAACATGTCACAAAACACATGTGGAGTGTTGGACTATCCAATTCCCAAGACTATTATCAATTTGGCTCCTTTTTCCTTGAGGATCAATTCATTAATCATGGAAACCGTGCCTCCCTCTAGTCAAAGTATCTTACAACTCCCACCTCACTTAAAGGTGCCTCAATCATAAACCGAGAGTGCTCGTCCTGACCTTTTGAATCCTCCAACCACTCATTTAAGGAAATTTTCTTAAAGGGGGTTCATATTGAAATGTAACCCCCTTATCTCCACATTGTTAGTAGAGCTTCAAGTACCTCTATTGGTGTCACTTAGTATTCATTTGATCAATTTGAATTCTACAAAGATAATAGATAGTTTTCATATTTACTTCCCTTAGCCCAAGCTTGTAGACCTTAATAAAATGATTTCCTACTTTTGGAAATAGATCTCAAGATAAAATTTTAAATCTATCCCCATGTTAAACATTTCTTCGTAGTAAGGTTTGACCTAATAAAAGATATATATTGTATCCTAAACTATTTTCCCTGTTCATTGGAAAATATACCATATGTATGAAATTTGGACCTTGAAATATTATCTCTCTACAGACATCCTCTCCATGATGTTCACCTCGAAAAACTTATCATATCTCTACATTTCTTGGGATATAATTTTCTATTTGACATAGGAAATTCTATAAGTAAATTTCATTTTTAGAATTGAGGAAACAAATCGAATACATGTCACAACATATGCATGCATATGCACACAAGTTTCAATAATGGGGGAATTAAAATGGCTTATAAAGATTATATTAAAATTCAAAATATGGATTGTGTGATAAAGTGACCTTCATATGTAGAGCATTTTTTGAAACATGACACATTGATGTGCATTTCAGTAATTTTTAGGTATGGTTCTAAAATTTTTTTCATCAATATCTTATTTTCTTGGTTGTCAAAATGGATACACAACTACTAGTAAATTTGTACCCTTTGAGTCCACACCAAATCATGTTTATCTACTTATCTTGGAAATATATCTCTTCTAATTATTCCTTATCATTAAGAGGAAGCATCTAAATCAATCCCTTATTATGTCAAAAGAATATGGACCCCTTCCAATCTGCACTTATAGTATGAAGTTTTGAATAAAAAGACAAAGACATGTCAGCCCCATCTCTACAATCAATTAAAGGAGAGACAATTATTAGAAGACAACGATATGATCTTACTTCTCAAGAAATAAATGATATGATAGTATTACTAAATAATTTTGTAGGATGCATATAGGGTTCACAACTACATGAATTTATACAATTCTTGAGTTTCATTTTTAGAATGTGAAAAGCCAAATGTTTAGAAGCTCCCTAATTGATAAAAAAGACGAAAAATCATGCCTTTTTGAAAAAAAATGCACTTTTTCACATACCCAACAATCTCCACCTTGATAACAATCTATATTTGCAATCTATTAGCTTCTCCATGAATTTATGAATTTGTTCTATCGAAACCAAATATTTATGCATCACATTATTAAAGCTTGGGTTCATGGAGCTGCATCAAATTATTTACTCATATTTGAAATTTCTAAAGGTGTGTAACTTGTGAGTTGATCAACCATTCTTTCTTCATCTTGGTTACAATAACGATGCTCTCATATCATTGTTTATCTCTTGATAATTAGGTAAATTCGTTAAGATGCTTGACAATCAACTTGATCAATAAACCATATAGAAAGAACATGTTGTTTGGAGGGGCTATTGATTACTCATACCAATCATCATCATTTGAGTTACTAGCCATTTTATCCATTGGCCATCACATGCACCATCACTCAATTTTTGAACTATCACAACTATCACCAAATCAACCATAGTTGGAAGAAATCTTCAACTTCTTCATGCCTTCATTTATTTCATATTTTGTGCATACTTATTGAGGAGAATCTATTATCATCCTTCATGAGAATATTCAAACACACTTTATCATTCAAAATTAATCAATGTGCATAAAAAGGAATTTTCTATTGTAAAATAAATTCTACGAGATTTTACGCAACCTCAACATTTCTCAGTAATGTTTCTACAATCATCTCAGATAAAATTGAACTTTCCATCTTTCACATTTAATCTCCATTTGATATTAATATTACCCATATGGAATGAAGGAGGGAATGACACACATTTGTTGCAAGTCCAACAAGTATCCAAGAACAAACTACATTGTAGTGTAGATATACACATGGAGAGATGTACTCGAAAGGAAATTTACCCATATTTTTATTTAGTCATCATATACATTTATACATTAGGGAAATGGTTGGATTGAATGTAAAAACTTCAAAAAATCATTTTTTAATTATATTTACCATTTAATACATACATATTCATATATTTAGTTAATTTTGTGACAAATGTGTGATGCCTATTGTGTAGGCCTAAGAGGCCCCTTGAAAACCTATAAGAAAACCAAAGTCTTTCAAATTGTTGAACTTGCAATATGCTAACACGTAATAGCCTATCACCTACATGATTACAAGTCTGGATGCTGCTTGGCCACCACCTTAGCATCACTACACCCTCTAATCGAGGTCATATTTCCAAGCCATCCCACCATTTTCCCTTTTATCGATATGGTATTTTCTTCCTATATCAAAAAATATATAATAATTTTTGTATATTATGCCAAGTGAATATCTATTCTTAACTCTATCTATAATCCCTTATATTACAACAAGAGGGTAACAAATTTACTGTACAAAACTTATAAGTTTTCGTCAATTATTTTTATAAGCTATCAAATAATGAAAACTACCATCATAATTATCATTTTTAATTTTCATATTATATTTTAAAATAAATTTTTATTTATTTAAGAAAAAATTAGCATAGAACACATAAATATGCATACACTTTCCTTTTTGAGATGAAGTTAGAAAATTTGTTCAATAAAAGGATGTAGCATAAACTCATAGTAAAGTTACATAAGAAATGGATTCTTGCATATATTTTTCTTCTAAAAATATATCTTAACTATATCTAATGCTACCAACTGGGAAACTTTTTCACTACAAATTTATTTTGAAATTTCAAATAGTATAAAATTGATATAAGTGGCCTAATTCCTTATAAAATTTAAAATACATATAAGTTTACGGATCAGAGGGAGAGTCATTGAGTTTTTGTTTCCTTTCTTGAAACTATTAATCCCTTGTATTATTTGTTTCTAACAATGAAGCTTTCTCATCCACTTGAGTGGAATGGATATACTCCTTAGTTTTCACGTATAGTTGAGTTAGGGGTTTGATTGTTTAAAGAGACATAGTCCTTTCATCATGGGAGGAGACCTTTGTGTGTCTTTAAATGTCCCATATTTATTAGGGATGTGAGGACCTTTCATTGCATAATCAGGGGACCCATCGTATGTAAACATTACCATTGATAATTGGAGCCCCCGTTTTTCCCCTAGTTTCCATATTTTCTCACTAATTCACCGTTGAATTATTCTTGCATAAAGCATCAAAATAATGTAACTTTTCAAATGATTCTTTAACATGTCTAATCCTTTCAATAATTGATGCCAATTGGAAATCAAGACGAGCCAAATTAGAAACTAAATAATTTATAATTAGTTTGGATTATCCTACCACTATCAATCTTGGCTTAATAAGAGTTTTGGTGATATTTCACCTTCATAAGAGAGCATAATATTCGGCCACATTTGATCAAAGGTAAAATACTGATACCCTTAACAAGAACTTTTACTCCAGCTGATTATTAGAATTGCATTAATTAAAGCATCAATGAACATAAATGAACAACTACTTACTGTAAAGAAGAGGAACATAACATGTCAAGATTAGTAATCATAAGAACACGTCGTTTGATAATAGAGTTTGTCCAGGAGGGACTACATCTCCTGGCCTCGGTGTCAAGATGGTGTAGACCACTGCATTAAGTACTGTAAGAAGAAGATATACATGGATGTGTTTCTCTGACATGCAAGGAAAATTCCCTCACATAGGAGTGGCTAGACCTCTCTACGAGATGTTCCACTATGGAAATATCATGCATAAAAAGGACTCCTATCAGTATGAAAATCGCTCATGTGCAAAGACTATGAGTATCCCACTGACATGGAAAACAAGGGATCTCAATGACATACGTGTGACGCAGATTATCCCTCCAACATGGCATAAAAGGGATCTAAAAAAAATACATGAGTATCCCACCAATATGGAATCAAGGGATCTCAACATAATGCAAGTCCATGAAAAAAAGTACATCAATAGCAAAACAAGACAATATCCCATGACTCATACATCAAAAGGGATTTGTACAGCACTAAGCATCTCGAAACAAAGAAGTACATGAAATCAAATCATCATATACCTCATGCTGAAGACTGAAGAGTGGCTGCTACTGCTGCTAGATCTAAAAACACCATCACAATCATGGCGACAAAAGGTGTAAAATCGACCGCTCACTCAGTGAAAATAGGCACCTACAACTTCACTTCAAAAAGTGACCGAAAAATGTAAATCTCAGCTGAAAAATTTGAATATACCATCAGCTTTGTGACATCAAATAGTGCAAAAACAACTGTCCATTTGCTGAATTCTGAGAAAGTGAAGATCTGGGGAAAAAAGGAATCATTTAGATTCCCCCTAGATTCCTCCACGATGCTGCTCCATGGGTGGATTGGAAATATACAACCCAAAAGGCGAATCTGACCTCGCCATTGCGTTCCCTGCGAAAAACTGTGAAAATGAATGTAAACTTGACTATATTTCGACATGAAGAAAAATTACCTCCCTCGGAAAATTTCAAGGCTCATGGTTCTGCCTACATAATTACTGCTCCACGCTCATGGTTTTGACTGTAATAAAAAAAATCATGCCTCGATTTACATGCATGCTCCTACTCTGCCCCTAGCCTGGGTGCACTTGAAAATGACTTGGTTTATATTAAAACTTGCAGGAAAATTAAACAATGAATCTGTTTGGGTGAGTTGGTTTGGATCCATGTTATGAGGGAGGGGGTTGGGTGGTCAAACCCCGCCCCCTCCTTTTTTTTTAAAGCTAAATTCATTTTAGAAAAACACTTTGTTTGTCTTATTAATGCAGGTGGGGCTCATTGGGGGGCCTGGCCCGCATTGGGCGGCCTGCCCCATATCCTCCTGCCGGTGGTGTTGTATTCAAAGAGGAGTGGGTTGGGGACACGGGGTCACATCCATTGGTCCCACCTAAATACAGTGGTCGTTGCCATGTTTTAAGCGTTGGGTGGTTGGATAGTGGTGTCGCCCGCTCGAGGGCGGGCCCATGTGGGCCGGGCGAGTTCGACCCCTACCAACACTGGATTTGACATACATAATGTTTATATATTTAAACATATAATTTTATATGGTTGTACGATGGGGGCGGCGCGGGTCACAACCCCCACCCTTTTTTATATTTTTTTGTTTTAATTAATAAAATATGGACATTTTTGAAAATTTAGTTTTAGACCATAGGAGTCATTTTAGGGAGGCAACAATTTCACCTGGAATCTGGCCTAATTTGGTCAGAATTCTGTGTCCGGAAAAGGTCAAATTTGTCCCTTCCTTAACCTACCTAGTCACCAAGTCAACCCAAAACTTTGACTGCGCCTAACTTCTTCATATGGACTCAGTTTGGTGAACCATTCACACCACTACGATCAGGATGATGAGATCTACGCTCTGGTCCTAGTTCGAAGGTAATCCAAGAAATTTGATTTTTGAGCTTTCCTCATCAATCTTTGTCCTTTGTGTGTCTCTGTTACCACCTGGATCAATCCTCAGCACTAAGGAGCTTTTGATCCTCCAAAAGAAAAAGAAAAAAAAAGAATATGTACTGATGTATACTATGTTTGCACCACAAGCGTCTTGAAAAAGTCACACTTTCATCTCCTTCACCTTTTTCCTTCGAAGCCTTAAGCTATGAAATGGCACCTGCATCCCCTGCAAACCTGTAGTATAATCTCCCGCAAATACATGCACAAATTGACCAATCTATGACCCAAATATTCCCATACTTGCCACGAGTTTATAAGATGTACTCGGTGGTCAAGTTTACATCAAAAGAGAATCATACCCCAGCTATCATTACAAGACGAGACATCATCGTTGCATTTTGAAGTGATGGAAAACACCTCATCACTTTTACATGAAAGAAATGCATCACACGACTCATAAAACAAGGCCAAAAATTATCATTATCACTTAAACAAGTGATGGAAAACACATCATTATTTTTCACAATTAAAAATGCGACCAAATGATTTACAAACATGACCACAACAAGCTAACATATCTAGAAAAAACAATCTAGAAGAACCATCTCTCACTTATCAAAGTGAGTGGATCCTTTCCTTGTGGCGAACTTGCTTGTCGATCAACTCTTTCGACTGGTGTATGCACGGGCGCTTTTTCTTTAAGGCATTTCTCTGGATGAAGTCTCCAACATGTGGCTCTTTGGTGGCCACTTCGGTTGCAATGGGTGCAAAATGGTTTTCTCCTCCAAACCTACTTAACCGATTTCTTTCCCTGTTGCAGAAAAGGATTTCCATGCCTCCATTCTGCTGCCATATTTTTCCAACACTTGGAAATCACACGGTTATTTAAACCACAAAAATGACATGTTTTGGATGCCATGATTTACAACTGTGGTTATCAACATTCTTATAATAAATATGCACTCTGGAATAATGAGACTTATTATACCTTCTATGGTGGTATCTGGTGCGATCATGGTGATGGGAGCTCACCTCAGCTATTTCACTGCAACATGCACTGCCATGGGATGATGACGAAGTGTCCCCATAATTTCTCTTCCTTGGAGAGTTCATCAATATCTTTTTCCCCTTTATGTCCTTTGAACATCCTTCTTCAGTGTACCCCAAACTTGCATAACGAGGTCACTGCACAACCTCCAATGGTTTGGTTATGCCTTGGCCGTGAATGCCAAGTCCTCCTCCTTTGTACCCCATCTTGGTGAGGAGTCTCATGCAAGTACCTGTGATGGGTATCTCCACACTTCCAACTGAAATTATATCATGTGAAGAAACTAAAGAAAAATCAACACTATTTACCTTAGCTATCGATTTCGAAACAAATGAAGAAGGCTCTCGTAAGCCTTCGTTGTGCTTCACTTCCTCCAAGGTCTCTATTGCGGCTTGTAGCTGAAGCTGCAACTGTTTCTTCTCCTCCTTTTCTTCCTATAGGAATGCCTTCAATGCATCACGATCTTCTTGAAGAATTTTGTTGTTGCGCTTCAATTCTTCTCATGCCTCTATCACGGCTTGTAGCTAAAGATGCAACTGCTGCTTCTCCTCCTTCTCTTCCTCTAGGAGTGCCTTCAATGCATACTGATATTATTGAAGACATTCGTTGTTAAGCTTCAACTCTTCTCACGCCTCTGTCATGGCTTACAACTAAAGCTGCAATCGATGTTTTTCCTCCTTCTCTTCCTGTAGGAGTGTCTTAAATTCATCGTTCTCTGCTGCTTGTTTTTCATAAGCCTCGTACAACATGTATGCTTTCTCGAACACCCTGAGCATGGTATTGTACATGTCCTTGACACTCTCCATGGCTCAATGCAGCGAACGTTCAATGTTCATGCCTGCAATCCAATCAGCAAGAAGACCTGCTCTGATACAACTTGATCCAGGGTAAAATCTTGATAACCTTAACCAAGACCTTTTACTTTGGCTGACTGTTAGAATTACATTAATTAAAGCATCAATGAACATAAATGAACAACTGCTTGCTGTAAAGAAGAGGAACATAACATGTCAAGATTATAAATCATGAGAACACGTCGTTTAATAACGGATTTTGTCTAGGAGGGACTACATCTCTGGGCCTCGGTGTCAAGATGGTGTAGGTCGCCGCATTAAGTGTTGTAAGAAGAAGATATACATGGATGTGTTTCTATGACATAGAAGGAAAATTTCCTCACACAGGAGTAGCTAGACCTCTCTACGAGATGTTCCACTGTGGAACTCTCATGCATAAAAAGTACTCCTATTAGTATGACAATCGCTCATGCATAAAGACTATGAGTATCCTGCCGACATGACAAACAAGGGATCTAAATGACATATGTATGACACAGAGTATCTTGCCAACATGGCATAAAACGGATCTCAACAACATGCATGAGTATCTCGCCAATGTGAAATCAAGGGATCTCAACATAATGCAAGTCCATGACAGAAAGTACATCAATAACATAACAAGACAAGATCCCAGGACTCATACATCAACAGGGATCTCTATAGGACTAAGCATCTAGGAACAAAGAAGTACATGAAATCAACTCATCATATACCTCACACTGAAGATGACTGAAGAATGGTTGTTGCTGCTACTATATTTGAAAACACCATCACAATCGTGGCATCGAAAGGTGTAAAATCAACTACTCACTTGGTGAAAATGGACACCTGCAACTTCACTTCAAAAATTGACCGAAAAATGTGAATCTCAGATGAAAAATCTAAATATATCATTAGATTTGCGACGTCTAATAGTGCAAAAATGACTGTCCATCAGCTGAATTCTGAGAAAGTGAAGATCTGGGGCAAAAAGAAATCTTTTACATTCCCCCTAGATTCCTCCATGATGATGCTCCATGGGTAGACTAGAAATCTGCAACTTAGAAGGCGAATTTGACCTTGCCATTGCATTCCTTGCAAAAAACCGTGAAAAATGACTATAAACTTGACTATATTCCGACATGGAGAAAAATTACCTCCCTGGGAAAATTCAAGGCTCATGGTTCTGCTTGTAATAAAAAAAATATGCCTCGATTTGCGTGCACGCTCCTGCTCTGCCCCTGGCCTGGGTGCACTCTAGAATGACTGGGTTTATATTAAAAATTGTGGGAGGATTAAACAATGAATCTATTTGGGTGAGTTGGTTTGGATCCATGTTATGAGGGAGGGGGTTAGGCAGTCAAACCCTGCCCCCTCTTTTTTTTAAAGTGAATTCATTTTATAAAATCTTGTTGTTAGTTTTATTAATGCAGGTGGGGTTTTTTGGGGGGCCTGGCCCGCATTGGGAGGCCCTCTCCATATTCTCCCACAAGTGGTGTTGTATTAAAAGAGGAGTGGGTTGGGGCTGCGGGTTCACATCCATTAGCCCCACCTAAATACGGTGGTCGTTGCCAAGTTTTAAGTGTCGGGTGGTTGGATAGTGGTGCCGCCCACTCGGGGGCCGACCTACATGGGCCGAGCGGCTTCGAACTCTGTTGGAATCGGAGTTGACATACAAAATGTTTACATATTTAGACATATAAATGTTATATGGTTGTGCAATGTGGGTGGTGGGGGTCACGACCCCCACCCCTTTTTTTAATATTTTTTTTTTTAATCAAAGCAATACGGACATTTTTGAAAATTCAGTTTTAGATCATAGGAGTCATTTTAGGGAGGCCACAATTTCGCTTGGAATCTGGCCTGATCTTGTCGGAATTCAATGTCCGAAAAAGGTCAAATTTGTCCCTTCCTTAACCTGCCTAGTCACCAAGTCAACCCAAAACTTTGACTACTCCTAACTCCTTCATAAGGACTCAGTTTGGCGAATTGTTTGCACCACCACAATCAAGACAATGATATCTACACTCTGGTCCTAGTTCAAAAGAAATCTGAACACTTTGATTTTTGAGCTTCTCTCAGCCCTCTTTGTCCTCTATGTGTCTCTGGAGCCACCTGGATCAACATTCTTGGAAGAGAAAATGAGACTCAAGGTGTAAATATAATCAACAATCCCTACAAGGTAATAAATAACTAATTCTACACTTTTCACCCAAAAATACATACATAAAATTACCATACTGAAATTACACAATTAATATACATGTCATTATCCATTTAAAAAATATTCCTCCATCTAACCCTCCCAAATATTCTTCTTATTCTTCCACTCCTGAGCCAAATCATAGGTATTTATTTCATGTAATCTCTTTATTCCACCTAAAGAACCTTAATGTACAAGTGCCTCCCTTCGGGAGGAAAATCATATATCCATGTCTTCTACAATATTACTAATAAAAATAAAACAAAGTAAAAAATAATACATGTACATAAATAAATGAAAATGATGTTGTAAAAACTAATGCATTAAATGAATAAATTATAAAAGTTACTTGCTATGGAAATACATAAATTATTTAATATTTACTTTATTTTATAAAAGGTTGAAGTATTCAAAAGATAAGGACTAGCACGCTCAGTTTGTGATTGAGGCACCTTTAAGCGAGGTGGGATTTGTAAGAGACTTTCGACTAAAGGGGGGCAATGTTTACATTATTAAGGAATTAATCTGAAAGGAAGAAGGAGCCAAATTGATAATAATTTTGGGCATTGGATTATGCAATGCTCCACATGTGTTTCGTGACATGTGCTTAACCGCCTCTTCAGGATATGTTAACTATGGCGAGATGTTAGTTTACTAACACCTATGAATTTTGGTATAACAAAAATCGTGATCCCAACAAGTGGTATTAAAGATAAATGTATCTAGGTTGAAACTCCCCTGGTTAGCAGCGGGAGGAAGATTGTTGGGCATTGGCTAAACCAACGCTCCTCGTGTGTTTCACGACATGTGCTTAATTTCCTCTCAAGGATATGTAAACTATGATGATGTGTTCATTTAATAGCACGTGTGATTTTTCGTGTAACATCAATCGTGATCCCAAAAAATAGAAATGAGCTTCTAAGGTGATCAAGAAGAGGCAACTTGTATATGGCTGAACAATTCATTTCATCTGGGGGTTATTGAAATAAAACCTAACCCTTTGTTAAAGAGGATTAAAGTGCCAATTTTTCTTTATTGTACGTTATACAACATATAGAAACTTGTAATAATATACTAAATCACATATTCCCCTAAAACTAATATATTTATATCAATTATAAAATTGCAAATAAATTACTTGATTTATAAAATTAATTTTATTTCAAGTATATATACATTATTTAACAACTAAAATAAAAAATAATTTAACATTTAAATAATTATATAATTTCCTGTCACATATTGTAATTTTTTTGAATTAATTAATCATAATGTTATTTTAAGATTGAATAGAACAAATTAAACTCCTTTAATTAATTCAAATGACTTTCACATTTTGGGTTGTACAAAGTGCTTTGTACATCGAAGTATAAACATTTGTTTCCTCGAAGTGTACCCTTATTTAAAAAGGTTAATTAAAACATAGACATATTTTAAATAATTACAATGCAAACACATGGATAAAATAGTTTTGAATTTTTTCACTCTTTAGAACTTTTTAATCCTATCAGGCTTATTTAAACTTAATTTAATTGTAGGTTTGAAATTTTGAAATTTGATTATACATTGTAAATTTCGAAATGTGATAGATATGAATAAATTTAAATAGCTAGATAAATTTCATTTATATTCATCATATTGCGTTTTTGACATATTTCTGTAGAAATTTATCTAATGGATTCAATCTGATCTTGTAATGTACTAAAAACAAATACTGAATCAATTCTATAAATTTTTGGAAACTAAATACGATCACATAATCACATAACATGAAAGAGAAAGAATAGAAATCACACAACACAAATTTATTTGGGTAAATCCTCAACTAAAAACCCTTCCATCTGCATATTGCATATAGTCAAGGCAATTAAACAATACAATGCTATTTCTATCACTGAGAAACCTCTGCACTATCCTAACTGTCTCACTCTAATCCTGGCACTGATCTAAGCAAGTTTAGTCCAGTATTGATCAGGTGATCATGTCCTAAGTTGAAAAAAAGCTCAAAAATGGAATTGCTCAGAATTGGTTGAAACTTGAATGAACAGATAGGCCTCGTCGCTATGATTCTGGCACTGTGAACGACACTCAAATCCAACGTCGTATGTGAAAGTTATACAGGTTTGAAGTTTTCAGTATCCTTCAAAAATCTAGTTTGACCAAGGTTGAATTTGAATTTGGAAATATTAAAAAAAAGAATATTCCAAGGAATATTCCCTAGAATATTCCCTATGAGCCTATCAAATTTTGACAAGTGGCAATGTTTTATTTTAGGTTGGGTTGACTGTGCAATTATTGGGCCAATCAATGGGTGCCACGTGGCAAGACCGAAGGCCGCCACGTGGCCCCTGGTGGATGGAAATTATGGTTTGTTAAAAATGTTGCAGCTGGCCGGATCTGAAATATACCTCCCGCCCACTAGCACACTAGCTTACCAATGCACCACATGTTTAGTTGTTATTAAACCTTGGAGTGAAGTGTCATTTATGGTTTAAATTCATTTTGGGCGGAGGTTAAAAGGCCGAGCCCCCATTAAAAGTGACCACACCTTATGACCGAGGGCGTGGCACTGTTGAAACTTATCTGCCCCCCATATATGCATGTGGCAGCGCCATTTGAATATTAAATGCCACGATTTCAAAACCATTGGATCGCGGTTAATCCGACAGTTTTGATGGAAACAGAATGTGACCACACCCACTCAAAATTTAAATTAACTGCTAGTGGTTCCACCTTATTTGGGCGCGTTCCACCAAATCAGGCCTTTGTGCCATATTTAGCGGCATTAACTGCAGTTAGCCCACATTTAGTGTGGTTTTCAATTGACATTGGGCAGAATCTTGTTTTCATCATAAATTCTCCAATATTGATCCAATTTGGATGAAATTTTGTCACTTTTGGGTATTCTGAGCATTCTGGAGAGTTTGGGATAGGTTTCAAAGCCAACAAAGGTGTTATTCACCAACGTTTTATTCAGGGAAGCTTGGAGAACCACTAGGGCCATGAGGGAAATGGAGCTTTATTGAACTACACTTCACTATTTGAGGTGAAATAAAATCCATTCTTAGCTTATTTATGTCTTTTGAATTCAACTTGAAAACTATTTCTACCTATTTAGGCATATTTCTCATTTTGAAACCAATTTGAGCAACTTAATAGAGCAAGGACATGCCCATTGGGAGCTTTGGATCCAACAGATGTAGCCCAAGAGTGGCGATTTGCCTCATAATGTTGCTGTGTTGTTATGGTGAAGTTATGCTGTTGTGTATTTCTGATTTAAGATGTTAAATAGTAATTTTGATTAACATTCCCTCACACATAAACTCAAAAATAGTTACCAAAAACACTTTGTTTAATTTGGAAGACATGATAAACACTTTGCACACTTAATTAAATGGAAATGGATACTTTGAGAAAAATATACAAATATTTTAATTTTTAGATCAGATGGTATCAAAGCTTAAGGATTTGAGCCTTAGGAGCTATAGTTTTACTTAACATTTGTTTTGTGCAAAGATATAGTTGATTATTTGCAAGTTTTGATGCTTACTAGGCTTAAAATCAAGAGAGGTGAAGGACACTTGGTTAGTGTTAGTGTTAGTCTAGTCATACTGCCATCAGTGATCAAAACTGCTCTTTTGCATTTGCATATTAGGTGTCTCATACCAAATAAATTTCACCATTCCGCTAGGTCATGGATTCATTGATGGTAGTAATTTTTTATCAGTTTTCCCTCATGAGGTACTTGCTGATTTTCCTCTCTATGGTCTTCAATCATTAGTCACTTTCATTCTCAAAATCATATCATTAGGTTATAGGATGGGTCTCATCAGTTTCTAGGGTCTCACCATGGTCAAGTTAATGAGTCAAATGTCAATAAATATCATCAAGGTCATGAGGAAATCAATAAACTCAAAGTCGCAATTCAGAAGTTGTTTTCTCCACAACGTCATCACCCTACCTTCAAAGAAGTTTTCCATAGCATGTTTAGTGCCAAATCATCTTCCAAGCAGATCCATCAGAAGGAGCCCGGAAAGAGCTTTCCAACAGTGTACTACACTCTCAAAACTGACTTCGGGATTGAAATTTATGCTTAAGTGAAGTAAAAGTCCCTTGTATCCTCATATATCCCCTATTTCCCATTTTTTCCCTTTAAAATTTGTATCATTAAAGTTTAATATTGTCCTTTAATAGAAATCCTTTTACCCCCCTTCGGATTACAAAATCGCGTTATTAAATATTTTAACTAAATATGCGATTTGATTACTAACCACTTCCCCTCCATACCTATTAAAACTTAAATAATAAAGTTCAAAGTTTATTATTTAAGACCCCCCGCCGTTCCCAAACCACTTCCCCCTCATGCTTTCGGAAACTTGTAATAATTGAAAGTTTTATATTATAAAACCCATCACAACATATATACTCTGCTCCCTTCCGATCCCAATCCTGATTGGCCCCGACCCCACCACAGTCCCTTCCGTATCTTCCCAAAATTAAATGAGTTTTTCTCCTTTGTTAACATGTTAAAACTATTTCCCAAAGGTTTCATCACATCGCATATTATCATTACCATATACCCCGCTCCCCTCCTTCGTCCTCCAATCGCAGATTGCGATGGCCTGTCACATAACATATTATAGCGTTTATATTGTATATCACCTTCCACCCGATCCATATTGCGATTATAACGTGGATCCCACCTCCTTTCTCTTCCTTCCTATTCACTATTTCTTCCCTTCACAAATGCATAAATTCAATTTTGTTGTATCTCAAAGGCAGTTTATTAAAGGGTCAGTTTTATTTAAATGAATAATGGAAAGAAAAGGAAACAGTCAGCTGGCTGAAAGCTTAAATTAAACAAAGATGTCTACAACAGTAGAGAAAATAGGATCTGATTGCCTATTTTATTCCTCAACAGTGAAAACTGTGAAATCTGCCAGCAATCAAATGTAATATTGTTCCTTCTTTAGGGGGAGATTGTTAGAAATATTTCTATTATGGCATTTCAGTTCTTCAGCTATTATAACAGCTCCCTTTTATGTGGATCTATGTTCCCACATTTTAGTGTATTTATTGTAATTATAAATCATTTGTAAACAATCTGAGATTTCTGAGGTCTGAGAGTCGGTAACTCAGCAGTAGGGGAATAGTTTGGAAGAACATTTTGCGCTCCATTGTACAGTTTGACAGGGATTAATAAAAGATGCAGCTCTGATTTGTGGGATCCATGTGGTATGAGATTTAGCATTTCTTTCTTTCTTTGTTACATATGTAAATTGTTATGTTCTATCTCTCATCCATAAACATTTCCTTTTGAATGCTTTCAAGATAGAAAGGTAGGATCCATTTTCATGCCCTGCCTTGGGAAATCATTCATCCTCTGTGTTTTCTATTTTGTTTGAAAAGGATCCAATTATTGTGCCCTTTTCAACTCCTCGCCAGTCTGTCCATCCCATCCGATTTAGCTTAAATTTCTAAGTTTCCTCCCTATCTTGCCCCATGAAATACCCTGTGTCCTGATTTAAACCCCAGTTTCAAAACTGCCCCTTATATATCCCACACATCCCTAAAATTGATTCATTTATTTTATTAAAACATTTTTTTCCCATAATTTTACCTAGCCTAATATCAGATCATTATTGTGTTTATTTGAATATCTATTTTTACGGAGAGAGCCCTCTCCTGTCCTTGTAGGCTAGCTACAAGGTTGAGCGTGGTTTAGTTTGTTACCCTGTTTTGCCCTTTTCAAACTGGGGTCCAGATCAGGCGCTAACCATTAGTACACAAAGTAATCCTCAACCAAGAAGGGTGAGAGATCCACCTCCAAGAGCCATAGAAGAAACTTCAAGCATGTCTTCAAGAGAGGGAGAAACTCCTGAAGATATGGATCCCAAATAAGAGGAATGGGTATTCCGAAAATATTTCCTAGACATGACAGAGATGGTAAGGATACTCTACCAAGAAAGGAATGATAGGCTTGTTGGATAAGGGTCTAAAAACCAGAAATAAGGAGACGATTCTTCAGGAGGAAAGAAAAGTGATGACAAGACAAAGAAACGACACAGAGGAAACGATGATCCACCATCCCCATCTTCATCTTCTTCCTCTACATCGTCATCGTCAACTTCAATGAATCAATCTCACAAGTATAAAACCACTGGTGAAAGTCCATTTTTAAAGCTTGATGTTAAATTTGAGTTGCCTATGTTTAATGATGAAGTCAATGCAGAGAAACTTGACAATTGGATAAGACAGTTGGAAGTTTATTTGAGGATACAAAACCTTCATGAAGATTGTTGGAGAGGTAAATCCCCTTTGCGGACAGAGGTGATCCCTACTATCCCAGATCGGGTCTAGCAACAACTGAGTCACGCTAAGATGCAAGTTCCTAATTGCAAAATATCAAGATGCGACAAGAGACCTACCTTAAGTCCTACGCTGCTGTCGTTTTTGGAGAAGATGGCGCTTCCATCCCTTGCTTTGGCAGATAACAATTCTCTTGCTCAACGCGATCGAACACCTGCACGTACAAGAAGAAACAAAAAACACACAAGCGTAAAACCTAATACATGCAATTATGTATTAGTCAGAGAAGATACAACTCATAACATAAAACATAAACATCTGAGTGGAACCGTAATCGAAGTCACTTATTATTAATCAGAACAAAGGAAGATACAACCTGAGCTCCGACGCTGGATCTTCCTTCGGCGGGTCAACAGAGAAGTACGTCTCAGTAAAGCTCATCGAGAATGGGACAATTCTCTCTCTCTTTAGCTGTCTGACGATAATCTCCTTAGAATTGATTCAACTCTATTCAGTCTCCTAAGACTACTAAGGCTCAACCATTCAGCCCCTTCATTAATGGAATATGGTTATATTTATAGAGGAGAGGAGGAGGTTGGGATCCCTACAATAGTGGAAGGGAGGCCTTATCCCTCGGGAGTTTCCCCATAAGGTGGAAACAAGAGGCCAAAGGAGGAAGGCCGCGATTACTCAGTTGAAACCACTCCTCATGACTCATCCATGAAGTTGTTGTAATCGAAACTTCGCCTATTTTTTTTAAAAACTTTCCATAAGCAGATTGGTGTGGGTGCTTAACTGGGACAGAGCACCAACTGGCGCGGGCTCAGTGTTAATTTTCCTCATTAGCACGAGGATATAACAAGCTACCAACGCCAAGGACAAATAGGTGTTTTTAGGGGTCTGCTCAGGAAATGATCAACAGAAGGAATGTTTTCCTCATGGCAAGAGATGCAATGATGGTATTTGCAAGGCATGACACTACTTATTGGTCACAGAAGCGACCCTCCAATGGGAAAGATGGGGATTGCAGGGATGGTGAAAAATTAATGTGTAACAGATGCCCCCTAAAACATGAGGCCCGAGAGAGAGAGAGGGGTGAAATGATTTACAAGAACGCGTCCAACTGAAAACACTACCGTTGGAAAACCTACATAGACAAGTACAATTGATATCTCAAATACATGATATATGTGGTATGGGCATAGCCATCCATAATAGAGTATACAATAATCAAGATCCAAGGCATGGAAGCAGCCATCTAGTAAGGATCGATAAATAGACTCAGGTATGGTCACAGCCATCCAATCAGTGAGTCATGTAACTAATCATAATAATCCACAAAATCGCAGCCTGAATTCCAAAAGACAAAATACAGGGTCTTGCACTCCATCTCCACCCGAATAGAGTACAAGGTCAAGCATGTGAATACGTGAGATAAAGTCGAACGTGCAAGAACATCGTCTGATTACCAGCCAATGATGAAAGTCGTTAACAGACGCGAAAGGAACCACCAATAATGACAATGGACCTCAAGGTACTATAGGTACAATCTACGGAATGTGAATAGTGAGCTGGCATCGAACACCCATAGAATAATCCGATCGATGTCAATGATGAAAACCTTGTGTCGAATGCGAAGAACCCGCCATTGAGGCATGCAGGCTCCAAGGAACCAGAAAGGAGTCTCTAGATCAAATTCCTAGATAATGAGCTGAATTCGATAGGAAGTGACCTTGATCGAAGGTAGGCCATAGTGTTTCCCACATCATCGACGTGAGACAGAGAAACATAATGTTTGTGAATCAGGATCATATTAGAATCAGAGGAGGGTTGAAACTTGCAGAGGTCAACTTCTCTTGAAGATATCGATGGCACAACAGTGGATTTGGCAGTATTTGACATCAAAAGATCAAAGGTCATGATGATGAGGAAAAGAGCAGATGAGAGGTCAAAAAGGATTACCCAAACCCACGGAGGCAAGCAGAGAATGAGATGAGATGTCCCCAACCTGACATAAATGCAGATAGGTGCCATGTTCAAGAGTGACATACTGCTGACACGATGACGATACTGGTTCCATTTTTCCCCACCATTTCTGGTGAGTACCCCAATTATTTTTGAAAACAAGCTTGAAGGGGATAGCATATTCTTGTAATATAAGTTCGTCCTTCAGACGAACTTATCCTAGTACATTTAACGAGCCCTTGGAAGGAGGAACTTGAATATCATCATTACGACTGAATCCGATGTCATCAGGGTTTAACAAGTCTGACAAAGGAAGAACTCGACATCTTTCATGTTTAGAGAGTTTGAAAAGACAGCGGAAAAGTAAACTCCAACAGTCCATTTTCGTAAATAGTTCCTTAGATCCGAAAAGGTAGAAAACTATGTCTGAGAAAACCTCCTAGTCACGATAGGCTAGGGTATTCCTTTTTTGTAAATAATCTATCCCAACCTAAAAAAGGGGTAAACGTATACTGGGTAGATGTCGTTTCGCAGCCAATTTAACGAGATCAAAACGACAAGCGACTTGGCGATCTTTTCATGTTTAGAGAGTCAGAAAAGAGCTTGAAGGGTGACTCCACCTAGAGGGATGAGTGGTATAAAGGGTAGCAACTAGTTTTAGTAATGGTGGAACTGCTTAGAACAAGTAAAGGTTAAGAGGCTGGCTAATAAAACCACTCATTGCAGCGGTTCCTCAGGAATGGGTAAAAAAATCAAGTGAAGGCGTATGATTGGCTGAGAAAATCGGGACGATGGAATGAGAGAACCAAGGCTCATATGGCAAAAACAGGCTGATAAAATGGCAATCACAAGAGGTAAAATGGGAATGGTTTCATTTTTACACAAGCTTGAAATCAAGAAACTCTGCTTGAAGTTGGTTTCATTTTTACACAATATTGAAACAAAGATAAAATATGCTTGAAACCAGTTTCATTTTTACAGAAGCTTGAAATGGAAATAAACTATGCTTGAAAAATTTAAGCATGCCCTCAACATGGTGACTCAATTCGAGTACATGCCCCCCAAGCTTCAATCCATATGAAAGGCAGATGGATTGAAGGTTCAAGTTAGGAGATCAAGAGAAATGTTCGACTGGGATTTTACGAGATCTAATTAAAGACTTGAATTGAACAGGAAAGTGTTTCATTGTTTTAACGAGGTTGACACATTAAAATAACTATCCTTAGAACACCTTGTTTCATTTTTTAACGAGCTTGACACAAGAAAAAGAACCATGCTTTGACCATCTTGTTTCATTTTTTAAGGAGCTTGACACAAGAAAACGAACTCTGCTCCGGACACCTTGTTTCATTTTTTGAGGAGCTTGACACAAGAAATGAACTCTGCTCTGAAGACAACTTATCAGGATGAATAAGAATTCATGGCTTCCAAGATTCCCCCGTCTGACGGAAAGACAACGTCTTGGAAGTCTAGACCTAATGCCCCCAGTACACTATGCACGATGGCATCATCACTGAGTACAGGCATGGGGTAGGTAGCCACATAGTTGACCTGTGGTGGGGCAGATAGAACAGGTGGATAAAAAACAGGAAGGGATGATGGTGAGCCAGCTGCCACATCAGGACCAAAGAACGAAAGCTAATCAATGGTCACGATCCGTCCTTCATGTGGAAAACAGACCACATGAAAAAGGGAGGAGACAATTGCTCCCATGGCATAGGTGTAATCACACCCCAAGTGCAGATTTAAATCCAAGGGGCTTGGAACAACCATCACGTCTATATGGATGGTTTTACCTCCCAAAGTAATCGGTAACTTTGGAAGAATCCCTAACGGTTGACTAGTTCTTCTGTTAAACGCAAATAGATTTTGTGTAACAGGCACAAGCGACCTCGAACCGAAAGCTTGCCAAGTAGTTGAGGATAGAACACTAACAGAAGCGCCTTCATCTATAACAATGCTAGGTATGACCAGACCAGAGGTTTGTACCGTTATCTCAAAAGGCACATAAGACGGAAGGCGGTATCCTGAAAATTGACTCCAGTAAAAGGAAGCGACCAAACTACTCGGAGGGGATACCATCGAACTGAGATGGTCTTCCCCTGGTGTTACGGAAGAAGAAGGAGCATCCTCCATGACAACCATCTCGAAGGCGGGAGGAGTATCCTCTGGGAATTCCATCACGGGAGGCAAAGGAGTAGCTTCTTGAGGTATAGGGACAGGAGATTCTTTCTCCAAATCCGAGGAATCTGAAGAAATAAGAAGAATCTGAGGGATGTGAGATCCACTCTCAAAGGAAAATACCTGGTGCACCGCAGATGGGGCCAGCTCAACCGATCTGATGATGAATGGTTGGTCGGGAACGAATTCCTGATTTTAAATTTCCGGGGGAGCGGGATTGACCAAGGATGATTGTTGACCAATCGTGGCATCAGCTGGTGGAAGACTCAAAGAAAGCTATTTGTAACCAGCTGGAAGGCATGGTGTAGAAACAATTGAGTTGTCTAACACTTGCTTGGATTCATCCATATACGAACAAAGGTGAATGGCATGGTGCCCTTCACACAACCTAGAGGGATTGGTAATCTTACCCTGCTTCTTAGGAGCCTTATCAGCACTAGCTAAAGACGTGCCCCCAACCTGACTCCCGGAAGCCAAAGGCAATGGCAGATGACAGTTGGACCATACTTCAAGTACCTTGGGAACACCCGGGCAATCTCGAAAAAAATGGTTTCCCTGGTGCAACATGCAAGGGAACTTAAATTTCCGCAGAGGGTTGGAAGGTTTATCAAGCGTGGACATTTTAGGAGTAGTAGCTACAGCCTTAGCCTCTCTCTTATCAAACTTCTTCTTCTTTTTATTCTTCTTCTTCTTCTTAGCCACCTTGTTACTCGAATCCAGACTTTCACCAAGCGAAGTAGAAGAGGAGGACGCAGAAACAGGCGAATAAAGGGAGAGGTCCACCTTGGAATCAACATGACATTTTTCAAGCGGAGGAACTGATTGAACAGTAGCCGAGACATTCAGGACCACAGAGGTTGAAAACAACCAAACATGCAACCCAACAGTTAACCCAGGAAGGGACAACGTTGCCATATAAGGAGCGCCAACATTTCCAAAAGGGGGAAAAGGACCAGGATTCCCTTCGGAGGGGATTCCTTGGTTGGTGAACTATAGAAAAGTTGCCATCGGAGACAACTCAAAACAACACCATAAGGAAACTAACTTTAACCAAGAATATTTTGTGGGCAGTTAAGTTTATGAAACACTGAAACCAGACTCTACTATTTCATATTTTAAGAGTCGAGAAACAAGAAAAAGGTGACTCTATCGCTTTCAGTTTGGAAACAAGTGTGAAAGGACAAGCGCTTGATGATCTTTTCAAATTTAGGATAGTCAGTAAAGATCAAACTATCTGCTCTGGAACTATAGGAAAAAGGGTGTACCAAATATTCGTGAACTGCAATATACACCTTGGTTAAAAAATGAAAGAGAAATCAACCAAGGACTTGACGTACATGCAGGCAATCTCCCCGAATGTTGTGTCTGGTGTGTCACGGGTATAAGGTGGTAGACTCGGCTTCCTACGGATAAAGGATAGCAACCTAGTGGGGTCTCCCTTTATATATGCGACGGTACGGGGAGCACAAGTTTGTACTAGCACTGTCTAAAGCCAAGAGGCAAACGACAACCACTAGGTTTAACGACGCCGGAACACGTCACTAGCCTAGACCTCTAAAAATTCCGTTAATGTTTCAATGCTGCCTTAAGGTAAATTGAATAAATTTTAGATTTGATCTTCAGGTATGTCTCAATTTTCAGGCCCTACCGTATGTCATCTGACAATATCCTATATGCATCTATATGAGAAAAGAAAACTTTTCAGTTCGATGAATGCTATCTAGTTAAGGGAAGAACTTCAAACAATGATGCAACAAACAACAACACTGCAAACGAATTTTTTTCCAAACTATATGACTTTCACTATCCAAAAGTAATTTCAAACATTCAACGATGCAAATAATGCAATGTAATCTATGCAAAATTCTTTTTTTTGAAAACTATGCAATTGTAATCTATGCACAATTTCCTTTTTTTTTCAAATGATAAGAATGCATTCAATGCATTTTTCGAGGAAATGAGAATCTACTTAATGCATGCTTTTAATGAAAGAGAATGCACTCAATGCGATTTTTAGCTTTCAATCATTAAACAATATAATCTAAGTTCAATGATAGATATCAAAAGATACTTTTCAATGCAATTTGATCTAATGCATTTTAACAAAAAGAAAACTTCGAGACGAAAACTAAATGAATGAAAATCTTCTAGATGAATGCAAAAGAGATGTAAACAAACACTAAGAATGCAATCGTTGTTCCAAACACTTTGTAACGAAATTCCTCAAAAGGCAACAAGACATATGAGGTCAGACACAAAGAGAATTTCCAAAGCATGAGATCAAAACAAGGCATTCATTCCCTTTTACATCAAGCAATCATGCAAAGAAGACATTTCAGATGAACAATGAGCAATGTAATTTATGCTCATATAGAGAAAAGACCAGAAGGGAAAGACACACTGGTGAAGGATTTAGGGAAAAAATCTCAAATTTCACACACCCTGAAATTCGCATGACTTTTGTAGGTGAAACTAGCGCCAACTGGCGCGACTTGCTCACTGACAACTAGCACCAATGGCCAATTGGCACGGGTTGTTAACTGACAACAAGCGTCAACGCCTGAAAATGAAAAAACAAAGAATTTCTCCCAACCAAGACCAGACTCACCACTTCAAGAAAAATCTAAAACAAACCTAGAAGCAAAGTACTGACCAAAAGAAACTTCTGAACAAGGGAAAACCCTATCATCTACAGGAGATGGTGTGACTGTCTGGCTGTAATCCACGCCAGACAGGGGATGGTGTGAGTGATGAACTGGAAACTTGCACCAATGGGCATGACTGTGAGGGTGGAAACCGCGCCAATCAAGCCAACCATGAAAAGATGAAAATTTTGGAAAAGAAGAGGTCATATCTGATCCTCTGGGGCTGAACAGAGGTCTGACACTAGGAAAAAGTGAACCAAAAGTGTTGATCAAGTAGACAAAGACCAAAATCAACCGAAAAGACAAGACAAACTCCAATCAATGTCTCCCCAGTGGAGTCGCCAGTTTTTTGGAGAGGTAAATCCCCCATGCGGACAGAGGCGATCCCTACTAGCCCAGATTAGGTCTAGCAACAATCGAGTCATGCTAAGACATAGGTTCCTAATTGCAAAAGACCAAGATGCGACAAGAGGCCTACCTTAAGTCCTACGATGCTGTCATTTGTGGAGAAGATGGCTCTTCCGTCCCTTTCTTTGGAAGATCACAATTCTCTCGCTCGACGCGATCGAACACCTACACGTACAAGAAGAAAAAATAAACACACAAACGTAAAACCTAATACATGAAATTATGTATTAGTCAGAGAAGATACAACTCATAACATAAAACATAAACATCTGAGTGGAACCATAATCGAAGTCGCTTATTATTAATCAGAACAAAGAAAGATACAACTTGAGCTCTGACGCTCGATCTTCCTTCGGCGGGTCGACACATGAGTACGTCTCGGTAAAGCTCGTCGGGAATGGGACAAGTCTCTCTCTCTTCGGTTGTCTGATGATAATCTCCTTACAATTGATTCAGCTCTATTCAGACTCCTAAGACTACTAAGGCTCAACCATTCAGCCCCTTCATCAATGGAAGATGGTTATATTTATAGAGGAGAGGAGGAGGTTGGGATCCCGACAATAGTGGAAGGGAGGCCTGATCCCTTGGGAGGTTCCCCATAAGGTGGAAAAAAGAGGCCAAAGGAGGAAGGCCATGGTTATTCAGTCGAAACCACTCCTCATGACTCATTCACGAAGTTGTTGTAATCGAAACTTCACCTCTTTAAAAAAAAAAAATTCCATAAGAATATTGGCGTGGGTGCTTAACTGGGACAGAGCACCAACTGGCATAGGCTCAATGTTAATTTTCTTCATTAGCACAAGGACATAACAGGCTACTAGCGCCAAGGGAAAAACAGGTGTTTTTATGGGTCTGCTCAGGAAATGATCAACAGAAGGAATGTTGTCCTCATGGCAAGGGATGCAATGATGGTATTTGCAAGGCACGACACTACTTATTGGTCATAGAAACGACCCTCCAATGGGAAATATGGGGATTTTAGGGATGGTGACAAATTACTGTGTAACAAAGACTACACCAAGATTCAGTTAGCCTCTTTATGAATGGAAGGAGAAACATTGGTATGGTGGGAAGCCAAGACCAAGGATGAAATTAAAAAAAAATGGTAAGATCACTTTATCATGGGCTGAATTTATTTCCGCAATTAAGCAACAATTTTATCCATTAGCTCATTTACAAAAGGCTATCATTAATTGGGAAAGTTTTAGACACCTTAAAGGACAAAGTGTTAAAGATTACGCTCAAGAGTTTAGAAGAAGGCTCTGTTGTTAGGAATTGATTTGCATAGTCAATATACTTTGATGAAATATATAGGTGGTTTACACAATTACCTTATACATACTATCCTTATGTTCAATCCTACTAGTCTAGACGAAGTTTGTGTACAATCTACGCATTTAGAGGCTAGAGGGAAAAAATATTTTGATGGGAATATGGATATTGAATTCAAAGGAAAAGGGAGGAAAATAAATGCAAAATATAGGAGAGAAAAAGGAAATTTCTTTTGTAAAAACTGTTCCAAAACAAGCCACAATGAAGCATTCCTGGAAACTTCATCCGGAGCTGAAACTAGAGAAAATTCAAAACAAAGATAAGGCCAAAGAAAAGGGAAAAAATCTTGCAACTGTTGAACAAGACTTAGGGTCTGAATCAGGTGATAATAGCCATGACACTAAAGAACATAAAGGGGAAAGAGGTTGTAAATGAAACAAATCCGATATCTAGCACTTTAAACTGTCTCATAGAAGCTCAAAATGAAGAGAGGAGGATAGAGCTGTTTCATGTGAGGATAATAGCCAAACACACAAAAATAAACACACTATTTGATAGTGGGTCACAAGCGAATCTCATCTCAAAATACTTAGTCAAGAAGCTGAAACTTGGGACCATTCCACATCCAAAGTCATATCCAGTTCGTTGGATTTACAAGGATGCTAATTTACAAGTCTCAAGAAAGTGCATATTGCGCTTCGCCATAACAACTCATTATGTTGATTGGGTTGAATTAGATTTGGTACTGCTTGACATTACAGGTGTGGTGTTGGGTAGTCCATATTTATATGACAGAAAAGTGATCTTCTATCACCATGAGAACAAGTATCATCTGTTCAAGTATGGTAAGGAATTTATTGTGAGAGCACATCAGAAGAAGCTAGAATTGTCTTTAGTGAATGCAGGGAAATTGAAAAGGCTTGTCAATGCAAGTCAAAATCTAACATTGTTGATGATTAAGAAAACATATTTTTTACATAATCCTTTTCATGTTATTGCTAATGTAAATGATGACATGTTTCAGCCTAAAAGCAAGTCGTCTTTAGAAGAAGATGACAAGATGTTGTAGAAAGTGCCTTTGGTGTCGATCGGTGCAGAGAAAAAAGTGTCGGTGCAAAGTGGTGCAAGAATCCAAGAGAGGGTAAAGCATGCAAGAAAAGAGGGAACAAATTTAAACATGGGTCATTACTGCTTTCAAAATGGTAGATTGGTATGGTGAGAAAACTTGGTCGAGAACGACACAAGTACATGGCTCATTTGGAAAAAAATCGCCATGAGAACAGTTGGCAAGGTGAATCTCAATTTCAGTTTCCTTTGAAGGTAGACCATTGTAGGAGCAGTATGCTTTCTGCAAACTATAGTTGTTTTTTTGCAAATTTCAAAAATTTGCATCATGACTCAGTCAAGGTTAGCAATAGTCGGTCAGCGGATTCAATGAAGAATTTATATTTTTATGAGAAGCTCAATTTGATGAAGTCAGGAAGATTTCAATGGTTTAAGGTTGGAAGAGTGGAGAATCAATCTCCTCATCTTCAATTTCAGTAAATTAGAGAGCTTTTGGGGTCTAAAAGCTTCCCATTTGGGAGGTGTGATCAGCTGATCATGTCCTAAGTTGAAACAATGCTCAAAAATGGAATTTATCAGAATTGGTTGAAACCTGAATGACTGGATAGGCCTCATCACTATGATTCTGGAGCCATGAACGACACTCAAATCCGACGTTGTATGTGAAAGTTATACAAGTTTGAAGTTTTTAGTATCCTTCAAAAATCCAGTTTGACCAAGGTTGACTTTTACTTTGGAAATATAAAAAAAATAATACTCCAAAGAATATTCCAAGAATATTCCCTACGAGCCTATCACATTTTGACAAGTGGAAATGTTTTATTTGAGGTTGGGTTGACTGTGCAATTATTGGGCCAATCAACAAGTGCCACGTGGAAAGCCCAGAGGCCGCCACATGGCCCCTGGCCGATAGAAATTATGGTTTGTTAAAAATTTTGTAGCTGGCTGGATTTGAAACGGAGACCTCCCACCCGCTAACACATGAGCCTACCAGTGCACCACATGTTTAGTTCTTATTAAACCTTGGAGCGAAGTTGTATTTATGGTTTAAATTCATTTTGGGCGGAGGGTAAAAGGGCTAGCACCCATTCAACATGACCACACCTTATGAAGAGGGGTGCGACACTGTTCAAACTTATCCACCCACCATATATGTATGTGAGAGTGCCATTTGAATGTTAAATGCCATGGTTTCAAAACCGTTGGACCGCGGTTAATCTGGCGATTTCGACAGAAACATAATTTGACTGCACCCACTCAACATTTAAATTAACTGCTAGTGGTTCCACCTTATTTGGGCGTGTTGCACCAAATTAGGACTTTGTGCCATATTTAGCGGCATTAACTGTAGTTAGCCCACATTTAGTGCGGTTTTCAATTAACATTGGGTAGAATCTTGTTTTCATCATAACTTCTCCAATATTGATCTAATTTGGTCGAAATTTTGGTCATTTTTTGGTATTCTTAACATCATAGCAGAGGTGTTCTTTAGCCCATTTTGCTTCAGGGAAGCTTGGAGAGCCACTAGGGCCATGAAGGAAATCGAGTTGTATTGAGTTACACTTCACTGTTTGAGGTGAAATAAAAGCCATTCTTATCTTATTTCTGTCTTCTGAATTTAATTTCACAGCTGTTTCTCCCTGTTTATGCATATTTCTCACTGTAAAACCAATTTTAACAACTTAATATAAAAAGGACATGTCCATTGGGAGCCTTGGACTCGACAAATGTAGCCCAGGAGGGGTGAACTGCCTCATCATGTTGCTGTGTTGTTATGGTGAAGTTATGTTGTTGTGTATTTCTGATTTAAGATGTTAAACAATAATTTTAATTAACATTCCCTCACACATAAACTCAAAAACAGTTACCAAAATCACTTTGTTTAATTTTCAAGACATGATAAAAACTTTGCACACTTAATTAAATGGAAATGGATACTTTGAACAACAGATACAAATAATTTCATTTTCAGATCAAATATTTAATCACTTTCTTACTTATGCATAACCAACCTTGCTTACACATTCCTGGGTTAATTGAGCCCCTATTAATTAGGAATTCCCAATTAATTATTGAAAAATACCTTTAAGGTTTCTCGATGACCTCATGCATGACCTATACAATTTTATAATTATACTATTGATAGTTATCTCCCCTTTAACCCCAATCTCAACTCAGCCTTCCTTAGAACTGTCATGCAACAACTATTTATAGTGAATTATTAGTTAACTCATTGACCATTATTTGTGAATTAAATCAAATTTAATTCACTAGACCTCTCACTAGCTCATCTCTTAGTTAGAACTCGTTAAACTGATTTTAACTCAAATAATTGAGTTAAATAATTACAACTCACAAATAACTATAACTGGAACCCCTAAAATCACGGGAGAACTCTACATGCCTCTTCTTTGACCCTCAACTCTAATTTACGAAACTAACTTTAAGTATTCCTAACTCCATTAACTAATGAAAATTGTCATGTGATGGAATTACAATTTAATTAAGGGAAAATAAAATTAGAAGCTTCATGGGTTCCATTTTCAATATTTTTTGTTTCCAATTTCAACACTTCCTCTAAAAATGAAAGGAATTTAATATATCTCGATGCAGTACCTTTGAATGTTCTGCTTGCAACAGTTCTCTAGTGTTGTTTGCTCCTGCAACTTATGAAACCAAAAAGAATCCAAACTGAATCATTATGATGCATATGTCATCAGAGTCTGGGACTGCTACTAGTTACTTCATTTTATATTGAAAACTTTGTGTTATTGCTAACTTTGCATCTGTTCCATATGCACTACAACCAAATCTGATATGTGCTCCAGTATCTTATATTTGTCATTCTGATTTCTATAATTTTGACATATGACTACTTCAATCACTATTGATCATTCTTACTACTATGTATTATGGCCCCCCCATAGCCAGGTATTGGTCCATGAGACAAGACATCTCAATGGATCCTACCCAAATTTCTTCTCTTGGGATTATTTCTTCACATCGCCCCACCTCTCACCTAGAGGTATGGATGTATGTGCTTCCTCTGCCCATCTAGACTTGAATTCCCCCTATTGGAGGTTTCTTCTTGAGTGGATGCCTCCACTTGGTCTCCTCTTTGCTTATTAAATTGTGCCTACCCCACAATCTTTTGAGGTTGCATGTTGAGAGGTAATTTATTCTCCCTCTAAACCACCAAGTATCTAACCTCTGATTTTCTTCTCAAATATTTACATACATCTTCAAACTCGAGAGAATATAGGTTCTTGACTCATACATCGATATATTTCACCCGTACTATGGCGATGTGTGTAAGGAAAACCTTTCATTTTCTAAATATCACATTGTAACCATGGTCTTCCAATACCACTACAAGAACAAGATTCTTCTTTAGTCCTAGAACAAGCAAAACATATTTCAGCCTGAGAGGGGAGCCAGTCTCCCACAGAAAGGTAAATGTACATATGTCGGTCGCGCTACACCTTCCGTCATCTCCAAAATCTATGTTCTGTTGGAGGTTGTTGAACCAATTTTTGGTCATCTAACCTGTTACTATTAGATGGACTAAAT
Source organism: Pinus albicaulis (assembly GCA_034641835.2). Lineage (NCBI taxonomy): Eukaryota > Viridiplantae > Streptophyta > Pinopsida > Pinales > Pinaceae > Pinus > Pinus albicaulis. The sequence goes on from CM076572.1 coordinate 185,292,153, forward strand.
TACACCATGTAAGACCAATTTTACCATAGTAAAATTTCTTTCACTATGAAAAATAACTTAATAACCCATAGTTTATTAAGTTGTTTATGGTCTAAACAGGAAACTCCATGAGGAATAATTAAATAAATCCTTATTTTTTTTATTTTCCTCTAGGGATAATTAACTAAACCACTATTTAATTAATATTCTTGGTCATATTCAACCCAAAATAGGAAAATTAATTAGATAAATAATTATTTATCTTATTATTTTCTAGGAATAATTGTTTAAATCATTATTTAATAATATTCCTTGTTATTTGACTAAATCATTTATAAATAATTGAATAAATAATTATTTATTTAATTATTACTTAATGAAATTCTTAAAATAATAAATAAATCATTTATTTATTTATCATTTCTAAATAAAGGGATTTTACCAAATTTAAATTCCTTTTCCCTCCAACAAAAATAATAAAATATTCAATAAAAGTTGGATCTAGATTTGGTTAATAATATTTTAATTATGCACCAATATCTAGACTAACTCAATATTTTGTTATAAATAGAAGGGTTTTCCATTCATTCACTACCTTTTGTTGCCTTGAGATCACCTTCTGATCTATACTTTTGGTCTGACTTTGATCCTCCATCATTGTCATATTTTTCTACTTTTTTCTTGTGAGCTCCCTTTGAGTTTCACTTTTTTCTGGGTTTTCTGCACCATAAAGAGAGAGATATCTTGGATCTAAAGCGCTGATGACATACAAGAACCCATCCCATTGAGTAGGACGGGTAACATCTTTGTATGTTCCCTTCCTAGGTGTTATAATACAAAGAATTATTTATAAATTCTTGTCTTTTCCAATGGATGTATGAAGCAGACTCTTGCTTATTATTGTTGTTTAATGTATTTAACTCCATAGATCTGGAATTTTATAGAATTTAATCTAATCACCTACGGTAGATATAAGGAAATTGACAACCACATTTGATGTTAGGGTTGTTTGTTATGCACAACTAAAGTGAGCTTTTTTCGTACGCTTGTGATTTGAATTCACACTAACAACTCATGACTCCACAAGGGTTTTTATTTATGACCGTTGTTATTTTTCAGATCCTTGCATGACTAGTTGCTTCAACGCCTAGGTTTTTTCTTCAGATTCTTATTTTCCATTCCTTGATGTTGTTTTAAACATTTTTAACCCTAAAACAGTAAAAATTCTAACTTTCATGTGTTTATGGGCCTTTTGTGCAGGTAACATGTATCATGCGCAGAAAAGACGACACTTTTTTTTTGAAACCTGCTCCTGAGATATTTGGAAGTGCAGGTCACACTTTTTGGCCCAAAACTTGTGACCTCAGCTCTCAGGTAGCAGATAACTACCCAGCAACTACGACCTCAGCGGAAAACAAGTTAGAACCTGCGACCTGCACTTTTTGCAGTATTTTTTCTGTGATTTTTCAGGTTTTTTCTGGGGCAGTGTTCAGGGTTGTCTGACCTCCATATTTACCCATATTAGTCTTGTAATTGCTTATTTTTACTCATCAAAGTAGGAACCAAGCCCCTAAAGCTTTATTATGCTTCCACCTTTTTCAAGAGGAGTTTAGCTAAAGTAGGTCTTCTGAGATTTCAGTGTTTTTCAACCATTTTTTAGATCCGAACATGCATTTTCGGATCCATTTTAGATAGATTATTTATCCATATAAAACACCTCTTTTAATTTTTTTTTGGTCCTCCTTTAGGGTCCCCTCCATTTCCCTTTAGTTAGTAGCCTTTCACCACCTATTTTTCAGCACTTTTCCATCTAGTTTCTTGCTGTTTTTTGCACCTCTTTCTAGTAGATCTGACCTTTAGATCCCTGTCCCTCTTGACCTTAGATCCATTGGCCATTTTGTGTGTTTTGAGTATATTTCACCCACCCATAGACTAGTTGTTGGGAAACCCTCCTCTTTAGGTTTGAAATTTATGCATCTTTAGCTGTTTATTTCACTATCAATTTCAATTTCCTTTACTGTCTCTTTCATTTTTATTTATAGTTATACAATATATTTTTTCTTTTTTATCTACACACATTTGGGCCTAATTAAAATTAACACACTTATCAGATACACGCACACCTGAAGTGAAGAGCATCTGGTTTACACTACCAGGCCAAGACTTAAACATTGTAATTAATTATATCTGCCCCATCGTGCCCTTGTTTACCTCTCTTCCTGATTGGGTTCCGTGATTATTTTCCATCATTGTTCCCCCAAGGCGTTTATCCTAGAGACTCCAAGGCGTTCATCCTCAGTTTCCTTTAGGAAGACTTACTCCACCACATAAGGTCCAAGTTCATCCTCCGTTGAGTCCCCGTTCCAACTCTGATTTTGGTTCATCGGGTTCCCCTTCTGTTTCTATCCCCAACTCTCCTCCACCTTTCACCTTCATCATGTCTGGTTCTGGACCTAATGCTGGTAGTGGCCTCGACCCTAATGATGGAAATGCTACTAGTGGTGCCGCAACAAGAACAATCTCGACTACTCCCTTGCTTCCTTATAGGGCAGGCCTAAGGCTTCCCGATTTCAGCCAGTTGATTAATGACCACATACACCATGATCCAGGATGGTCTTCTATGCCAACCAAGATTCCTTAAGACATCCCTAAGTTTTAAGGAAAAGCTAAAGAGGATCCTACCAACCATATTTGTTCTTTCCACATGTTGTGTTTGTCCAAATCTATCACTGATGACTCTATTCGTCTTCAATTATTCTAGCATACGCTTACTGGAGAAGCTTCCAAGTGGTATGTCGACCAGGTCGCTGCCTCTCATATTACTTTTGTGACTCTTGCAAAGGAATTTTTGTCCTACTTCCAACCTCCCCTTCACTATGACACTGATACCGAACTCTTGACCGCTTTTTGTCAAAAATTTTCCACCCACCTATCTGACCATGTTCAAGAATGGCGTAGAAGGAATAGGCTATGTTGAGCCCCTATTTTCGAAGACCATGTCTACATGGACTCGTTTCTTAGATCCCTTTTTCCCTCTATTGGTAAAGATGTCGCATCTCAATTTTATCAGACTGAGGAAGAAGCCCTCCAAATTGTTTTGAAATATGACTTGATCTACGCATAATTTGGTTATGTTTATACTATCTTACGTGATGTCCCTAGACCTGGTGGTGCCAATGCACTAGGGGCATCTCACACTACTAACGGTATATTTGGATCCTTTTGACGTCTGTACACTCATCCTCCTATGGGTTATGGTTTATTTAGGCCTATTACCTGCAACTAACGGATCTCAATTCCAAGGTCGGTTTATCCGCTAAAATCACCACAAGAATTAGGGCCTTTTCTCCTCTCTACGTTCACCATAGCTACACTTGAAAATGAATCAAATTGGAGGGAAAATTCCTTATTAAAAGAGAAACGCTAGATTTTTCTTTTTCCAATTGCGACCAAACCATAGCTTGGTTTGACAAACCATTTGCACCGTTGGAAAGCTCTCACCGAGCACTCAAATGGGTATACTTTCGTTTTGGTGATTTGATACTTCACTTGGAAACATTTTTTTCCAAAAATGGTCACTTTAATGCTTCTCAAAATCGAATTTCTTCACTTGTGACACTTGTACTTGGGGCACCACTTTGCCTTCATACTTCTCAATGCTCATGTCGATTTTCGTCGTGAGTAACCATCTTGTACTCATATTTTTATGGTCCCCACCGAGTCTCTTGTGTGTGACAGCATCATTGAGTCTTCCTTGTTTAGAGCATCTGAGTGGAGTCATCATCGCATCCATGGAGTCTGTCCCCAGTTCCCTTTGTTTACTGTCACAATCTTCCATCCTTCATTGCTTTGTACCACTCTCGTGTCGCATGTTTTGGCCCCAAGTCATACTGTCCCCTATCCCCTCCGGAGTTGAGTTAGTAGCTGCCAAGTCATCCAAGCCCTTTATGTTCTAACAAGGGAAGTCGTCAGCCAACTACTCATTACCCCCATTCCACCATCATCCCTGGTGTCAGTCTATCAGTCGCTCTACTATTATCCCTCGTGCCTTAGTTGAGGATCCCTTATTGCCTCACCTATGGTAGACTCCTTCTATCGACATGAACTTATTCATTCCATAAGATAGGTCTAGAGGGTTGTGTACCTTGGTTCCAACTTCCACTCTTGTTCGGTGCCTCAGATCAGGAAAAGGTTCCCTTTATTGCCCTTTGATTTGATTTTTTCTTAGTTCCAGCTCCTTATGGCATGATCAAGATCTGTATACTTGATGGTTCAGTGATGCAGCAGATTGTACCAGTGATTCCTGGGTCTGTGTGAGATCTTTTCAGACCTCATGAGGGGGTGGCCCTTTAGGTAGCCGCCCACATGCCCAGATGGCCTCTTTCCTACAACCTTGGATGTAGCTCTACAGATTTGATGTTTTTTGCCTTAGCCTCTTGCAACGTCTTTTTAGTTTGCATGTATCATTTAGATTTTCAGAGGCCTTTACTATTTTATAGGGCCTCTTTGGTTATACTTATAGCTCACGTACTGAGATATTATTGTATAATTCCTGACTGTTGTCCGAGGCACAATATGTATGTGGGATCCATTATCGTGTTTTTTATCTGGACCATGTTTATGCTAGCATGTAGTATATAGTTCAGTCTCGTGTTTTCTAGACGCACCATTATTCTTTGTACTTTGTCATCTCGGCGAGCATAGGTATGCCTTGCCTGCCTCATTTGAGAACAGGTACTCACTCATAAAAGAGACTTGTCACACCTGTAAGTCTCGCCTCCTCAGGGTCTTGTCCTCTCTCACTTTAGTCTACCTTATATTTCTCTCTCTTTGACTGCCCTTCAGTGTCTAGTGATTGTCTTCTTACAATGTACTTCGGTCATACAATTAGCTCCTAATGCTCGCACGTTGGGGGGCAATCTGTTACACCAATTTTTGGTCATATAAGTTGTTACTATTAGATGGACTAAAGTAAACCATGTAAGACCGATTTTACCACAGTAAAATTGCTTTCACTATGAGAAATAACTTAATAACCCATAGTTTATTAAGTTGTTTATGGTCTAAATAAGAAAACCCATGAGGAATAATTAAATAAATCCTTATTTGTTTGATTTCCTATAGGGATAATTAACTAAACCACTGTTTAATTAATATTCCTGGTAATATTTAACCCAAAACAGGAAAATTAATTAGATAAATCAGTATTGTCTTATTATTTTCTAGGAATAATTATTTAAATCATTATCTAATAATATTCCTTGTTAAATTTGACTAAATCATTTATAAATAATTGAATAAATCATTATTTATTTAATTATTACTAAATGAAATTCTTAAAATAATAAATAAATAATTTATTTATTTATTATTTCTAAATGAAGGGATTTGACCAAATTTAAATTATTTTTCCCTCGAACAGAACTAATAAATATTCCATAAAAGTCGGATCCGAATTTGGTTAATAATATTTTAATTTTGCACCAATATCTAGACTAACTCAAAATTTTGTTATAAATAGAAGGGTTTTTCATTCATTCACTACCTTTTATTGCCTTGAATCACCTCCTGATCTATATTTTTGGTTTGACTTTGATCGTCCATTATTGTCATATTTTTCTACTTTTTTTTTGTGAGCTCTGTTGAGTTTCACATTTATCTGGGTTTTCTGCATCATCAAGAGAGAGAGATCTTGGATCTGAAGCACTAGGGACATACATGAACTAATGCCATTGAGGGGGACTGGTAATATCTTTCTATGTTCCCTTTCCAGGTGTCACAATACAAAAAATTCTTTATAATTTTTTTTCTTGTCCATTGGATGTATGGAGAAAACTCTTGTTTATTCTTGCTGTTTAATTTCTTTAACTGCATAGATATGGATTTTTGTAGCATTTATTTTGATCACATACTATAGATATAATGAAATTGACAACCACATTTGATGTTAGAGATGTTTGTTATGCACAGCTAAAGTGAGTTTTTTTCATAAACTTGCGATTATTATTCACACTAATAGAGATCCTTCTCCTCCAAGTCATTGAAGATATCTCTATTCCTATTCATAAGGAACAAGGCACAACTATCGAGATACCACATGCATCCCATTATAGTTATTTCCATACATGTAATGAGAGTAAAGTCAAGCTCAAACTATGAAGCTATATCTTCACCCATGACTGCAATGACATGCTCCTTCTTGCTTTCCTTCTTCTATGGACATTTCGTGGCATAGTGCACATAATCATGACAATGAAAAAAATTGACCTTAGACAAGTCTCTCTTACCCTCTTTTCCTTCAGACTTCTTTCCCTTGTATTTATTGCCTTTTCCAACTAATAGAAAATATTCTTCGTTGTCTTTGGAAGAGGTCTCATCTCTAGTGCTCCACCTTATCTCTTCTTGTACCAAGTCGAACCAAATTTGGTCCCACTCTGGTAACTTCGCCCTCCCATTCACCGAGTCCTGGTAGCTATGCCAACTCTTGGGAAGGCCTAGAAGTGCTAGGATCACTAAACCATCCAAGGAAACAATCACACCAACACTTCCAAAATCATCTCGACAATGAGTGAACCTCTTCAAGTATTTTGGTATTGTCTCGCCCTCCTCCAACTTGAAATTTTTCTGAGCTTATCTTTTAGCGCTAACTTCCTATGGTTGGTGTTGTTTTGAAATAGATCTATTAAGGTCTTCCACATAGCATATGGAGTTTCCTTTCCATGGATATTGGAGATAAAATGATCTCAAAATCCCTCTAACAAGATCCTTCTTTCCTTTGCTACATTATTCTTCTATACATCAAGAAGTTAAGCATACGTTGTTGCTAGCTGGGGAATATCATTGTCTATGAACGCGTTTAGCCCATTTTCCTCAAGCATTACCTCCATATTGTCCTTCTATGCTATGTAATTTCAATTTCCCTCAAGTGCATATTTGAGTTTGAAGCCATTGAAAGACATTTTGATCTGTAGTTTTTCTAGAAGAATAAATATGCAAATTTGATTCACCTGGTAAAAAAAAAATCAAATTATTTTCTTCTATTGTGATTTCTGATGCTATGATACCATGTAGAAATTCATTTAATGGATTCAATATGATCTTGTAATATACTAAAACTAAATACTGAATCACTTCTATAAATTTGCGGAAACCAAATATGATGGCATAATCACATAACATGAAAGAGAAAAAATATCAATCATGAAAAAAAAATATTTATTTGAGGAAAGCCTCAACTAAAAACCTCATATATTGCATGAAGTCAAGACCATGAAACAATACAATTTTATTTCCCTCATTGAGAAACCTATGCACTATATGATTGTCTCACTCTGATCCTAACACTGATCTAAGCAAGTTTGGTCCAATATGTAACCACTTGCTTGCCTATTTCTTGTTTACGTATTTTTGGGCTAATTGAGCCCATATTAATTAGGAAATTCCTAATTACTAATTGCACAATACCTTCAAGGCTTCCTAATGACCTCATACATGACCTGTACAATTTTCTAATTATACAACTAATATTTATCTCCCCTTTAACCCCAATCTCAACTCGACCTTCCTTAAAACTGACATGCAACATATATTTATAGAAAATTATCAGTTAACTGATTTACAAATACTTTTGAATTAAATCAGATTTAATTCACTGGACCTCTCAATAGCTCATCTCTCAATTAGAACTAGTTAAACTGATTTTAACTCAAATAATTGACTTAACTAATAACTATAACTGCACCCCTTAAAATCATTGGATAATTATACATGCCTCCTCCTTGAACCTCAACTCCAATTTACTGAGCTAACTAAGTATTCCTTACTTAGTTAACTAATACAATTTGTTATGTTATGGAATTACAATTTTTACTTCAAATTTAATTTAGGAAAAATTGATTAGAGGCCTCATGAGTTCCATTTTCAATAGTTCTTGTTTCCAATTTCACAATTTAATTATTTAAATATATTTGGTTCACATCCATTATATTTCCAACCTATTCCAAATTCATATCCTTTTCAGTCTATTACAAAATCTAGATTATTTACATTGTCTTCTTATGTAATAAATCTAGATTATTTACTTTGTATTCTTATTTAATAAATCTAGATTATTTACAATGTTTTCTTATTTAATTTCACATGAATTTACATAAACATTTCTTAACATAGAGGGGAAAATTTTAAGAAACCAAATAAATTAATTAAAATCAACTTCATAATTTCATTCAAACATCCTGTCAATCCATTAACAATAGTCAAAACCCACAACTACATGCCTTGGAGAAAAATGAAATGAAACAATATGAAGAAAAAAACTCTTCTCCTAGTTCATTTTCTTATGACAATGGAAAGTAATTTGACTCACATGTTTGGAATCCAACATTTGACCAACATGTCACTATAATTCATGAGCATAATTATAAAATGTTACATTATTATAAAATGTGCATACTTTATTAACATATTAGCATTACTAAATTAAAAATATATTTTGGAGGAGAATTTTTTTTTTTTAAAACTATGTGGTGGACTCTAGCTTTTGGTCCGCAAAACTAAAGCACATTTCATTTTACAAATTTCCAATTTTCAACCATGCTTTTGCATGTGTTCCAAGTCTTCATTGGTAATGAAAATGTACATACTTATAGAGATTTATTTCAACTTCTAAACATATATTATTTTTGAAAAAATATATGTTGTTTTCTGTTTTTATTTATCTATTTTTGGACATATATCAAATTTACAAAGGAAATAGGTCTTTTATTTCTATATCATTGGATTAGTTGGACTATTTTGAAATTGGAAAATAATATGCACTATTTCAAGAAATTTTATTATCTACTTTTCTTCCTTTTACATGATGTCGTAGAAAGTTGAAAAAATGCCTCTCATAATTTTTTTTAATAACTAAATTTCTATTTTCTCATATTTCCATTTCAATTAATATATCAAAATTAAATAACAATATTTCTCACACTACAAAATTTAAAAACTATATTATTAAAACCTAAAAAATAGTAAGTTGTTTAAACCTCTAAATAATATATTAGTTAATAATTTCAATTTATTAACATAATTTGAACTTAATACTCTTTTAAAAAAAACTTTGTTCGACACATTTATAATAACAAAGAAAATTCTCTATAAAAATATTTATATAAAAATTTACTCAAATAATTTATTAAGAAAATTCATTAATTTTTTTTTTTTAAATTATCCTTTTATGTAAATTTTAAATATAAATTTTTAAATTTGATTTTACATTTTTCACTGATAAAAAATTAATTACCATTAAGTAAATATATGTGTAAAAGAAAAAAATAAAGAAAAAATATAATTTTTAAACCTAAATAAATTACTATTATATATATATATATATATATATATATATATATATATATATATATATATATATATATATATGAAAAAATCGAAACTAATGGATATATAAGATGATAAAGTATAATTGATATGTAAAATATTTGTTTACAGGGATTGAAATTTTCATTTAAAAAACTAAAATCTTTATTTAAAAAAATAAATAAATGAAACATAAAACTTAATTTCAAGACTCCAAGCTACACATAAAATCAACATATTATTCACAAGTATGGTATTATGGCGATTCCATTCATATGAAACATGGTTACTCTACCATAGGAAAGTTTCATGAGATTCATACTTCCTATACTCACAGTGCACATTAATCGGAAAAAAAACACCACTCAATTATGCCAACAAAAAAAAAGTGCAAAGGCTACTCACAGCCATTGTTGAACTATGATCACAAGTGTCGTGATCCTAACAAACACCATCACCATCAGAATACCACACATTTCTCCCAACGCAAAATTTAAGTGCAAATACTTTACTCACAACCATTGTTAATGAACTATGATCTTGGAGGGTGAATATAGAGTTTGGAACTTCCATTTTTACAGGAAGTTATTGAAGTCCCAAAAAGGCTTAGATAGAAGATTAAATGCGAGTATTTAAAGGAGCGTAGATGAAAAATTTCTTCACTTTTGAGCACGAATCCACATTCGTGATCATATATAGAAATTATTTCAAGGTTCTTCAGCTACCCTGTGGACTTGGGAAATTTTGAAAAAGACGAAGCACCGAGTGTTAGCTCTTGAAACTTAAGAGAAGGCTGTAATATTTGTGTTTTAGATATCAGAAAGAGGTAATTGATTACTTTCATGTAAAAAATTAAATTAAATTTGTAACAGGAAAATAGGCATACCCCATATTCATGTAGTGTTATCAACATGTAATTGGCCTCTTATAAAATAGTTAGGTTCTCCATCGATATCCAAGAGGGAAGGCAAGACAAGGATATGTATACTTAAAAAAGTGGAGCCATTGAAACAAGGGTGATGTCTGATAGAAATCCAGGCCATAAAAATCTGGCCTCCCCAATATTCATGTAGCTTTGCGCGACATCTTGAAAATTCAAAATTTATATTTTAAATTTTAAATGGTAGTGATCCATGATTTAATTACATGCATTACCTTAGGAGGACTATGGAATCTTATGGTGACATGGAAAATATCAGGGCAATAAAAAGGTTACGGTATGGCAATGTGGACCCTATCACGATAATCAGAAAGTTATGCAAAGACATCGGTGATCTATGATACCATGTATGTATCACCATGCATAAGGATGTCACATCAATTCCAAAAAGTCGCATTGTAGACTACTCCTTTATAAAATTAACGAAACACCAATTTTTAAATTTATGAATTAAAATAAAATATTAAAAAAAAAAATAAACGTAATATGAGCAAACTCTACACCCAAGTCATCCGAGCAAACTATAAACCCTAGTCATCCTAGCAAGCTCTGCAGAATGCAAAACATAGGTAATGCAAAAGAAAATGTATAAACCAACATAATGAAAAATCGAGTGAAACATCAACAAGAACATCAACTCACAGATGTGCTGAAGGGGGATGAATCTAAAGAAGGGTGTGGAAGAGTTTGTGGCTAGATGTTTAGATTTTCAGCAGGTCAAAGTAGAGTGTAAGCATCCAGGTGGGTTGCTTCAACCTTTTCTGATTCCAAAGTGGAAGTGGGAGGTCATTTCCATGGACTTCATTACAATTCTTCTAAGGACATCGAGGCAACATGATTTTATCATGGTTGTGGTCAACGAGTTGAGTGAGGTAGATCAGTTCATTCCAGTGAAGTCTACTTATGCAGCTAGTGAGGTAGCACATGTCTTCATCAAGGAGATCATGAGATTGCATGGTGTTCCAAAGATATTATGTTGGACAGTGTGCAAAGTTCACTTCCAAGTTTTCAAAGGAGATGTTTGTAGTATTGGGGACATAGTTGGCATTTAGCACAACTTATCATCCATATAAAGATGGACAGATAGAGAGGATAAATAGAATAATGGAGGAAATTTTGAGGATTTATGTCATGAATTAGTAGAGGAGATGGGAGGAGTGCCTTCCATTGGTCGAGTTCACCTACAATAATGGTTATAAGGAGTCACTAAATATGAGTCTATTTGAGGGACTCTATGGGTGGAGTTGTAACACTCCAATGAACTGGAGTGATCCAGTGAATAGGGTGCTTATTGGACCGGACATGTTGGAAGACATGGGACAAGAAATGCAAGCTATAAAGAATAATCTAAAGGAAGCATATGATAGGAAGAAAAATTATGCAGACTAGGATAGGGAATTTAAGTAGTTTCATGTTGGGGAGCATATGTATTTGTGCATCAATCCTAAGAAGAGATCCTTGAATATTGGATCATGTGCCAAGTTGGAACCATGGTATTGCAGGCCTTTTTGAGATCATTGATAGGATTTACTCAATGGACTACATACTTGCACTTCCTCCGACAGTGAAATTCCATGATGTTTTTCATGTTTCATTGCTTAAAACATATGTAAAGGATGTTGATCATGTTATTGTTTGGTCTATATTGTAGGTGGATAAATAAGGAGAATTCCACTCGAAACCTCAATGCATATTGCAATGAAAACATCTCGTTCTCCATAACGGAGCAATTAAGCAGGTTAAAGTGTAGTGGAAACACTTTGGGCCCGATGAAGCTACATGGGAGATGGTTGATCAAATGTGGGCTATGTATCCTTCATTTTTTTCTAGTACATGCAAAGAATTTTTGGTATTTGTACATATTTATGTATGGTTTCTATTTTAAGTACCATAATGATTTGTGTTATAAATCTCCAATAAGCGATATGGGTGTTAGGTTGTCATGTTTATCATTATGGTTTTGCTTTTGAGCAGTTTGTTATTGTAAATATTGCAACGAGCTAAGTTATAAAGCTCCATAAGTAGTGTGTTTTTTTATGTCAGTGATTTTTTTGGTTATATGTGTCACAGAATACCGAGGACTGTTTTCCCCTAAGGGGGAGGGGTCTGTAACAACCCAAAATTAAAATTTCATGTAGTAAAAGTTAATAAAATAAAAATAAGACAACAGTTAAGGCACACTTATTCCAAGCTTAATGTTGGGAAAAATATGCCAGTGGGCATCACTTTTTGTTTTTTATGTCTAAGGGGAAATTGGAAAAGGAAATTGCTAAGGCTTTGGAAATGAAAAATAGTATTTTGGCATTTATTTATGAAAATAAAGGAAATTAGGGGAAAATGAAGGTGACGGGTCACAATTTTTATGTGAGGAGGAAAATGAAGGAAAATAATGGAAAATTGAAGAAATTAGAGGCCTAATTAATAAAAAGACCTCAGAGCATCAGTTGGTAGATTTTTGTCAGTTCAAATTTGGAATTAGTCTCAAAGAGGAGAAAAGAACCAAGACGAAAAATAAATCAAGAAAGAAAAGGAAGGAAAAAAAATGTAGAGGAAAGAAAAGGAAAGAAAGGATCAAGCAAGGAAAATTCGAATCAAGTATCTTTAGCGGGAATGCTTGTAGGTAACAAGTTGCATGTATGCTTTCCTAACTAGTTTTGACATGCATGGTATGTGCATGTTGGAATTTGGTTCTTTTGTTGTCATTCCCATGGGTTTTTCCGGGTTTGATAGTGTATTCTAGCCTTGACTTTCCATTTATGGATAACCATGGTGTGATGGGAATTTTCTTAGTTTCAGATTTGGATTGCAAGAATATTGTGGATCTGGGTGAGGTGGTATGAGGAAAATTCCCAAAGGCCTAGGAATACCTTGACTACTAATGGTGGGATACAAAATAAATATTGAGGGTGGAGACATGAATATTCCTCAAGGTATTAGAGAATAAAGTCAGATTCATCCAAGATCAGTTCAATTTTTTTTTTTAATCTCAAAACTTGTTTAGTTGAGATCATGGTATGGTGAGAGAGGAGGTGGTTTAACCTCTGTATTCCCTTGGTTGTGTTTGGATTCATTTATCCCATGAAATGCCACATTCTTGCTTGGAATATGGCACGAGGGTTATTGGATGAAAGAAATAATTAGTTTAGCCAATCTATGGTTAAGTGGTACGTGGAAGTCTCGAACTATGATGGCTTTTTCCTATGTCTAATAAGAGCTAAGTTTATCTTTCTTTTGATAAAGAAATTTACATGTTATTATGTGGCTTTAATGGTTTTTATCTCATTGTTATTTGCATGGTTTTATGCTGGTTATAAGCATAGATATATGACAGATATCATTCATGTATTTATTCATATTTTTACTTGTAAATAAATGAATAATGAATGCAAGACCTAACTGATGTTATAAAAGCTAATGTGAGAAGGAAGTGACCCTTCTTGTTAAACCTCAAATAATTTTTCAGTCACTTATGTTCAGACTTAATTCATGACCGGTTGTTACATATGTACTAAGTACTTGACGAAATGTTAGTATTGGTTGGGGAAGGCCATGTCAAGTCCTGGTTTCAAATTTTGGTTTGCAAGAATTTTCTTCATGTTTTTTATGAGTTATGAAAGTTTCATAGAGTTTTAGGAAAAGGCTCATCCCTAGCCCTGGAAAATAACCTTAAATATCACACTCACTTGTATAGAAATGAGAGAAAAATTCCACAATTGAACTCAGGTAGGCCTGTGGGAGTGACTGGAGACTCATAGTCACTTGGAGGCCTTGGAAAGGGAGCAGCTAGGGCTCTAAGTCATGGAAAGATCTCTGGGGTTGGATACCTTGAGGGGTTGGGTTGCTCCTGGGCATGTGTGGCACCTGAGGGAAGTAATTAAGGTCTTAGGTTGTTAAATCCATTTCCTTAAGGTAATATAAGAGTTTGAGTCTTATCATAGTGACCCTCACCTCATGTTTATCCTGGTAAAGCTGATGAAAGTGGGTAAATGTGGGAGGAGGCACGTTCCCGATTGCATCCATAAAGTAAGATAAAATTTTCTTGTATATTGGGTGATAAAGTTTGATAAATAGTTCCAAGTTATATTCCTTCCTCATATAGTTCATTTTTCATAACAACTTATCCAAGATCAATACAATGAAACATTTTCACAGTTATTGGCCTTAGGTCCAATATAAAATTCCAAATCAAGGATGAGGTATATCCATGGCATTGGTGAGAAAAATATCTTAATTTTTAGTCAACTTAGTCTTCAACTTCCAATTTGTTAAATTAAAAAAAAAATATGTGGAGTGTGTAGGTCTAGAGGAAAAAATATTCTTTGCACCCCCCCACTCCACTTACCACTATGCAAACATGATAATTTATAATTTCCTAAACATCATAAAAATATTTTTTCCTTTAAAGTAAATATTTCATTCTCCAAAAGAAACCTATAGTGAATGACACTAATTATTATAAATATTTTATTTGTACATTGAAATCAATGAGAAAAGATTTATATCAGTCTTGTACTAATTGTAAGCACAATGTAAGATTTTGTTATTATGGTGTGATGCACCTTTCAATATTAAGGTTTATTACATTATTTGTTCTTGTTTTCCACCTTTCTTCCACTCTTTGTTATCCAAATTCAGTGTTTGGGGATAATGCTCTATAGGATAATTCTCTCTAGAGGTGCAAATGAAGACTTCATTGTTTTCCATAATATGCATACATGGTGTTACATGACACAAAATTGAAGGGGATAATGCTTTACAAAGGTGCACATAAAGACTTTGTAACACTCAAGTTTATTGTCATTTAACTTCAAGGAGTTTTTAATTATATATTTGTTTATTTTAAATTAATGGGATTAACATGTATGTTAATCAAGTTATGAACTAAAGCTTTTCTTTTGAATAAAGAATTAATCATGGAATATATTTCCATAAGTCTGATGGTAAAATGTTTTATAAGATTATGAAGTAGTTGATTAAGAAGTTAATGGCAGTCACCTTTCCTATGGGAATAAAAGGAAAATCCTAGAGGAGGAAAGGGGTTATGTGCATGTGATAAGAAATAGGTAAGGGTTGAAAGGTATGAGTATCTAGAGCTGGAGAAAAACTCGTAGAACTTTGCTACCTGTTTTAGGAGACGAGAATGGACAGGAGTCCTTAGGTCCATCTTTTTGAAAACACTGCTTGAATCCCTACTTTAGCGAGGAGAACAGGGGGAGCTAAGGACATCATTTCCTCACTCAAGGTTGGGCAGATTCCATTAGTCCTACATACTGAGATAAGTAAATTAGACTGGAAAGAAAAGAAAATAATCCCTTTTTGTATGTTCAGTCTTATTCTTTTTAATATAATTTTCAGAGAATGTGAAATTCTATTGAAGAGGTAGAAATAGAAACTTGAGTATCGAAATAATTGAATTACAGGAGTAGTAATGAATTTTAGGAATGTATGCTAAAAAATCCTTTAGTTTCTTTCTGAAACTATTACTGTAAATGAGTTTTCCTGGAGAAAGGGTAATAGAAAGTTCATAGGTAAACATGAATAAAATTTGGGTAAATCACTATCAGGTTGGACAGTTAGTCCATTTAGGGGAAGCGCCCAAAATGGACAGTTTGACCTGTAGAAGGAAAAAACTATACACAAATAGAGGATGAAACCTCATGAGGTGGTCTAGTCACCTATGAATAATGTGATATTACTAGGAATAGAAAGAAAACCAGATTAAAAAAACTAACTGCCGTGATAAGAAAAAGTGTTAAGAATCCATATGTCGAACATTTCAATCAATGACAAAAAATATCTATTAATTCACATAAATACAAATATCTATTTATACTGATGCTACACGTAAAAAAGATACTTATTCATGTTTAGAGGAAAAATGAAGATATAAAAATGCAGAATTCTGAGCTAAAAAAACTTAAGGAAAACAGAGTGCTTAAGCCTGAAAAAATAATTATGGTGAATCTGAAAAAATACACTGCAAGTTTGGAAAAAAATAATTAGTTTTATCATTTTGAACAAAAGAGAGAACCCAATTAAAATACATGGCAGAGAATATTGGAGTTTAAATATAAAATTACAGTAAAACCCCTGTAAAGACGACATGCAAAGTTTTAAATAGAGACGAACTGAAAGGAAGGCTCGAAACCGGAAATATAACTGTGATAGTCAAAATAAAACATATCTACAATTCATTATCAGAGAACACCTATGCCGTTTGAGTTGGAAGAGTGAGAAAATAACACATGTATAACCATATATGTATATAAATAATCCAGAAAATACATGGAAAAGTTAAACGCGGTTCAACAACTAATAGCAACATCCTCCATGACAGCCGACAATGACAAGATAGTCGAACAACAATATTATACCATCACAGTCATGAATAAGGCAAGTCAAGAAACAATATTAAACCAAATGAATAAACTATAAAAATGGAAAAACCCTTATGGGTATATTCAGAGTATTACAAAAATGAAACCGACAAACCCTTTTTGAATGCAACAGAGCCAAAATTATAATTTAAATAATAGTCTCATATTCAACCGAACCCTCGAAGGGTGGAAAACAAGCTAACACCTCATTAAATCGAGAAAGAAATAGCATTACTAAACCCTTAAGAGATAGAGGAGTAAAGTTAGCCTGGAGCGATGTATTGCACCTGTAAAGGGGAGTGAAATGCATAAGTGAATTAGGCCGTTGAGGGCTTTTCGACACAAAGGGTGCATAAGCATAAGGGGTTTTACCTATACAAGAATGCAACCGTGCATTAGTACTGGAAAATGAAAAAATAAAAGAAATTATGAATTATAGAGGAGGAAATGCAAGGGTTCATAAATTCTCTTACGTTAAATCCATGTGGGTCGTGAACTCCTCGTGCCTAAACCAACATATAACCATTAAAAATCTTGAAGGAAAGATAACGTTGTTTAAAAAATAAATAAAAACAAGGTATACTGTGTAGTCAAGACTGTGGGCTTACCTCTGACGGGGTCGGTAGAGTAAACCCTCCCAACCAAGCATCTTGTCGAAGAACATGAGATGATCTAGGGTTCTTCCTAAGCCCGTAGTTTGCAAACCAAGAATCTGCACCATAAGCCTGACAACCGACACATTTCTCAGTTACATAGCTGAGACGGTTTAGACTTAAAAAATAAAAATGAATAGAGCATATTGATTATTTTGTGTAAATGCACGAGGGACGTTGCCTTACCCAGGTCGAGATCACCGGATGAACAATGAGAAGCTCACTCAAGTTGTAGAGTGCCAACAAATGAGACAATAGAACAATGAGGGAGGAAGTTAGGGTTCGGGTGGTAGGGTAATACCCTACCCACCCTAGCAACCCTACTAGCCATAGATTTCAATTGCACATCAACGATGGAGAGGCTCACACATGGCGCAATAAGAATTAAAGTGTAAGGATCATGGACGCGACGGAGCTGGCAGGATCTAATTACATTAATCATCAAATAAATAACATATGCCAAGTGACAGAGTCATAAACTATGAAATCTTGAATGTACTAAAACTATAATGAATATATATTAATCGATTGAAAGCATATCTGCGAAGGGTTTGATTTAATAATTAAATGTATATAGATTATATGTATAAAGGTAATGTAAAGTATAAGTGTATGGATCAACATCACATATCATCGTAAAAAGGAAACTTACCATTGAGCTTAAGTTACATTTCAAAGGACTGACGAACCTAAACCTTTTTAGTTAATCAATGGTTGATATTATTTTTCATTAACATTTTAATGGACTTAATTTCCTATAGTAATTTTTTTATGATGAAAGGTAAATGATGTGGATGGAAATGACAGGTAGTATTATAGCAGCGTTCAATCACCGGGACCGAAAAGGGGTCACCTAAATAACATTTGATGTGTGTAAATGTGCACAGAATTGAAAGGAATAGTTGACCGAGGACAATGAGGAGGGGTTCTGTGTATCCAACACTCAGGACTTCAGGACATATTCACCCCCAATCTAATCAAGAAATGAGTCTAGAGATGTGGGTACAAATAACTATAGACCAACATCAGAAAACTAGCAGATTGATGGAAGAATAGAAACGGAAAACCATCAGACTTATGGATATTGTACAACAGTTACAAGAAGAAATGGAATGAGTTAGAAGTGATATTGAGAGGTTGATGCAGGAGCAGGAGAAGATCCTTAAAGGGTAATTCAACCAAGCCCCAAACGAAACACCTAAGAAGAGGGTGAGAAACAACAACAACAAATGACAAGTTGCAAGGAATCCAACCCCAACGGAGTAATAAACATAAGTATTACAATGAAGCAGAGTCAGGAAATGTCACCGAATAGCAAGAGATAAAGAAATAGAAGGTAGATCTGAAAGGTGAATTCCAAAATATTAAACCTCCCACATTCGATGGAGAAGGTGAAGAAGTAGATGAAGCATGGATAATAAACATGAATAAATATTTTCAATTCTACAAGTATACTAAAGGGTCATTTAGCCGTCTATCAATTGCGGGAAAATCCACCTTGTGGTGGGAAGAAGTTAAAAATGTGCGAGGTATTGAAGATCAAAATGTGACCTGGGATGAATTCTAGCAGTGCTTTAAAGATAAATATTTAACAGAGTGCTTTTATGATGAAAAATATTGGGAGTTTCATGACTTGAGGTTGGGACAACTATCCATGGATGAATTTGTAACTAAATTTACTTCATTATTGCGATATGTGCCATATATGAGGGATGAAAAGGTGAAAGTACAATGATTTTTGAGAAGTCTACCTACTCATATGAAGGAGAAAATCGAATTTGTAAGCCCAAAGACAATTAATGAAGTGATTGGAAAGGCACGTATGTGCTACCAACAATCCAAGGTGAAAGGAGAAGCTGAATAGAGTTGGCCTCATAAGAAAGGGCAGAGAAGTAATGCCAATTTTAAAATTTCAGATCTGTTAATTTCAAGGGTGCAACCATAAATTTAGCAAATAGACAGTCAGTAACAAATCAACAGAGAACTAAGTGGCTAGCAGAAGAATGACCCATTGAAGCATCCAGTAGACCAGATCATGGACACACCCAGATACTACCATTGCAATTTTGGGGATGCAGTCAGACACATTATTATAAGAACTTTCCTCACCACGGAAGAAATGAAACTGTAGCTAATGTGCAAGAAGCATCCACTGTGGGGGATGTGGCATGAAACATACCCAAAATCAATGCTGCACTTGAAGATCAACAAGCAGATTACCAGCCAACCATGATAGAACTGGAAGGTAAGATGTACTTCCACCTTGTATCTATTTTCACTAATCCTGGTGCTAGTTTAAGCTACGTAAATCCCAGGATTGTAGAAAAATGTGACTTACAAAGCCATAAGTTTAAAAAACCTTGGTTATTATAGTTAGACACTGGAGCAAAGCGAAGAGTCAATGCCAAAGTTTCAAACTGTCCTCTTGAAGTTGGAAACTAGCATATAAAGTTTGAATTAAATATTCTACCTTTAGAATCCTATGATATACTACTGGGGATGGGCTAGTTGGAAGTGCATTGGTCATTAGTGGACTGCAATGATAAAATTGTTTCTTACAAGGTTGAAGATGAAACACATCAAGAGTTGCAAGGATTTAAAAAGACACTTCATTTGCATCCTATTATAGCGTCTGAATTGGGAAAATGCATTAAGAAGGGGTGAAAAATCTATGCAATACAAGTAGGATTTGCTAACTCTAAAGATAAGACTCCTATGATGGAAAATATTCCATTGGTGTAGGATTTTATGAATGTATTTCTAGAAAACATACCAGGACTGCCACCAAAGTGGGACATAGATATCACCATCGAACTAATGCCAGGGGAAACACTGGTATCATGAGCATCATACTGAATGAGTGTGCTTGAATTGATAGAACTGAAAGTGCAATTACAAGAATTATTGGATAAGGGATATATTCATCCTAGTGTTTTACCCTAGGGGGCACTAGTGTTGTTTGTGAAGAAGAAGGATGGTACGATTTGGATGTGCATGGGCTACAGACAACTTAACAAATTAACTATTAAAAACAAATACCCATTGCCTCGAAATGATGATATTTTTGACCAAGTAAAACATGAAACTTCATTTTCAAAAATAGAACTAAGGTCTAGGTATCATCAAATACGGATAAAATATGAAGAAATATATAAAACAACTTTTCGAATTTGTGGTTTTACCGTTTAGATTGACCAACACACCAACAACATTCATGATTTTGATGCATGGCATATTTCACCCATATTTGGATAAATTTGTCTTGATTTTTATAGATGATATATATATCTATTCAAATAATATGGAGGAACATAAGGAAAATTTTCGTATAGTGTTTAAAATGTTAAGAGACCATCTTCTATATGTCAAATTCAACAATTGTGATTTCTATAAAGATAAAATCCAGTATTTAGTCCATGTCAATTTAGCTGAAGGAATAACGGTATACCCTAAAAAGATAAAGACTATCATGGAATGAAGGGTGCCTAAGAACATAGCAGGCATATGATCATTTATGGTACTGGATGGTTATTATAGGCATTTTATAGAAGGATTTTAAAAAATTTCATTTCCCATAACCTCCTTGTAGCGAAAGGGACGAGTGTTTAAATGGAATAGTGAATGTAAATCTAGTTTTGAAAAGTTAAAACAATTGTTGAACATAACTCCTATTTTGAAACTAAAAGATCCAAATTTATAGATTGGAGTTTCCACCGATGCTAGCAAAGGAGTAGGAGTGGTGTTGTCACAAGATCATAAAGTTGTGGCATATGAATCAATAAAGTTGAAAGATCATGAACAATGATACTCTGCATATGATCTAGAGTTGACTGCAGTAGTGCATGCACTGAAAATATGGAGGCACTACTTATTGGGAAAGAAGTTTGTGCTGAAAACTAACCATAGCATCTTGAACAACTATTTTAAACAAGTTGAATTAAGTGCTCGCCCAACTAGGTGGAATGCATTCCTAAGCGAATTTGACTTTGAAATGCAACATGTTAAGGGAAAGGAAAATCGGGTTGCTGATGCATTAAGCAGAAAGCTGCATTATGTATATGAGTTATACTTTACCCATGTGGAATTATAATTCTAGGAACATGTGAAGGAGGATGCAAAAAAAAATCCTTAATATCAGTTTCTATGGCAGCAAACATAAGCTGTAGAAGATCAAGGAAAACAATCATACTATACCATCAATAATGAAAAATTATTGATCATTCAAGGAAAGATATATGTTCCTAATCAATTGAGTTTAAAATAGATGATTCTAGATGAGTATCATCAAAGTTCATATGCTGGACACCTTGGCTATCAGAAAATTCTAACAACCATCATAAAATATTATTTTTGGCATGGGATGCGCAAAGACATCGCTAAATATTTAACTAATTTTTTGGAATTTCAGCAGCTTAAATTTGAGCATCAACACCCATCCGGGTTATTGCAACCCATATTAGTACCGGAGTGGAAATGGGAAGTTATATGGCTAAATTTTATTGTTGGCTTACCGAGTTCAAAGAGACACAATGACTCTATAATGGTAGTTGTTGATCGGTTAAGAAAAACAACGCATTTAATTCTTGTACTGTCCAATTTTAAAAATTTCTACACTGTTGAAATCTTCATGAGAGAAATATTCAGATTACATGGCATTCCAAAAATAATCATCTCTGACAAAGATGTGAATTTTACCTCAGCGTTTTGGAAGGCATTATTTACCAGACTAGGCACACAATTCCAGTTTAGCGCGACATACCATCCTAAGAGGAATGGGAAAAAGAACGGGTAAATCACATACTAGAGGACATGATACAAATGTATGTGATGCAGAAACCCATAAAGTGGGAAGATTATCTGCATCTAGTGGAATTTTCCTACAACAATGGGTTTTAGGAATCATTCAAGATGAGTCTGTCTGAAGCCTTTTATGGTAGAAAGTGTTCAACCGACATTAGTTGGAGCAGTCCAGAAACAAAGCTAATGCTTAGACCATAAATTTTGGCTGAAATGGAGAAAGAAGTTAAGAAGATCAGACAAAATTTAAAAGTTGCCCAAGATTGACAGAAGGTGTATGCGGATCAAAAAAGGACATATCGAGAGTTTGAAGTAGGTGATCACGTTTATGTAAGAATTAGACTAAGAATAACACGTTAAGGTCGACCACTTGTGCGAAGTTGGCTCCCCAATTATGTGGACCCTTTCAAATTTTGGAAAGGGTGGGGCTAATAGCCTACCAGTTAGCCTTATCGAGACACATATTGGTGCACAATTTGTTCCATGTGTTTGTACTAAAAAGATACATACATGATCCAAAGCATGTAATTCATTGGAATAATATTCAAGTAGGAATGGAGTGGGAATTAAAACTCTAAGGAAGGTAAATGACTATTTATTAATTGAAATTTTTTCATGGTTACAGGTCAAAGCAAACGCTGAATTCCTGGTATAACCTCAACATATTCTCGATCAGAGAGAAATAATGCTCTGGAGGTGAGCCATCACCCAATTTAAAGTGAAATGGAAGCACTTTATCCCGAAGGAGGCGACTTGGGAAGATGAAAACTTTGTACGGGAGGAATATCTAGAACTGTTCACAGGAATGGCATAACACCGAGGACGATGTTTATCTTAAATGGGGAAAGATGTAACACCCATGTTTATTATCATTTAAATTTAAGACATTTTTAATTAGATATTGGTTTATTTTAAATTAATGGGATTAACATGTATGTTAATCAAGTTATGAACTAAAGCTTTTCTTTTGAATAAATAATTAATTATGGAATATATTTCCATAAGTCTGATGGTAAAAAGTTTTTGAAGATTCCAAAGTAGTTGATTAAGCAGTTATTGGAAGTTACCTTTCCTACGGGAATAAAAGGAAAATCCTAGAGGCGGAAAGGGGTTCTATGTAGGTGATAAGAAATAGCGAAGGGCTGAAAGGTGTGAGTATCCAGAGCTAGAGGAAAACTAGTGGAACTCTACTACCTATATTAGGAGACGAGATTGAATAAGAGTCTTGAGGTACATCTCTTTGAAAACACAACTCGAATTCCTACTTTGGTGAGGAGCACGGGGGGAGTTGAGGACTTCATTGCCTCGCTCAAGGTTGGGTAGATGGCATCAGTTCTACTTAATGAGATAAGTAAATTAGACTAGAAAGAAAAGAAAATAATTCCTTTTTGTATGTTCAGCCTAATTATTTTTAATAGAATTTTCAGAGAATGTGAAATTCTGTTGAAGAGGTATAAATATAACTCTAAGTATGTAAATACTTGAATTACAGGAGTAGTAATGAATTTTAGGAATGTATGCTCAAACAATATTTATTTTCTTTTATGAAATTATTACTATAAATGACTTTTCTTGAAGAAAGGGTAATAGAAAGTTCGTGGGTAAACGTAACTGGAATTTGGGTAAATCACTATTAGGTTGGACAGTTAGTCCATTTGGGGGAAGCACCCAGAATAGACAATCTAACATGTAGAAGGAATAAATATACACGGACAGAGGATGAAACCTCATGAGGTGGTTCAGTCACTTATGAATAGTGTGCTATTACCAGGAATAGAAAGAAAACAAGATTAAAGAAACTAACTATCGTAATAAGTAAAAGTGTTAAGAATCCATATGTTGAACATTTCAATCAGTGACAGAAAAGGTCTATTAATTCCCAAAAATGAAAATATTTGTCTATATTGTTGCTACATGTAAACAAGAAAATTATTCTTGCTCAGAGGAAAAATGAAAATATACAAATGAAAAATTTTGAGCTCAGAAAACTTAAGGAAAAAAAAGCGCTTAAGCCTGAGAAAATAATTGTGGTGAATCTGATAGAATACACCACAAGTTTGGAAAACAACAATTAGTTTTATCCTTTCGAATAGAACATAGAAACCAATTAAATGACATGACAGAGAATGCTAGAATTTAAATATAAAATTACAGTAAAAATGTTGTAAAGATGACATGAAAAGTTTTAAATAGAGAAGATCTGAAAGGAAGGATCGAAACCGAAAGTATAACTGTGATCATCAACATAAAAAATATCTACAATTCATTATCAGAGAACACCAATGTCGGTTGAGACAGAAGAGCGAGAAAACAACAAATGTATAAATATATATGTATATAAATAATCCAGAAAATACATGGAAAATTTAAACACAATTCAAGAATTGATAGCAACATCCTCCATGACAACTAATAGTGACAAGATAGTCGACCAAAAATATGATACCCTCATAGTCGTGAATAAGGCAAGTCGAGAAACAATATTAAACCAAATGCATAAACTTTAATAGTGGAAAAAACCCTTATGGGTATATTCATAGTATTACAAAAATCAAATCAGCAAACCCTTGCTGAATGCAACGGAGCCAAAATTATAATTTAAGTAATTTAGTCTCATATTCAATCGAACCCTCGAAGGGTGGAAAAAAATATAACCCCTCATTAACTTGAGAAAGAAATAACATTACTAAACCCTTAAGAGTAAATATGAGGCGGAGGAGTAAAGTTAGCCTGGAACGATGTATTACATCTATAAAGGTGAGCAAAATCCATTAGTGAATTAGGCCATGGATTGCTTATTGACATAAAGGGTGCAGAAGAAAAAGGGGTTTTACCTGTACATGAATGCAACCATGCATTAGTACTGGAAAAAAAAAACATAAATGAAACCATTTACTAGAGGAGGAACTGCAAGGATTCATAAATTCTCTTGCCTTAAATCCATGTGGGTAACGAACTCCTCACGCCTGCACCAACATAGAACCATTAAAAATCTTGAAGAAAAGATAACATTGTTTAAAAAAAATAAAAAAAAGATACACTGTGAAGTCGAGACTATGGCCTTACCTCTGACGGGGTTGGAAGAGTAAACCCTTCCGACCAACCATCTGAATGGAGAACATGAGATGAGCTAGGGTTTTTCCTAAACCCGCAGTTTACAAACCAAGAATCTACAGTAGGAGCCCTACAACCCATAAATTTCTCATTTCCATAGCCTAGATGGTTTAAATACTTAAACAACAAAAATGAAGAAAGCATAATGAGCGTACCGTGTAAAAGCACGGGGATCATTTCCTTCCCTAGGTCGATATCACCAAATGGACAATGAGAAGCTCAGCAGAGTTGCACAACGCCAACAGACTAGACAGTAGAACAATGAGGGAGACAGTTAGGGTTCGGGGGGTAGGGTAATACCCTAACCACCCCAACAACCTTACTACCCATAGATTTGAATCGTACATTGAAAACAGAGAGGATCACACATGGCACAATAAGCATTAAAGTTTAGGGATCATGGATATGGTAGATCTGACGAGATCTAATAACATTAATCATCAAATCAATAGTATATGCCAGCTGGCAGAGCCATAAACTATGAAATCTCGAATGTGCTAAAACTATAATGAATAGATATTAATCGATTGACAACATATCTGCGGAGGGTTTGATTTAATAATGAAATGTATATAGATTATATGTATAAAGGTAATGTCAAGTATACGTGCATGGATGGAACATCACATAGCATCATAAAAAGGAAACTTATCATTATTCTTAAGTTACATTGCAAAGGAGTGACAAACCCAAACTTTTTTAGTTAATCAATGATTGATATTATTTGTCATTAAGATTTTAATGGACTTAATTTCTTAGAGCAATTTTTTTTAATGATGAAAGGTAAATGAAATAAATAGACAATACAGACTTCATTGTATCAAGTGTGGAGAAAGACTTTATGGTAAAAACAATAAATAATACATAAAAAAGGAATTTTTAATATACAAAAACTATATATATATATATATAATTTAAATGAAATAATGTACGAGACTAATAAACAGTAATAAAAAGATATAGATTAGAAAAAACACTAAAAATTTATTATTATCATTCATATATATTATTAAATTATGGTAAATTTGTATTAATTAATTATATATATATATGTGGCTAAATAAAATACAATATTATTAAAAAACTATAATTTAACAAACAATAATAAAAATAACAAAATTATGACAAAATAATTTAATAAGCAATTGTAAAAATGGAATAAAAATAATAATTTAATAAGCCAAAGTAGAATAAAAGTAATAAAACTATAAGAAAAAATAAATTAATTGAGAAAAGAGTTTTAAGTATTAAAAAAATAAAATTATATATATATATATATTGCAATACTGATTTTTTTAGCTTTTAAGATGTCAAAATTATACTAAGGTTGAGAGGCTTCTCTCCACGCTTTTTGAGCATAGGAATAAAATCTTAAATCAAATTAAATAACTCTTTTCTTTAGGTCCGATAGATCAAAGATTAGTCTTAGTGAACATTAACCACCACCACCATCATCATCAATATATCTATAATTCCACACACAACCAGAAAAATGAAATAAAAAAAGGTAAAACAATAAGAAAATAATAAATTAAGAAAAAAAAAACTTATGAATTAAATAAAATAAAAATATAAGATACTAAAAAAATCAAAACACTTAATAACAAAGAAATTATATATATATATATAGAATGAAAATAAATTCAATATTTCTAATTAAATAAAATATTACAAATCTATCGTTTGACAAAGAAAGAAAAGTGAATAAAATGTAAAGCAATAAGAAAACAATAAATTAAGGGAAAAAGAGACTTACTAGTTAAACAAAATATAAAAATAAAAATTATAAACAATTAAAGAATATTTTTTATAGCCCTTGGTTAACTCTTTATAATTTTTATTTATAATAAGACTATAAATGGTTCATTAAGTTCATTATCTTTTTATTTTTATTTAACTTTTATGATTGTTTTCTAAATCACAAAATTATAATAATTTATTTAAATAGATATATTCAGTTAATTTTCATTTTATGACATATATACCATAAAATGAAAATTAGTTTAATATATTTATTTAAATAAATTATTTTAAATTTTAATTTGAAAAACAACAAAAATCAAATAAAAATAAAAAGATAAAGTAATAAGAAAATAATAAATTAAGAGAAAAACAAATTTAAAAATTAAATAAAATAAAAATATAAAAATTTATATATATCACTTATTCTCAGGGTTAGTATTGTCTATTATTATTTAATAATTCATTTTTATTATCATATATTTCTTTCAATTGTGACAGCCTCATTTAGAGCTCATTAGTTTGGATTTAGTTAAAAGACAAGTTATTTATTTTTAATATATGTTTATTTTATTTGGTAAAAGAAACTCAACAAGAAAACACTATTTTTTATTACTGAGCTGGTAAAAGGAAATGAATCTCTTAAACTGTGGTAAAAAGTATCTAAGAATAGAAGTTGGTTACTTGGGAACAGTTGGAGGACAGTTACCTAACCTCCAGGGATAAAAAGAAATCTCAGGGGAGGGTTAGGGGTTCTGTGTTTTTTTTTACCTCTGAAAGGAAAAAGGTGAAGATTTCTCTAGAGCTGGAAAATGGACAGTGGAGAAAATCTTCTGTAACCTTGACTTTAGGTTATCTGTGTGTGGCTGGATTGGCCGTCCAGAGGCTACAACAAGATTTCTATTGTTTTCGTAGTGCAGACTGAATTCTAGAGCTAGGGGGCAAGCGGAGGACGTCATTGCCTCCCTTGAAGGTTGGGTGGACCACAGTTGGAGGGTATTCTTGTCCTACCAGATAAGTATTTAGAATTGTTCAAGTTGTAGTACAGAAGTCACTGTTTACCTGGTTATTTTATTAATTGTGAAATACTGTTATCTGGTTACTCTATTAAAAGTGAAGTAGATGTTACAGAACATTCACGCTTATATATTTATTCACATTACTAGATATGATGAAAATGTCTACAGTTATCATCTGTTACACTATTTAGTGGTGATATAGTTGAATGCAGTGACAGAGAATATTGGATAACCATTCGTAAAAATAACCCCAGACTCGTAGTGGGAAATTATAGTTAATTCTGGAATTATGAAAACTGTAGCAGATATTTTATATATATATATATATATATATATATATATATATATATATATATCTATATACTTAAGGTGCTTAAGAAAGTTAGCAGAATAACAAAGAAGCTAGAATACACAAAGGTTAGAATGGAGGTTAACCTACTTATTAAGCTACATTTAAAGAAAGAATAGGCTCGCTTAAACACTAGTAAACTTATGTGCTGTATATACAAGAAACAAAAGAGAACTGTGGCTATTTATCTTGTTTGCGACAGAAAAATGAGAATAATAGATTTACATAAGCTGTTAAACAATATATATTCACTTCTTGATAGGTGCATGTATAACACTGAACTTGTAGAGCGGAGTTGGGACAAGGAACCCTACTCGCTCTAGTTCTTCTTCCTCAAAAACTATACACGGCCTTGTATATGGCGGTCGGTGCCACCTAGGGTTACGTGATTCAAATAATAGAATGGAAGTTTAACTTGTGAACAGTTACAATAAAACGTGGAAACACAAATGCAAAATACTTACAAATGCATTTGAGGAAATAGTACTGTTAATACAAAACATGAAAAACATTCTTTTTGGATGCATGCATAGCTTACACCCTATCATGAAAATAACTGACCTATTTCAAATCTGGCTGAGTACAGTAAAACGCTATAGGAAAGATTCGCTTTAAGAAGCATAGCCACACATTATGAAACAAAGAAAATTACAGTAGATATCTGTGGTAATGGAACTGTGCCAAAGTTCACCGACGAGAACATAATATACATTACCCAAAGGAAAAATTTGAGCTAAAAACCCAGAGAAACATTCTAAACAAGAACTTATGGTATTACGAGTTGCAATGAGATAGATAGAAAATCAGGACAAAACAATAGTCTGGCCATGAAGGCGGAGAATCAAATGTTAATACATTGTGTGTAATGCCAAAGTATAAACCCTCTGGAATTATGCAGACTTCCTTTTTCTGAAGTGAGAGTAGGAAAACCTAGGCTAGAAAAGGGCTGTAAACAACTAGTGCAATAATTGAACAGATACGCCATGATTCAGAACAAGCATGAACGCCGAGTACCTGTATAAGGGAGAACGACAGCATTATCTGTTGAACTAGACGGAAAAACCCGCACAGAGAGAGAAAGACAATCCGGTCTTCATACCTGTAGATACACAACAAACAAAGTGTCAGGAAAACTCTGAATGTTTAATGCCGGAAAACAAAGCAAATGCGCTGAAGCATTTCTTAGAGAGCCGAAGGGTGGGCAATCAAAATTTGTACCTGTAATGAGGAATAAACCCCGCGTAGCCTGAGCAGAGAGGAAACACCAGATCATATAGGGTTAAATGGATTCTCGATTTAACTATGTAAAGCATGGAAGAACTGGTAGGCCGAAGCTAAATATACCTGTGGAGTGGGGCGGCTTCAATCTGAAGAGCCAAGACTCGTTCTGCAAATCCTTTCTCCACTGGCAGATTATTCATGCATAGGCTGCCTTGCTCGTGAAATACCTTGCACAGGGGCGAAGTAAAAGACTTAGTGGATGTTCAGAAAACTTGTAGGTACATTTATAAAACACCACGGTTTGTTAACTGAAGTGCTCATTGTAACGTTACCTT
The DNA here is from genome assembly GCA_034641835.2 of Pinus albicaulis. NCBI lineage: Eukaryota > Viridiplantae > Streptophyta > Pinopsida > Pinales > Pinaceae > Pinus > Pinus albicaulis. The sequence goes on from CM076572.1 coordinate 185,322,037, forward strand.
CGAAGCCAACTGTATTGCCATGCAGACCGGAAGGAATTTAAGGTGAGCAGCGCGCCATGGAGGTGAAGAACACCAGAGTCTCCGAGCTTGTGAGATAGGCGGTGGGTAGAAACTCCGAAATGCTGATCTTCCCTCGCAATCTATGCAGAGAACGAGGCAGGATTTGCTGGTTACCGCCAAAAGAATAACGCGTGACACATGTACCAGCCAGGCAGAGACAGAGCCATATGGCAGAGAAAATATCTCGTAGGTGACAGGGAAAGTTATGACTGGGTCGCGCTGAATTAATTATAAGTCTCGACAGGTGTGTCACACGAATTCACCAATGAACCAAGCAATGAAACGATACGCATGGTGGATAAACAAATCAATACGTTTATGACAATGTCATTAGAGCCGAATGTACACAGAGTTATACATATTCATACCATGTCAATGGATTACACCATAGCATGATTAAGTTCGTGCTTATGGATTATGTTTATGTTTTTCTTATTTAGGGTAAATTTAATTCTATGATTTGTATAGCCACATTTAAATGTTATGAAATGTTTCGATAGTATGTAGTTATGTGTACAAGTGGTTAGTGGTAAAAAAATAAATAATATTGTTACTTCTGCTAGGTTAAATGTATAGGTAATTGTGACAAGTGGTATCAGAGCCAGTTACTACACTGGCGACCTAAGGGTCTACTAACAAAGCTGTGTGTGTATTAGTGCACTGAGAAGAGATAGAAGGCATGGCATCTCAGTCACAACCCAACGAGACTCAAGGTCCAACAGTTATGTATTCGGAAATGTGGGTTCAACTAACTGTGGAACAACACCTAAAGACCAGTAAGATGCTGGAAGAACAGCAACAGCAAACCGCCTCTCTGTTAAGCACGGTACAGTAGTTACAAGAGGAGATGGTAAGAGTCCGAAAGGACAATGAAAGGTTACTGCTAGACCAGGAAAGGATCTTGAGGAGCATATCTGATAAACAGAATCAAGAAAGGCGGCAGCCTAGTGCAGAAAGAGAGTTATCAACCGAATCAGAAGACCAGCAAACTAGAGACAACACCAATGGAAAGACAGAAAAGAGTTCTTCTCACAAGAATAAAAATCATAATTATAACGAGGCAGAATCGGGAAATCCATTTGATCAGTAGGATCATAAGAGGCAGAGAAATGAACTGCAGGGGGAGTTTCGTAAGATCAAGCCACCGATGTTTGATGGCGAGGCTGAGGAGGCAGCTGAAGCATGGTTAATTAACATCAATAAATATTTCCAGGTATACGAGTACAACAGCAATCTGAAGGCTAGGCTGGCTATATACCAGCTGCGAGAGAAGGCCACCCTGTGGTGGGAGGAAGTAAAGAACGTTCGCAGCATTGATGAGAGAGACATTACATGGGAATTTTTTCAGCAGTACCTCAAAGACAAATATCTGACAGAGAGATTTTACGATGACAAGGCCAAAGAATTCCATGATCTTAGGCTGGGAAAATTGACCATGGATGAGTATGTTACAAAATTTACATCCCTGCTACGTTATGTACCTTACCTCAGAGAAGAAAAGGCCAAGGTACAGAGATTTCTGAGTAGTCTGCCTGCCCCTATGAGGGAAAGAATAGAGTTTGTTAACCCCCAAACAATGGATGAAGCTGTCCGGAAAGCACGCATGTGTTACCAGCAGTATAAGATCAAGGGGGATGGTGGAAAGGGATAGCAGCCCAAGAAGAATCAAAATAATTCATCTACTTTTAAAAGCAGCAAAAGCAGCCACTTTAAAGGGACAGGACGGAACGCTGGCAACAAGCAGTTTAACAGAAACCATCAAAGAATCAAATGGCCAGCTGAAGAAAGACCCACTGAAGCATCAAGAAAACCAGAACAAGGACAGAATTCAAAACCCCCCTTACAGTGTTGGGGCTGTGGGGAAGCTCACTATTACAAGAACTGTCCCCAGCGAAAAAGGAATGAAAGTGTGGCAAATTTGTAGGAGGCATCGACAGTGGGGGATGTGGGGCGAAATATACCACGTATAAACGCAGCCTTGGAGGATCGACAGGCTGACTTCCAATCCACAATGATTGAACTGGAAGGTACTATACTATCTAAACCTGTCTCGGTTTTAGTAGATCCTGGAGCTAGTTTAAGTTATGTAAGTCCTAAACTAGTGGAGATGTGTAAGTTAAAAGAAAAAAAATTTAAAAACTCCTGGTTAGTTCAACTAGCCACCGGAGCAAAACACAAAGTGACTGCGAAAATTTCTGATTGCATACTAGAAGTTGCAGAACAACAGTTGCAGGTAGACTTAAATATTCTGCCATTGGGATCGTATGATGTGTTACTAGGAATGGACTGGCTGGAAAAACACTGGACCTTAGTGGACTGTAAGGAAAAGACAATTTATTATAGAGCGCTAGATGGTACACGTAAGGAAATTAAAAGAATTAAAAAGCCTGTGCAATTACGCCCCATAACAGCGTCTCAGATGAGTAAGTGTATCCGAAAGGGATGTCAGTTGTACGCAATTCAGGTAGGGTATGTTGAATCTAAGGGAAAGGATGCAGATATAAAAGACATTCCTGTAGTACAGGAATTCTTGGATGTATTTCCAGAAAACATTCTAGGGTTGCCACCTAAAAGAGATATTGATTTCACTATTGAATTACTACCCGGAGCCTCTCCTGTGTCAAGAGCACCTTACAGAATGAGTATACAAGAATTAACAGAGTTAAAGATGCAGTTGCAGGAGTTGTTAGATAAAGGATACATCCACCCAAGTGTGTCACCTTGGGGAGCACCAGTCCTCTTTGTTAAAAAGAAGGATGGAACCTTACGTATATGTATGGACTACCGAAAACTCAACAAACTGACAGTTAAGAATAAATATTCTCTACCCCGAATCGATGATTTATTCGATCAGGTGAGAGGTGCCAAAGTGTTCTCTAAAGTAGATTTGAGGTCTAGATATCATCAGATTCGAATCAAGGATGAGGATGTTTGCAAAACAGCATTCCGCACCAGATATGGGCATTATGAATTTGTGGTATTGCCCTTCAGATTGAAAAATGCACCAGCAACCTTTATGAGGTTGATGAATGGAATTTTCCATCAGTTTTTAGATCACTTTGTACTGGTCTTCATAGATGACATATTGATCTACTCAAAGAGCGGGAAGAACATAAGGAGCATCTGAGAATAGTATTGGAAATACTGAGGAAGCATCAGCTGTACGCTAAATTCAGCAAGTGCGATTTCTTTAAATCAGAAATCCAGTATTTGGGTCATGTTGTGATAGCTGAAGGAATAGCGGTGGACCCTGAAAAGATTAAAACTATCATGGAATGGCGAGTACCACAGAATTTGGCAGATATCAGATCATTTATGGGTCTGGCAGGATATTACAGGCGGTTCATCGAAGGGTTTTCTAAGATTTCCTATCCTATTACATCCTTACAAAAGAAAGGAAAAACTTTGAAATGGACGAATGAATGTCAGAACAGCTTTGAGAAGCTGAAACAACTCTTAACCACAGCACCAGTGCTGAAGGTTTCTGACCCCAGCAAAGACTATGTGGTGTGTACTGATGCCAGCAAGGAGGGAGTTGGTGCAGTATTAATGCAAGAAGGCAAGGTAATAGCCTATGAGTCCAGAAAATTGAGAGAACATGAACAAAAGTACTCTGCTTATGATATAGAACTCACAACAGTAGTGCATGCTCTCCGAATGTGGAGGCATTATCTACTGGGAAAAAGGTTCATACTTAAAACAGACCATAGCAGTTTAACTAACTATTTTAAGCAGGTAGATTTAAACTCTAGGCAAGAAAGGTGGAATGCCTTTTTGAGTGAATTTGACATGGACATACAACATGTTGAAGGAAAAGAAAAACGAGTTGCAGATGCCCTGAGTAGGAAATTGCATGGGATTTATGCAATGTACTTTAGCCAACCTGTAAGCCAGCTGTCGGAATAATTAAGGGAAGAAGCACGAAACGACCCAGAATACAAGTTTTTATGGCAGTAGATGGAAACAGATAAAGAGCATGGTAAGCCATCTGAGTATGGAAGCAACGAAGAACATATGTTAACTTTTCGCAGAAGAACCTATGTTCCTAATCATGCAAGTCTCAAGGAGTTACTCCTGGACGAGTACCATTGCAACAACTATGCTGGCCATCCCGGCTACCAAAAGATGCTTTCGGCAATTAGAAAGATATATTATTGGCCAGGTATGCGTAGAGACATTGCGGAATATTTAAGCAAGTGTTTAGAATGCTAGCAAGTTAAAGTGGAGCATCGACACCCAGCGGGGCTACAGCAGCCCATACCCATTCCTGAATGGAAATGGGAAGTGATCTCTTTGGAATTCATCACAGGCTTACCTCGAACAAGGAAGCAGAATGATTCAATCATGGTAGTGGTGGACAGATTAAGTAAATCTGCCCATTTCATACCTGTGAAATCCACTTACAAGACAGTGCAGATTGTAGACATATTCATGAGGGAAGTCTTTAGTTTGCATGGTATACCTAAGACTGTGATTTCAAACCGGGATGTTAAGTTTACCTTCGCGTTTTGGAAAACCTTGTTTTCGGGTTTATGTACTCAGATACACTTCAGTACTGCCTATCACCCTCAAACTGATGGGAAGACAGAATGGGTAAACCAATTTTTGGAGGATATGCTGCGCATGTATGTAATGCGGCAACCAGCTAAATGGGAAGATTACCTGCACCTAGTGGAGTTTGCATATAACAACGGATATCAGGAATCTCTAAAAATGAGTCCCTTTGAAGCATTATATGGATGACAGTGTCGTACACCAATTAACTGGAGCAGTCCGGAGACAAAATTAATGTTGGGACCAGAAATGTTGGCTAAGCTAGAAGCTGAAGTAAAAAGAATAAGGCAGAATTTGAAGGCCGTGCAGGACCGACAAAACTTCTTTGCAGATAAGAAAAGATCTTATCGCGAATTCAGAGTGGGTGACCACGTGTATGTCAGGATTAAGCCTAAAATAAGTACCTTAAGGTGGACTTCTTGCGCCAAGTTAGCCCCTCGTTACTGCGGACCCTTCCAAATTCTGGAAAGGGTGGGACCAGTAGACTATAGGCTGGCTTTTCCTAGTCATATCAAAGTACACAATGTGTTCCATGTGTCCTTGTTAAAGCGATATGTGCATGATGAAAAACATGTAATTCATTGGCAAAAAATTCTGGTAGGAATATAGAATGGAAATAAGTCCTAACTGAAATATTGAAACAAATCTAAAGTTACTAATGGATAACCCCGTTGCTACTTTTCAAAGTAGAACCGACGAGAGTTTCGGTAGAGCCGCTACGCATACTTGATCGTAGGGAAATTGAACTTCGAAAAAGAATAATCACTTCCGTGAAGGTGCAATGAGTGCACTGGACTCCGACGAAGCTTACTCGGGAGGATGAAAAGTTTGTACGGAAGCATACCCGGAGTTTTTGTAGACTAGATCGAACACCGAGGACGGTGTTACTCTGGTGGGAGAGGAAGATGACACCTCATTTAGAGCTCATTAGTTTGGATTTAGTTAAAAGACAGATTTATTTATTTTTAATATATGTTTATTTTATTTGGTAAAAGAAACTCAACAAGAAAACACTATTTTTTATTACCGAGCCGGTAAAAGGAAATGAATTTTAAACCGTGGTAAAAGTATCTAAGAATAGAAGTTGGTTACTTGGGAACAGTTAGAGGACAATTACCTAACCTCCAGGGATAAAAGGAAATCCCAGGGGAGGGTTAGGGGTTCTGTGTTTTACCTCTGAAAGGAAGAAGGTAAAGGATTCTCTAGAGCTGTGGAAATGGACAGTGGAGAAAAGCTTCTGTAACCTTGTCTTCAGATTATCTGTGTGTGGCTGGATTGGCCGTCCAGAGGCCACAACAAGATTTCTACTGTTTCCATAGTGCAGACTGAATTCTAGAGCTAGGGGGCAAGCGGAGGACGTCATTGCCTCCCTTGATGGTTGGGTGGACCACAGTTGGAGGAAATTCTTGTCCTACCAGATAAGTACTTAGAATTTGTTCAAGTTGTAGAACGGAAATCATTGTTTATCTGTTATTTAATCAAATGTGAGGTACTGTTATCTGGTTACTGTATCAAATATGAAGTAGATGTTTACAGTACATTTACGCATATATATTTATTTACATTACTAAATGTGATGAAAATGTCTACAGTTAATATCTGTTACACTATTTAATTGTGATGTAGTTGAGTACAGTGACGGAAAGTATTGGATAACCATTCGTAAAAACAATCCCAGACCCATAGTGGAAATTATAGCTAATTCTGGAATTATGAAAATCATAGGCAGAGATATATATATATATATATATATATATATATATATATATATATATATATATATATATATATATACTTAAGGTGCTTAAGAAAGTTAGCAGAATAACAAAGAAGCTAGAATACACAAAGGTTAGAATGGAGGTTAACCTACTTATTAAGCTACATTTAAAGAAAGAACAGGCTCGCTTAAACACTAGTAAACTTATGTGTTGTATATACAAGAAACAAAAGAGAACTATGGCTATTTATCTTGTTTGTGACAGAAAAATGAGAATAATAGATTTACATAAGCTGTTAAACAATATATATTCACTTCTTGACAGGTGCATGTATAACACTGAACTTGTAGAGCGGAGTTGGGACAAGGAACCCTACTCGCTCTCGTTCTTCTTCCTCAAAACTATACACAGCCTTGTATATGGCGGCCAGTGCCACCTAGGGTTAGGTGATCCAAATAATAGAATGGAAGTTTAACTTGTGAACAGTTACAATAAAACGTGGAAACACAAACGCAAAATACTTACAAATGCATTTGAGGAAATAGTACTGTTAATACAAAACAGGAAAAACATTCTTTCTGGATGCATGCACAGCTTACGCCCCATCATGAAAATAACCGACCTATTTCAAATCTGGCCGAGTACAGTAAAATGCTATAGGAAAGATTCGCTTTAAGAAGCATAGCCACACATTATGAAACAAAGAAAATTACAGTAGATATCTGTGGTAATGGAACTGTGCCAAAGTTCACCGACGAGAACAGAATATACATTACCCAAAGGAAAACTTTGAACTAAAAACCCAGAGAAACATTCTAAACAAGAACTTATGGTATTACGAGTTGCAATGAGATAGATAGAAAATCAGGAAAAAACAATAGTCTAGCCATGAAGGCGGAGAATCAAATGTTAATACATTGTGTGTAATGCCAAAGTATAAACCCTCTGGAATTATGCAGACTTCCTTTTTCTGAAGCGAGAGTAGGAAAACCTAGGCTAGAAAAGGGCTGTAAACAACTAGTGCAATAACTGAATAGATACGCCATGATTCGGAACAAGCATGAATGCCGAGTACCTGTATAAGGGAGAACGACAACATTATCTGTTGAACTAGACGGAAAAACCCGCACAGAGAGAGAAAGACAATCCGGTCTTCATACCTGTAGATACACAACAAACAAAGTGTCAGGAAAACTCTGAATGTTTAATGCCGGAAAACAAAGCAAATGCGCTGAAGCATTTCTTAGAGAGCCGAAGGGTGGGCAATCAAAATTTGTACCTGTAATGAGGAATAAACCCCGCATAGCCTGAGCAGAGACGAAACACCAGATCATATAGGGTTAAACGGATTCTCGATTTAACTATGTAAAGCATGGAAGAACTGGTAGGCCGAAGCTAAATATACCTATGGAGTGGGGCGGCTTCAATTTGAAGAGCCAAGACTCGTTCTGCAAATCCTTTCTCCACTGGCAGATTATTCATGCATAGGCTGCCTTGCTCGTGAAATACCTTGCACAGGGGCGAAGTAAAAGACTTAGTGGATGTTCAGAAAACCTGTAGGTACATTTATAAAACACCACAGTTTGTTAACTGAAGTGCTCATTGTAACGTTACCTTCGAAGCCAACTGTATTGCCATGCAGACCGGAAGGAATTAAGGTGAGTGGCGTGCCATGGAGGTGAAGAACACCAGAGTCTCCGAGCTTGTGAGACAGGCGGTGGGTAGAAACCCCGAAACGCTGATCTTCCCTCGCAATATATGCGGAGAACGAGGCGGGATTTGCTGGTTACCGCCAAAAGAATAACGCGTGACACATGTACCAGCCAGGCAGAGACGGAGCCATATGGTGGAGTAAATATCTCGTAGGTGACAGGGAAAGTTATGACCGGATCGCGGTGAATTAATTATAAGTCTCGACAGGTGTGTCACACGAATTCACCAATGAACCAAGCAATGAAACGATACGCATGGTGGATAAACAAATCAATACGTTTATGACAATGTCATTAGAGCCGAATGTACACAGAGTTATACATATTCGTACCATGTCAATGGATTACACCGTAGCATGATTAAGTTTGTGCTTATGGATTATGTTTATGTTTTTCTTATTTAGGGTAAATTTAATTCTATGATTTGTATAGCCACATTTAGATGTTATGAAATGTTTCGATAGTATGCAGATATGTGTACAAGTGGTTAGTGGTAAAAAAATAAATAATATTGTTACTTCTGCTAGGTTAAATGTATAAGTAATTGTGACATCAATTCTTTTGTGTTTAATTAATATTATTTTTTTTTATATTTTATATTTTTAATACTTAATTTATTTTTTTTAAATTTATGTTTTGTTATGTTTTATGATTTTTATTCCACTTTTCTAATTGTTTTGTTAAATTCTGGTTTTTTAATATTGTATTTTATTTAGAGATATTAAATCTGTATACATTATATTATAGATTTATATTAAGTTTATTTTAATCTATAAATTTATTATATATATTAATAATAATTTTGTATTAGTTTTGGGTCTAATATTTGATTACTATCGCTTATTAGTTTTATGATTATTTATTGTTTTTAACATAAAAACAATATTATTTTTATTCTTTATTATATTCGTTTTGAGTTACCATATGTTTTCATTTTTTGTTTTTTGTTTGTCTTATATAGAAAAATTTAGGTGGATCTTTCATTTCTTATTTAATTTAGTTTTACTCTTTCTATTTTTATTATTTTATTTTTCAATTTTTGAACTAATTTATTAATTAATAAATTAGTTTTTTTTAATGTTATTGAAATAAATTTTGGCTGGTTTATTATTATGATTTTCATAATTTTATAGTTATGTTTTAACCCTTGGAATTTAATTTTTCATCTTTTATAGATCAACCGTATGGAATGGTTCAGTTTAATAATTCTGAATGTGATTTTTATCAATTTTTTTTATAAAAAGAAAACATATATAGTTCTTTTGCAAAATGATCAATGTAATGTTTAGTGACAATTTAAAAATGTATAATAGAAAAGTATGAAAGAGAATAATTATATTTATCATGTTAAATTAAAAAAGGAAATTAGGTGTGTTATTAAGGTTTAACATAATTTACAAGTGGATATGTGTTTCAATTATTTGGAAGAGTTGGATGAGCAAAAAATAATTTGTAGTGGCACTCTCAACTACAAAAGTTGAATACATGGCAGAAACTCATGCAAGCAAGGAAACAATATGGTTATAGAGATTGTGTTTATGTAAGAGTGGATAGATTGTGATCCTCCTGTGCAATCTTCCTATAAAAGAACCCCACTTATTTTTTGAAGACAAAACATATTGATGTTCAAAGATTAAATTTCCATCTTATGTACTGATCTAACATGAGCCGAGAAAGATCAAATTTTTTCATGTGCAAACTTCTTTAGAGTGCAAAATACAATGTGTATTTTAACCATAAAAACTTACATTTTTCATGGTATATACATAATTTTTTTTAAATCATTAAATATTCTACATAACATGTACATTCAAAAATTTTATCAGTCAAATTAAAATAATTTTTTATTTTTAATATACTTTTAAGTATATGCGAATATTAATTTGTATTAAAATATTATATTGATAACCCACATTGAATATTTTTTTATATATAATATTAAAGTGTTCCATTTTGATATAAATTAGTTAATATAGATCTTCAAATAGTTTATTTAAATTTCTTGTTGAAATATTTACTTCTAATTACTTTAACATTTTTTATTATTGGCCACATTATTTTTCTATTTAGAACATAATATTTCTTTTTTTAAAAGGGAATGGACGTACAAACTTACACATCACCTCATATCAGGTTGTAGAATAAACCCCTCCCCTCCACAATAAAATTTAAAACTCATATTAAATACATTTACTATTTAATGCAAAAAGCAAAAGTGAAAAAAGTGGTACTCAAGAAAATTAATGAAGCAAAAAAGATATATGGAGGCTTGAGGGTTCGACAAAAAAATGAAAAAACCATAAGATTACACTATCTCAACTAATGTTTAAGTTTGATGGAATCTAATGGAGTTGTCTACAGAGGCAGAGGAATTTCTGAAAAGGCCAAAAGTAGCCGGAATCAGGGCAAAAAAGTTTAAGAAATCTTATAGTAACAGTGTTTGAATCATTTTTTTTATGGTGGAAATGGATTTAGCACCATAAAAAATCTCAAAAACCTCTAGGACACCCAAAATATTGAAGTTTGATAGCTATAACCTGGATTTACAAAAATCACTGTGAGATTTACTTAAAATCTTACCAAAATTTCCATGATTTTTCGGGAAAAAAACAATCTAATTAGACTACTGCGAATCTAATCCTTGTGAGAGTATTCTACGTTAGCTGATAAGGTGCTACATTGCTGTCGGTGAAAAGTAAAGATGCTCGTTGGCCAGAAGATTGTCTTCTTTTAATATGATGTGATGTAGCTTTGTGGTTGTTGCATCATTTCATGTTCAGATACTAGTCGCAATTTTGAAGGAAGAAGAGGGCATTGTTTCATTTCAGTGCCAAATTCCATTATTCGCGGGCAACTCAATGCGTGTCACTGAGGATTAAGATACGTTGTAGAATTTCATGTCGGTGTGAACATTGCATAGTATCGATGTACATCTCTTATTTTGATAAACGACAGAGTGTGGGATCTATTCTTTTGAATTTCTCTCTCTCCTCTGCTCTGATTGTATCGCTCCTTAGGGTTTCATCTGAGAGGGGTTCGGCGGCCGCTTTGACACTGTGGCCAATTTACATCACCTGTTTCAATGGCGCTGGGGCTGTTTGTTGATGATGCCATTGGTGGGCCGCCGAATTTTGTTCCCTTGTTGCTGCTTGCGGGTGTGGTGCCACTGGTTCGGAGCCAGGATCCTTGCAACAATGGTCCCTTTACATATCTGTGGCTGGCTCTTTGTTTCGATGGCCCTAGGGTTATTTTCTTGCAGATGTTGTCGGTGGGCCGAAGCTTTTTGTTTCCCTACTGTTGCTCACGGGTGTGGTTACTGCCGAGATTCTTGCAGCTACTGCTCGTGGGTTTGGTTTACTGCCGATTTCTTTTTGCCGTGGATTTTGTGCCTTATTTTTCGCTATTGCGATCAAGGTCTCTGGATTTTGGGGCGGCCACGGTCTCCTTATGGGTTTCTCGGCCCAACATCCACTGGTAGGGTGGGTTATGGTCACCTCCGAATTAGGGGTTCAGGGTCTATTTGTCGCCTTTCTATGCTTGATTTATTTCTATTGTGTCTGGGGTTTATCCCTGCTTTTGGGATGCATGTGCCTCTTGTAGGATTTATTTTCTATGGGATTGCTGTTTTTTCCCCTATTTTCTGGGGTGAATGTTGACCAACTTTGCATGGCTATATGGATGTTTTTGGGCTTTATTGTAATATCTCGTTTTGGTTTTTGGAGAACTTGTGTGCCTAATTTATTTTTATCTTTTCAGTGTTATGTGCAAATGTATGTACCCGTAAGGTTTGGGTATATATTTTGAGAGCTTGCGACCCAGTGTTTTGATCTATGGAGTTTACTCTCAGATATATGCTATATGCATAAATCTGTAAACATATTTTATCCAATAAAAGTTGTTTGGTTTTTTTCTTCTCTAGAAATAATAAACAATAGAGTGCATTAAATTTTTTTATTTTTATAATATAATTTTTTTATTTTTTTAAATGAATATAAGAATTGTTTATCAAATTCTAAATAAATTTGACTAAAAATACCTTTAGAAAATTAAAAACATATGTAGAATACATTTGTGTGTATTCCAAATTAATATCACGTGTGCCGGTGGGAGCGATGAGAACTAGTTCCGGTTCTCAGAGATTGTGAAGAATGAATTTCCAGGTAAGGGAGCCATCCTTGCGTCTTTTACACAATTTTTTCAAATGAGATAATGCGAAATACGTCTTTTGTGTGAAATATTGAATTACAAAATATTGAATTAGTATGTATGTTGTTTAATGTTCAAAATTTTTTTTCATAAATTATTAATGGCTTTAAATATGTAAATATAATATTAAATTTATTATAAATATTGATTTTAATCGAATCTACATTATTCTTGAAAATCTATGGAATTCATATGCTTTGGAATTCATATGCTTTAACGTTAAAAATAGTAAATGCTAATAACATAGTTTGAGTTTTCATTTATTTTAAATTTACCAATTAAGGTTGGTTAAAAAAAAAACAAATTTCCCCTATAGTTAAAAATGGTAATGCCTAGGTATTGATAAAAATGGCAATGACTAGCTTACAACACTTTTTGACTTTCTAGTTTTTTGTTATTTTAAATGGGAATCTTTTTTATTTTATTTATTTAAAGTGATGCAAAATTTAGTAAAGTTGATAAAATGAAAATGGATTTACTGGGGTTTTGAGTTAGGTCTAGTTTTTTTTGTTCAACAAACACTTCTACCTTAACTCTGAACCTTCTTGTACACTCATACCATGTAAAAAATTGAAGCTTGAGATGCCTCTTGACTTGTACGAAGATCTGTTGGATTACACGCGAGACCCTTCAGAAGGAGTCAACATATGGGTAGACCTAGCCATTATTTCAAGACTTCCTCCTCCCTCTATGACAACATCACATCTCCCTTCCTCAACAACGATATGCCCAGTCTTTAGAAATTCTCCTCTGCATGGCCCCTTCGGTAGGCTCCTTTAGGATCTGGCAAAATTCAGGACTTTTAAAAAAATGTCGAATCTACTTCCCAACATTCCCCTTGTGGCTCCCGGTTGTCTCCATTTGTTTTGTGGTCCCCTACCGTGATCACCCAACCACCCCCCCCCAATGATCTCTCCTAGACCTTTCTCTTCTAGGCCTTCAATCAGCCTTATAAGTTTTACCTTCGGAGTTTTTATTGGATTATCATTGGCCCTGTCAATCTCTAAATTTCCTAAGTTGCCTCCTCACCCTAGAAATGAAAAGTGGAGGTAGTTTCCCTCAGTGCCAGTTATGTCACGTGATTTCCCCTACTAGCCACCCACAAAAACCTAATCATTTGTGTATTAAGAGTAGTCCCAAGGAACCATCCTTAGTAATGAGGAAGGACATCCAATTGACTAATATCCACAGGGTGGAGAACATGGTGGTGGTTGGTTGCTTCACTAGTATGCACATGTTGATGATGGTCAGGTGGAGGTGGATGGACCAAAACATTAAGTTTCTCCTTGGTTACTCATGTCCATGTATGATTTTTTCCAAAGGTTGGATGGGGTGGCAGATTATGTGTGCAAAAGACATAGTGAGAATTGTAGAAGGGAAATGGTCATGGGGTTCACAGGCCCTTTTAATTAAAAAATGGTCTATAAAGTTTGATGCAAGGGGAGGGAAACTAGACTTAGTTCCCATCTAGGTTCGACTTCTAGAACTGCATCCCATATTCTAGTCAAAGAGTTTGTTTCGAGTGGTAGGAAATTATTTGGGTTTTTATTATGATGCAGATATTTCATTTCAGTAGACTCGATTTATGGCTATTGCACGCAATTTGGTTGGTTTCGATTTTTCTCTAGGTTTACCTGAATCCATGTCCACCACTGCTAGGGAAATTATACACCACTAGAATATTGATTATGAATGTATACCCTTCAAGTGCACTTGTTTTCATGCTTATGGGAACCTTAGTAGGGACTACAAATTGGGCAAAACAAAATGGGAGAAATGGGTCAGAAAGAACTAGATATATTTTATCACTCCTCCAGCCCCCCTCAAAAACCCCCTCAGGACATTCAGGATCCAAAAATATCCTCAGTATTTGTGTGGTGAGGCTTCTACTATATATGCTCAAGCATCTCCATCTCTAGGCTCTTCGTGGGAAACAACATAACCCTCTTCGACAGTTGGTGCATTAATGGTCTCAGCAGACTCTCCCCCTCCTACAATGACATCTCCTGCCTTAGGTATGGACCATTCTATTCTTCCAAATTTCTCTCTCCAGTGATCCTTTTATTCAATTCCATGAGGTTATTTTCCTACATTTCCTCTGTTGGGTGTGGAGCTTGATTATCTTCTTTATTTAGATGTATCATCGAATTGGAGCCTTATTATTAACGGGGCGACAATATTGCCCATCGTTTAATCGCTGCCAGGGGGTTCTAGGGGGGGGGGGGAAACGACGACCTTTTGGAGCCCCCTCCCCCCCACCCTCGTCCTTGGTGGGGGGTTTTGGGGTAGCACCCACGAAGCTAAAAAAGATATGTAAAATTGATTTGTAAGATTTTGTAATTTAGTAGTCAATCTGGGTCGTTCATTAGGCAGATGATCTGGTGGTAGAAGTTATGTTTAATTTAGGGTTTTTGTCCCTAGAAGGGAACCCCTCATTTTGTATGAGGGTATTATATTGCAGTTGTGTATGGTATGTGTATTATGAGAAAGAAATATAAATGGGGACAATGAGAGGGAGTAGAGGATATTACAGTGGATTTGCTGTAGGTTGTGTCTCTTCATCTTACTGGATAATATAAAGGAAGGACTGGTTATTCGGGGTGGACGTAGCCCAAATTGGGTGAACCATATATATCAGTGTCTCTCTTGTTTTATATGTTTTTTTGTGTTTGCATTTCTGCATATTTTATGTGTCCCAATGCTCTATAATATATAATTTTCTAACATCCTCCCCCTATTAGTACAAATCCTCTCAAGCCCCTTTGTGGGATTACATCCCCAATTTCCATTCCATTATTCATACTTCGACCCTATGAAATCCTCTCTCTTCTCCCCTTTCTCTCATTGCGAGTCTCATCCTTTAATCCTTCCCTACTTCTCAACTCCGAGCCCCTCTCCTCTCCCCCAAGTGCTACAATCTTTGATCCTGAATTTACTACCCTTCCCCTCCCCCCTTGGCCCATTCTGCCCAACGTACTGATCCTCGTGGATGACTGGGACAATTTGAGGACCCCCTCACTCCTCCTCTTCCAAAGGAAGAAATTCCCTTCTTTCCAAGGTGAAACATCAAGCCAGTTACATGATTCAAGCTAGAAACCAATCTTCTATCCTAAGGGCACTTAGAGCTTCAAGCCTTTCTTAGGGTTTTAAATGAAGGTCTTCTCTTTAAACTAGTGGGTTTTAGCCATCCCCTCTTAAAAAAATGAATTTCAAAGGAATATATGAAAAATACTCCCCTCATGTTATTTTTATTCAAGAGACTATATTTCTCAGTGAGAATACTATTAATATTCTAGAATCTATCTTCCCTGGTTGAGAATTTCTTGCAATTTGCATAGATGGATAATCAAAGGGGCTTGTTTAAGGTTGGAATCCAAGGTATATGTGACTTACAATAACATGACATTTGAGGTCCTTGATGGCTCTTGACCTCACCTCCTCTGAATTAGATATGCCTTTCTACTTCATCAATGTTTCTAGATCGTATGTAGATAAAGAAACATTCTAGTCATCTCTCACCCAACTACATGGATTTAGATCAAACATAGTCTTACTTGGTGGAGATTTAAATTTCACGTTGGGGATATCTAAACTTTGTGAGTCTTCTTCCATACCAAATCCAGTAAAGAAATTCTTAGTTTCTCTCATGGAAAACTTGAACCTTTTTTATATTCTTCTTGGAAAAATACTACCCACCTGGTCCAACAACAAACATGTCTCAGCCATAATTGCAAACTGTTTCGACTGATTCTCCATCTCATATAGACTACTTGATTCCTGCCTTAAAATAAAATAGTGGTCCTCTGTGGGTGGTCATTCTGATCATGTTCCTATTCTCCATGATCTGGAGCCTCTCCCTGCCAAGCCTCCCAGCCCATTCAAACTAAACTCCTCTTGGTTATATGACTTTCACATGATTTCCCTTCTCAAAGAAACCTGTTTTAGATCTTCCCTTAACTCTATTGAATCCATTTCCTTATAATTCCAGAGAAACTTAAAAAAATACAAGGAAATTATCGTCTACAATTATGGCTGAAATTCAATCACAATTACAACTTCTTTGGAATAAATCCTCCTTTAAGGATACCCCTGCAGAAGGAAGACGCCTAAAGAGTCAAGCCCTCTATCTTTAAGCTAGTGTTGAAAAAAAAAAAAATTCAATAGGGTGGAAAAAAAAAAAACCATTAACACCATCTAAGGAATCACTAGTCCTTATGGAAATTTTCCTCTTCATTCTCTGACATAGTGAGGGGAGGTTTCTCATACTTCAAAAAAAAAATCAAGCAGGAAGAGAGGACTACTATCAAGAAGATTCTCTTTGTCGTTAGAAACTTTCCAAGATCAATAGATGAGGATTAAAATGAAGTCCTCATGTCTGAGGTCACAAAGAATGAGTTGGAAATTCTCCTTCATAGTTTCCAAAAAGAGTTTAGGCCATGATGGGATCCCAATCAAATTTTACATTAAATTCCTAGAATTTGTTGGAGATTATTTTCTCTCTTTTATTGAATACTCTAGATCCTCTAGTCATATTCTGGCACAATTTAATTCCACCTTCCTAGATCTTATTCCTAGGTCTAATAATCCTGAATCTTTTGACCAATTCTGGGCCATCTCCCTTTGCAACATTATTTATAAAATCACCACTAATCCCTATTTTTAAAGGATATCCTTTCTTTAAATCTCTATTGAAGAATTTGGATTTCTTATTGAAAGGAAAATTCATGAAGCTAATGGTATGTCCCAAGAGGCCTTCCACTCTATCCACTCACTCCAACAAAAGGCATTGGCCTCAAGGTTAATCTATCAAAATCCTTTGATAGAGTAAATTGGATTTACTTATGACTTATTTTGATCCACCTAGGCTTCTCTGATTTATTTTTTCATGTGGGTTATGAATTTGATCTCTACCTTTTCCTTTTCCATTCTCATCAATAAGGAGGTTTCCCCCTTTTTCCACTTTGAGAATGGCCTTTTCCAGGGCTTCCCCCTCTACCCTCTCCTCTTTCTTCTTGTAGTTGAATGTCTCAAAAATTTGCTATAAGAAGTAGTAAGAAATGGCAGTTTCAAAGGTCTTCTTATCTCTCAAAATTGTTTTCACTTCCACCTTCTCTTTTTTGATGATATCCATGTATTTTAAAATGGAGGAATTCCTCAAATCAAACATCTAAAGTCTATTTTTGGTTTATTTAGTTAAGCAACATGAAAATAAATAATCATAAGTATTTCATTTATAATTGGGCTATTCCAGCGAATAAAATCAGTTCCATCAAATAAATTCTAGCAACTCCTCTTAAAAATGTTGGTCATGGTTTCAAATATCTTGGTTTTATTATCAAGCCTTGCAATTATCACAAGTATAATTCGACATGGTTGCTAGTAAAAATTGAGAAAAGAATCAGAATTTAGATCAATAAATGGCTTTGTAGAAAATCCACATAGATTTAACTAATATTGTAATATGCTAAAACAAAATACTTGAATCCATTCTCCAAATTGTGGAAACCAATTATGATCGCATAATCACTTGAATAAGGAAGAGAAAGAATTTCAATTAGATAACACAAAAATATATTTGGGGAAAGCCTCAACTAAAAACCCCACTATTTGTGTATTGCATTAAGTCAAGAATATGCCACAATACAATGCTTCCCTCAGGGTTGACAATTCTCTCACTATCTCTGACTCTGCCACTAAGCTCCAAGCATGTTTTGTCCAATACTTAACCAATTTCTTGCCTCTAGATGATCTACCTTTCTTGCACAATGCCTAGGGAAATTCATCCCCTATTAATTAGGAAATTCCCAATAAACATAATAACCAAACAAATGAGAAAATTACTCATTACCCATTTTTTTGAGGTAGAAAAAAAAAACCCAATTTGGAAAAGTGGTGATGCAGAATCACTCTTCTCATTTGGAGCATATTTTTGGCACTTTAAATTTTCTTATCATTTCTTTTTTAAATGTCGTAATTTTCATGTAGATTTTCAAAAGTGGTGATGCAAGATCACCTTTTTTTAGAATATTTCTTGCACCATAATTTTTTTTTAAAATGTCACGATTCTCATGTCGATTTTGAAACATGGTAATGCAGAATCAACCCCCTTTTTAGAGTTTGATTTTTGACACTTTAATTTTTTTTGTTTATCAAGTATGAAGGATTGTTTTAAAATTTTAATGATTTTCATGCTAATTTTGAAAAGTGCTCATGCAACATCAACCTTTTTGTTTTGAGGGCTTATCTTTTGCACTTTAAATTTTCTAATGTTGGTGATTTTCATGTTGGTAAAAAAAAAAAAAACAAAATGGCAAAAAAAAGAAAATAAAAAATAAAATAAAATAAAATAAAATAAACCAAAATATATAAAAAATAAATTTAAGTTGTAAAAATAAAAATAAAAAAATAAGTACAAAATATTAAAAAAATAAAAAATGAAAATGAAAATTAAAAATTGAAACAATATTACATATAAAAAAAAGTAAACAAAATATAAATATAAAATAAATAGATAAATAAATAAAAAAACTTAAAAATAAATTCATTTTTTTAAAATGTAATTTCAGGCCTCCACAAGGCCTCTTGGGTGGGGAGGTTGATTCTGGGAATCAATCTCACTACCCAGCCAATCGTAGGGCCTGGTGACAGGGTCGAGGAGAGCTGAGAGTTGACGGGAGGTTGATGTCCTTGCCCAACCGACCACGAGGCCTAGCTATCGAGCGAGAGGGGAGCCACACTCGATTCCCAGAATTGACCTCCCCACCCAGGCCGCCTCGGGGAGGCTTACGTTTTTTTAAATTACATTTTTTATTTAAATTCAAGTTTTTTTTTAATTAAATTTTTCATTTTTAATTTATTTATATTTTTTATAATATATATATGTTTTAATTTTTATCTTTATTTTTAATTTTTTTTGAATTATTTTATTATTATTATTGTTTAATAATTTATGTTTTTTTGTTTTGTAAATTTTAAATGGATTTTTTTTACATTATTTTAATATGGTTTTTTTTCTTTTTTTATGATTTTTATTTTTTTAATTGTTATTTTTATTTATTTTTTGTTTTATTTTTTTAATTATTATTTTTATTTTTTAAATAGATTTTAATTTTTTTAATATATTTTTAATTTTTAATTTTTCTCAATTTCATTTTCAATATTTTTCTATATATATATATATATATATATATATATATATATATATATATATATATATATATATTATTTTCAATAATTTTAGTTATTATTTTTATTTTTTAATATTTTTGTAATGTTTTTTTTTTCTTTTATTTTTTTTGTTTTTTATATTTATCTCGTCAATATTATTTATTTTTTTTTATTTTTTTTGCCAAATTTTTAAATTCTTTTCTTAAAATTTGTTTTTTTTTTTTAAAAAAATTTTTGATTTATTTTTTGTTTGTTTGTTTTTTTTTTAATTTTATAATTTTGATCTTTTATAAGTTCATTTTGTTTTTTTTTTTAACATTTTTATGTTTGATTTTTTTATCTTTTTATATATATTTTTATAACATTTTTTTGTGTTGTTTTTTAATATTTTTATGTTAAAATATATATTTGAAAATAAAATATTTATGCAAAATTCCAAAAAAAACTAATGTTTTAATGGAGAGTATAAAAAACTCTAAAATCACCTATAAATTCACTTGTTTTGTAAAGTTGTTCATTCATCATAAAAATGTTTCATACCAAGTGATTTCAATACATTCTATAAAAAATATTATATTTATTAAATTTTTGTTAATATGATAAAATAAAAATAAAAATAAATTAATAAAAATAAATTGTCTTAGGCTATGATATAAAAAGATATATACCTTTTAGCCTTTAAAATTAAAATTACCCTTGGAATAATAAATCTTTCATTTACTTGTTCATTTTTAAAAATTGATTTAGTCATATGATTTATCCATAATTTCATGGTTCAAATTTGTTAAAAACTTAATATTTTTAAAACCATGGTTGAAAAATTGTCAAAATATTAAGGTTTTTTTGAGCTATGATATTTTATCTTGAATGCTATGGTTGAAAACAATTAATTTTAGGGTTTTTTAGAGGCAAGATATTTTATCGTTAACAAGATGAATGAAAATTGTTGGAAATTATAAGGCTTTGAGACATGGGAATTCATCTTGTTATTCCAGAATGAATTCATCTTGTGACCTGAATTGTGAATTCATCTTGTGAATTCATGAACATCAAATCATGGACAATTTGGGAATTCATCTTGTTATCAAGATGAATTTTATCAAAATTGTGACCTGAATTTTGTTTTTGTTATTCCAAAATCAACACTTTTTGTTTTGAGGGTGTTTTTTCAATTCTTTTTTTAAGAAAAAATTTAGTTTTTAGCATAATTTAATTTTTTTTTTAAAATTTGACCCTAAAAAAAAAAGTGCACTTTGGAATACACACTTTTCATTTTTGGGGTGTTTTTCATGTTTATTTATTTATTTTGGGCTAGAGCTCTCGTTTTGAGGTAATAGTTCCAATTTCATTGGTAAATTTGTTAATAATTGATTATGCTATAAATCTAAGGCATTCTACTCACCTTATGCATGACCTGTACAATTTTCTAATTATACAAATGATAGTATGTGTCCCTTTAACTCCAATCTCAACTGGGTCTTCCTTAGAATTCACATGCAACAACTATTTATAGCGAATATCCATTTATCTGATTGATCACTACATGTGAATTAAATCAGATTTAATTCATTGTACCTCTCACTAGCTCCTCCATAAGTTAGAACTAATCAAGCTGATTTTAACTCAAATAATTAAGTTAAATATTTACAACTCAACATAAACTATAGCTTAACCCCCTAAAACTTAGATAGAACTCTACATGCCTCCAGTTTGACCCTCAACTCGAATTGATTGAGCTAACTAAGTATTCCTAACATAGTTAACTCGTAAAAACTATCATGTGATGTGGAATTACAATTTCATTCTAATTTAATTAATGGAACATTAAATTAGAAGCCTCTTCTTGTTACTAGTTTCAAAACTCCCTCTCAACAAGAAAGGGATTTTCTTCTACCTCGATCATGCCTTTTTGGAACTCAAATTTGCCTCTTTATAGTGCCTTTGTCAAGATGTCTACATACTACTCCTCTGTAGGAACATACTCTAATGCCATAATCCTCCTCTACACACAATATCTGAGATGGTGATACCTGATATCAATATGCATGGACCTGTGATGAAAAATTTGATTAAATGAGAGTTTGACGCAACTCTAGTTATCACAATAAATCACCTTCAGATCCATCTGCTGAACAAACAAACCAACAAGTATTTTCCTCATCTAGATGGCCTCAAAATTTTCTTGAATAGAATCCATGTACTCCGCCTCTAATGAACTGAGTACAACTGATCTCTGCTTCTTTCTATACTAGGAAATTGTTGTTGACCCAATACTTTAAGATGCCATCTGATGTGCTCTTCCTGTCAGATGGAATCCCTGCCAAATCTACATTTGTCAAGCCTTGAAGCTTCACTCCCTTTGTACCTGTACCATAGCCCAAACTCTATGGTGCCTCTCGATAAATCAACACATGTTTTCCTACCTTCCAAAAGAGCTTGGTAGTCTTAACCATAGCTTGAATAAGTTGGTTAGTTGCATAGCATATGTATGGTCGTGTGTTCACCAAATACATGAGTGAACCCACAAGCTGCCTATAGATGGTAGCTTCTACCACTTTGCCTGAAGTAGCATCCTCCTTCCTCTAGTTCCTTGCTAGAGGAGTCTCCATGGGTTTGTTGCTCTCCATGTGGAACTTCCTGATAATCTTATTGGCATACTTTCCCTGAGATAGAAATATCTCCCCATCTCTTTCCAAAATTTCCAATCCAAGTAAATAATCAAGAGCCCCAAATCCTTCATCTCAAATTATCTTGCAAGGTCTTCTTTGCAAGACTTGCTGAACTGCTCATCACTTGTCAATATCAAATCATGGAAATAAAGTACAATGATCAAAATTTTGCCTTCTACCATAGTATCGTAAAGGTTCACATCTGTTTCACTTTTGGTGAAGCCCAAACCCGTGAATTAGTTGTTGATCCTAGTGTACCAAGAAAGAGGTGCTTGTTTTAGTCCATACAACACTCGGTTGAATCTCCACACATGCGACTCTCTATCTAAGGTATCAAAACCTTCGAGTTTCTCAATGTACACCTATTCCTCAATCACTCCATTGAGGAAGGTTGTCTTTACACCCATCTGATGTATCTTCCATCCCATCTACGATGAAAGTGAAAGGATAGATATGATTGAAGAGTACCTTGTGACTGGTGCAAAGGTCTCCTCGTAATCAATCCCCTCCACCTGAGACAACCCTCTGGCCATAAATATGGCCATGTGTTTCTCCGCACTCCCATCTATTACTTTCTTCACCTTATATATCCAACTGGATCCTGCAACTAACTTTTCCTACGGTCTTGGATCAAATTAACATGCACTATTTTTGATAATGGATTCATACTCCTTAACCATTGCATAAACCCAAACTGATTTATGCACTGTTTCCCCGAATTAGAATGGCTCAATATATACACTCTCGCTCATAAGAGCCATGTAACAAGTGTACCTCTTTGGATACCTTCTCTGCCCGCATTGTAATGTGGGTGCTCCCACATTCTCTCTAGTATCAAGCACCAATATTCCAACTTCTCTAGTGTGCTTCCTTCCATCTCTGGAAGTCTCTTCATGAGTGAGTGCTTCCACTCTCTTTTCCTCTTCTTGTGGTTGTTCCACATCTAGAGGATCTTATTTTGGAGCTAAGATCTACTTAACTGCATGCAACTGAAGCTCCCTCTCAAGGGAAATTCACATGGCCTTCTCTTCATTTAATTTCACATGTCTTCTGACCAATGTCATCTTATGTGCTAGAATGTACACCCAATAGTTGTGAGGTCTATTGGTGTACCCCACAAATGTTCGCAACTCAACTATTGGCTCTAGCTTCTTCCTGGAATCTTTGTTTAATACATGGAAATAAAATGATGAAACAAAAAAATTAAAATGCACCACATCTGATTTCTTATCTGAAAAATATTCCTATGGTGTACTCATCCCAAGAATCCGATGAGGACTTCTGTTTCGCAAAAATATTGTTGTGTTGCATGCTTCATCGCATAAGTGCAACGGTAGGCCCTGATCATGGAAAAATCGCTCGTGATGCTCCCACAATAGTTATGTTCTTCCTTTATAAAACCCCATGCTATTGTGGGTTATGAGGTGCTATAAATTCTCGTCGAATTCCTTCTGAAGCAAAGAAGTTATTGAATTAATTCGAGACATATTCTCCACCATTATCACTCATGAGAGCCTTCACTTCCTTCCATGTATCTTTCTCGATGAGTGCTTTGAACTCACAAAAATTTGAGAACATATAATATTTTTTCTGCATGAAGAATATCCAACACTTGCATGAAAAATCATCTACAAAAATCACATAATACATGTATTTTTCTGTTGAGGATTTCAAGAAATTTCCACACATATGAGTGAAATATTTCAAGGATATCCTTCGCTCTAATTTCCTTATCATTAAATGTGGATTTGGTTTACACCCTTTTGATGTATCTTGTTTCTAAAGTGCACCCTTGGGAAGTCTTGTAGAAATAGGTTGCATGATCTTCAAAGTGCCATGGTGTAGATGGCCCAATATTCTATGCCATAACTCACCGATGTATCAGCTCTGCAGCTTCTTTGCTTTTGTGCTCAAGGAAAAATAATATTCTACATCCAATTTGTAGAGGTTATTTACCTGAAACCCAATATTCTTCACTTGTCTCGTGGCTTTGTGATAAAGGAACGATTTTTCTTTGCTAAATATCACATTGTAGCCACAATATTCTAAAATAGAAACTCAAAATAAAATCTTCTTTAAAATAGGAACATATATGACATCTTTTAATGTGAGATGAGTACCAAAATCCATCTGAAAGGTAACAATAGCTATGTTGATTGCACTATACCTCTCATCATCTACCATCTCTATGTGAATATGGAGATCCTTCTTCTCCAATTTGCTAAATAATTCTTTGTTTCCAGTCATATATAATGAAGCTCTAATATCCATGTACCAAACTGAACCCATCAATGATGACACCATGCATACAATGAGAGTGAAATCCAAATTGAATTGTGAAGCAGGTGCTTCACCTGCCGCTCCTCCTGAGGACTTCTTGTTGTCCTTCTTGTGTGGACACTTTGTGGCATAATATTGATGGGCCTCTAAATTAGACATAAAATAAGGCCCATCTAACCTTTCTTAAGCCCATCTAACTTCCTTATGCACACACACACACACACACACACACACACACACACACACACATATATATATATATATATATATATATATATATATATTGAATCTCTCCTTCTACACTTAATAATGTTTTCTTATGCTTCAATATTTTCTTAGGAAGGTTTAAAGGTAATTGCATATTTGTGCCTAAAATTGGTTATTTTTGTAGAATATTGTGAGAATATTTGGCAGATTATGAACATTTGGAGAAGGAGATGATTTAGGGACTTTCTCCCTGCCACTTGAAATTCAAAATTGGAGAATAAATGAGCACAATATCAGGAAATTCAGGAGAAATATTGGAGAGATTCAAAGGGGTTGTCCACCCTCCTTAACTCTCAAAGGCAGCCAAAGGATCCTCATGAGATCCCCTCCAACAATTCAAATTCCAGAGGCATCCAAGTGACTCAAGACCAAGTGCACTCAAGAAATACTTCACTTGGAGTCAAGTGGATATATTACCTACTTTTTAGGGAGCTGTTCGTAGCTACCATTAAGGATAAATAAACCTAATCAAGGGCTAATTATGGTCGATTCTAGTCCATTCCTGTTCGACCATTTGATTCTGGTCCATTCACTACAGTCCATTCTATTCCATTTTCATTCCATTCCATCCGATGCCATCCACTTTCCATTCTATTAGGATTTTTCTATTTAAGACCTTCGAGATGTAATAATATTTGATTTTAATGCAATGAGTATTTAGATGAATTTTCGTTGATCTAGTTCCAGAGAGTTAGGCTCATGGATTAGGGCCCAATCCATGTGCCTCAGCTTCTCTGTCTGTAACCATTCTTTCCTTTTTGTCATTTAGCAAGTTTTTTTTCTGTCCATTAGTTATTTTTTTTCTATGTTATTTAGTTAATCTTGCTTTTTATAGTTTCAAGTTGTTGTTTCGAATTGATGTTGTAGGTTTCATTTGCTTAATAGAATGGAGGATAAAACTCTAAAAGCTATGGATCTAGACTTCCCTTCTCATCTGTGTCAATGTAGGATTTCCCTTAGGAAAAAAAAATTGATTTTGGTTCACTGTTTTTATCACACATTCTTTTCAATTTCCCCATGCATGAATTTACAGGTTTTTTTGCAGGATGTAGTATTAAAGTTCCGGAGAAGTTCACCCTCACCTTCCCACTTCATTTTCCATCTCTACTGTTATGCTTCTATCCCCTTATATTTTCACTTATTTGCAGCTGTCGCACCCTTTTTATTCCCAAAAACACTTCAAAACAACTAAGTCTACATTCTATTCCTTCTTTTTCACGTTCTGCGGCTATCACAACCATTTTAATGCAAAACGCTTAACCAATCATCAATGTTTGACCTACACCCTTTTCTTATCGGTTCTCCCGCTACCATATATCGCAATCGCACTTCGCAAAATTTATCCTTTTATTTTAAGACTTACCGCTGTGACCTGCCGATTGTGATATTGTGATCGTGCTTCACCACTGGTCCCATCACCACGTCACCTGTTTCATTTCACACTTCGCACTGTTTAATTGGTTTTCGTTAACACTTACCACTTCCAATAGCCGATTATGATATTGTGATATCCTGTATCACACTTTGCAACATTTACCACGTAAAAAATCGTAATGTTTACCCCGTCGCACTTTGCTCTTCGTAGATTTCACCTTTTCACAAATCGCACTTCGCTCCCGCTCCCAAACTGTACTCCCGCTTCTCCGCCATCGCAATTTTAAAAACATTCTTCTCCGAAGCATGTTATGGGCTATAATGAGGTTTTATAAGGTTTAACCCTACTCTTTCCACTTCTAAGCCTTGTCTCATGCATTAATCCCTACATTAGCCTCTTTATCCCTTTTTCCTCCAAAATGCAAGCACACTTCTTCAAATTAGAATTAGGTCATGATTAACTGCATAGATAGGAGCATGATAGATAGAGTATTGTGTATTTAGCTGATTGGCCAAGTTAAGTGTGGTCTGAATTAGTTTCCTTTCTGAAATTTAAATTATTTTCATTTCTGCCATTTCCTTTCTGCAAATTGAATTAGTTTCATTTCTTTCATTTCCTTTCTACAATTTATTTTCATTTCATTTAAGTGTGACAGACTTCATTGAGAACCCCTAGAAGTAGCACCCTTTCATAGAGCAGAAGAGGATGACATGAACATAATTCATCTGCTATGTATATAGCACTGTCACCTCCAAGTTTTTATGAACCTTGGGTTGATAAAGTAAAGTAAGGCAACCCCTGGGAGTTGTAGCACTCTTGGTGAAATACCAGGGCTCACCACTTTTTGGCATTGTTTCTAGGGAGGCCTCTAGTAGATGCTTTGATTTTATTTTTACCATTCTTTTCCACGTTCCTTTATTTTCATGCCATTTCAAAAATATTAAAAAAAATACAAAAATATTTGATTTTCATGCCTCATAGGAGTAGGGATACTCAGAATTAAAAAAAAAAAAAAAAAAAAAACTTCTCCAATACTAACAACCCCACTTAACCACATGGTGCAGTAAGAACCACATCACCATACACTTTTGAAGGTAGAAGAGAGTTTTTGGATATGATGACAATGAAGAAGATATTATTGGGTTTCCCATCGAAGATATGGACTTCAGTGAACATATGAAGAACATCCCTCCATATTTCCTTCCCAAATTCCATGGTATGAGGAAAGAGGATCAAGAAAAATTTCTATTTGAATTTGAGATACTTTGTAGGTCTTATGGATGCTTATCACACACTAAAAAACTGAGATTTTTTCTTGCAACATTGAAGGATAGAGCTCTTAAATGGTTCATGAGTCTAGGTACTAATTCAATAAGATCATGGAATGATATGCAAAATATATTTCTAGAAAAATACAAAGATCGTGATCTTAGAGAGGAAATTTTTAGAATGAACCAAGAAGAATATGAGAGCCTTGAGGATCTAATAGAGAGGTTTATGTATAATGTTAAGAGGGAAAAATTGCATCATTTAGGATTTGACACACTAAAAAACCTCTTACTTAGAACAATGAGGGATGAGTGGATTGATCTCCTTAATCTCATGAGTAAAGGATATGTATATCAATTGTCATTTGAAGAAATTTGTGAAACATGCAAGTGCATATCAAGAGGAAGGGGAAGAGTAAGCAAGTTAGCATCAACATTGGTAAGGCAAGATGAACTTGGAAATTTGCTTGACAACTTTAAGACATAAATTCTTAGCAATCTAAGTGAACAAGTAGAACTGTTGAGAATTCAAAATGAGAAAAATGAAGATGCTAATATTTTTGTTATCCATGTAGAATCATATGCTACTAAATTTTTTTCATCATTCCCCAGGTTTAAAGAAGTTTACCAGGAAGAAAATGGAGCAAGGAAATCACCAAAGAAGATATGTTATGTAGCTCCAAGGAGACCCTGTCATCCTAGTCAGCTTGATATGATGCAAGGACCCACTTCACAATTTCAAGCTTATTCACATCCATCTCAAAATAATTGGGACACACTCCCTCCTTGGCAAACTTGGCCATATCAACCCCAAAACCAATCTTTTCAATATGGTTGGCAAGGTCCTTATTGGTAAAATCCTCAACATCATCAATATTTCCCTAAATATCCTCCATACCCGACTCCATGCTATCCCTACCATCCACCTCCACCACAGCCACAACCTCAACCACATCCATCTCATATATCCACCCCCACTCAACTACCTGTACCACCATTTCCAAACCCATACAATGAAGTATCTCACCTCACTTACAATGCTGAGGTACAACACTACCAAACATATCCTCTTGATCTAAATGGTCTACATATTAGTTCAAGAAAGGTATTGAAAAGAAGAGATTTTCTTAATTTCATCGAAGGAACAACATCAAGAAGAGGAAGGTCCAAATGAGGAGATCAAAAGATCGAGGGATGCACTTGCTGAAGAGTAGAAATTAGAATTAGATGTTGAGAAAGTTCCCTCATGTTTACCAACATTTCCTCCATGTGTTCAAGAGAAAAGTTAGCAAAAAGAGGAAGATTTGACTGCCATAATAGAAGAGGACATCCAAGGTGATCCAACTTAGCAAGTGAACCAGGGGCATCACAACTATATTGACATATGGTTCCAAACGGTCATTAAGTTGTAGCAACACACTCTTCTCCGATAGTACTTAATAAAATCCTAGTCAAAGAAATTCATCTCTCATATTCAGGTACATGTCAAAGCATGTATTCCAAGTGTTCACATGATTTTATTTGTCATCTTGATGTGTACATGGCTCCATTATAAGTATTCCTATACTTGAAATTTTTTTTGTTTTTTCAAGTAGAGTAGGAAAGTTAAAAAGAAAAAAAAAAGAAAAAAAGGGAAAGAGTAAAATCTTAGGTCAAAAACTCTTTTGAGGTGTCTAAGATTGGCTGACTGATTGAAAACCTCCATGAGGCCGTCATTGGGTTGGGAAAAAAAGAGAAAAATAAAAAATCCTAGGTGAAAACCTCCTTTGAGGTGCCTAGGTAGACCTACTAGTGGAAAACCTCAAAGAGGCAGCTAGTAGGACTTATATAAAAAAAATTGAATTTCTCCATGTATCTCTCTCTAATGAATGCAAGTTCTCTCCAATCTTTGCAAGCTGGAAAACAAAAAGTTGGAAAAAAAATAAATTTTGGTCAACACCCTCAGTAAAGGTAGTCAAACTTGGACTTCCTCCTCCTCTACTCAGAAGCTCCAAAAGGACCTCAAGTATATTATCACATGCAACTTGAGAACCACGGAAGACAACTTCAATAACCATATCAGCAGCTTCAATATCACCTGCAAAACAAAATCAATGGTAAGGCTCAGGTATTCAATCATCTAACCCTTTCATCGAATCTATTTTAGCTTAATAAAACATTAAAAAGTGTGTGAACGAAAGTTTTTTTATATAGCCAAAATCAGTAGCTGAGAAACCTCAACCTTATCTAGCAACTAGCCTCACCTTTTCCACAAAGAAAAGGAACAAGAAAATGTAAAAAAGGACTTGATAAAGTGGGCAGTAAGAAGTTCATTATAATAGAAGACAAGGGGTGCTAAGGGATAACCAAGGGTGAAATTAGTTCATAGAAAAAAGAGCTGTGAGTTTACTTTGCATGCAATAAAAAATAAAAAAAAATAAAAAAAAAATAAAATAAAAAAGAGAAAAGAGAACAAAAAAAGAAAAAAGTCAAATGAAAGGTGGATCCACCACCTATTGGCATGCAAAACATATTTTCTTAAGGCATCCGAGGACATCCATGAAGCACCTACAAGAATAAATGAAAGAAGAATAACAAGAAGATTAGCAGGAGAAGCAGCACATAGGCCAATAAACAGAAAATAAAATAAGGCAACATGAAAGGAAAACCATAAGGCAGGGAGAATGAATAGGTTGCTCAGAGGATGAGAAAAAAATTCAGTAGGGGGGTGATGATGGGCCTCTAAATTAGACATAAAATAAGGCCCATCTAACCTTTCTTAAGCCCATCTACCTTCCTTATGCACACACACACACACACACATATTAAATCTCTCCTTCTGCACTTAATAATGTTTTCTTATGCTTCAATATTTTCTTAGCAATGTTTAAAGGTAATTTCATATTTGTGCCTAATATTGGTTATTTTGTAGAACATTGTGAGAATATTTGGAAGATTATGAAGATTTGGAGAAGGAGATGATTTAGGGACTTGTTCACTATCAATGGAAGATCAAGATTGGAGAATAAATGAGCACAATATCAGGAAATTAGGGTGAAATATTGGAGAGATTCAAGGGGATTTTCCACCCTCCTTAACTCTCAAAGGAAGCCAAAGGATCCTCATGAGATCTCCTACAGCAATTCGAATTCTAGAGGCAGCCAAGCGACTCAAGACCAAGTGCACTCAAGCCATATTTCACTTGGAGTCAAGTGGATTCGTTACCTATTTTTTAGGGAGCTGTTGGTAGCTACCCTTGACGATAAATAAAGCTAATCAAAAGCTAACTAGGGTTGTTTCTATTCCATTCCGGTCCAGCTATTCGATTCTAGTTCATTCGATACAGTCCATTCCATTCCATTTTCATTCCATTCCATCCCATGTCATCCATTTTCCATTATATTATGCTTTTGTTGTTTAATACCTTCAGGATTTAATAAGATTTCATTTTAATGCAATAAGTATTCAGATGAATTTTCGTCGATCTAGTTCTAGAGATTTGGGCTCATGGATTAGGGCCCAATCCATGTGCCTCAGCTTCTCTTCCTGTTACCATTCTTTCTTTTCTATCATTTATCTAGTTTGTTTCTATTCATTAGTTATTTTTTATTTCTTTCATTTAGTTAATATTACTTCTAATAGTTTCAAGTTGTTGTTTCGAATTTCTGCTATAGATTTTCATTTGCTTAATAGAATGGAGGATCAAAATCTAAAAGTTGTGGATCTAGACTTTCCTTCTAATCTCTGTCAATAGAGCTCGATGGGGGTAGGCTTTCCCAGAGGCCAAAAAAAATTGATTTCTATTCACTGGTTTTATCACACATTCTTTTCTATTTTCCCATCCATGAATCCACATGTTTGTTTGTAGGAAGTAGTGTTAAAGTTCCATAGAATTTCACCCTCACCTTCCCGCTTCATTTTCCATCTCTGGCGCTATGCTTCCATCCCCTTCTATTTTCACTTATTTGAAGTTTCCACACTCTTTTTATTCCCAAAAACACTTCAAAAAGACTAAGTCTACCTTCTATTCCTTCGCTTTCACGTTCTGCAGCTATCACAGCCATTTTAACGCAAAACGCATGACAAAACATCAAATTTTGACCTCCTCCATTTTCTTCTCAGTTCTCCTGCTACCATACATCGTAATCATACTTTGCAACATTTACCCTTTTCTTTTAACGCTTACTCCTTTCATCCACCGATTGTGATATTGATATCGCATTCCGCCATCAGTCCCACTGCGACGTTACCCATCACATTTCGGACTTCACACCATTTAATTGGTTTTTGTTAACACTTACCACTTCCAATAGCTGATTGCGATATTGTGATATCACATATTGCACTTCGCAACATTTACCACATCGCAAATCACAATGTTTACTCCATCGCACTTCGGACTTCACATATTTTACATTTTCACAAATCACACTTTTCTCCCACTCCTGAATTGTACTCCCGCTTCTCTACCATCGTAATTTTCAAAAAATTCCGCTCCAAAGCCATTTCTAAACTATAATAAGGTTTTATAAGGTTTAACACCGCTCTTTCCACTTCTAAGCCTTGTTTCATGTGTTAATCCCTCCATTAGCCTCTTTAGCCCTTTTTCCTCCAAACTGCAAGCACACTTATTTAAATTAGAATTAGGCCATGAATAAACATATATAGGAGCATGATAGATAGAGTAGGGTGTGTTTAGCCGATTGGACAAGTTAAGTGTGTTCTAAATTAGTTTCCTTTCTGCAATTTAAATTAGTTTCGTTTATGCCATTTCCTTTCTACAAATTGAGTTAGTTTCATTTATGTCATTTCCTTTCTGCAATTTATTTTATTTTCATTGAAGTGTGACAGACTTCACTGAGAACCCCTAGAAGTAGCACCCTTTCGTAGAGTAGAAGAGGATGACATGAACAAAATGAATCTGCTATGTATATAGCACTATCACCTCCAAGTTTGTACGAAACCTAGGTTGATAAAGTAATGTAGGGTAGCCCTTGGGAGTTGCAGCAATCTTGGTGCAATACCAGGGCTCACCAAATACCAAGCTCATGACAATGAAAACATTTAATATTCAACAAGTCCTTCTTCTTACCTTCCTGACCATAATATGATTTATAATGGGACACGTTACCTTTCCTTTTATTCGCATTTCCAGCCAAGGCATAGTTCTCCTCATCATGAGTATTTGATTAGGATCCATCTCTAGTATTCTATTGAATCTATTCTTGTACCAAGTCAGATCACAGTTGCACCCAGTCTAGTATATTCTCCCTCCCATTCACCAAATCATGGTAGCTATGAAAACTTTTGGGAAGGTCTGGAAGTGTCAAGTTCACTAGATCATCCTCGACAACAGTCACACCCAAACTTCCAAGATCATCTCAAGATTGCGTGAACTTCATCAATTATTTTGGTATTGTGTCACATTTCTCCATCTTGATTTTTTTGAGCATGTCTTTCAAAGCTAGATTCATGCAGTTGGTGTTGTTTTGAAACAAATATGTTGAAGCCTTCCAAATATCATATGGAGTTTCCTTTCCATGGAGTTTCGAGACAATAAGATATCGAACTCCTTCTAACATAATCCCTCTCGCCTTTGCTACATTCTTCTTCCATGCTTCAAGATTTTGAGCATCTGTTCTTGTGATCTTGGGAATATCACTATCTATGAACTCCTTCAAATCGTTGTCTTCCAACACTTCTTGGAAATCTAGTGCTATTCAAAAATCCTCTGGTGGACGGGGGATAAAACTTCTCCAAAAAGTTTCACTAGCATTGGCAGCAAAAATTGTATGATTCCTCATTCAAGGGACTAGGCTATGGGAATATGTCATGACCAAAAAATATATAATCCCTCTATCCACCCTACACTATATTTTAACCCCTAAAAAACCTCTTTGGAATGTGTTTATTTTATAGAAAGGTATCGCAAAGGCTTTCCGTATCATTGGTAACCATATGTGTTGGAAGTTGGGGAATGGAAAAAATGTCCTACTTTGAAGAGACCCCTATATAGACTATCTACATTGGTACCACATCCCTGACCCTCTAATCTAACTCTTGATTGATAAAATAAAGTTCTTTCTAGCCCATGTATCTCCCCATTCCTTTCCTCTAGGTCAAAAATCTCATATTTCACCCATAGACCTCTAGCTTGAAGGTGAGGATGTATTTTCCCTGGAAAAATATATTAAATCTCTAAAATTTACAAATGTTACCAATGTTTTTATCAATAGCCAAAATTTCATCAATATGCTTCCTCTTTTTCGTCTGAATCTAGTTAGTGATAGACTTTTTAAGATCCCTCAACGTAATCCCAATAAATTCCAAAGAATATGTGATCAAGGGGTCAACCCTAGTGCCTAAAAAGTATGCACTAAGGAATGAAATTCAAGAAATTTTAAGTAGTGGTGATTAAATTCTAACAGGAGAACCAATCCCCATATGCCTAGCACTAGAGTATGATAAGGTAATGGTCCAAAATTTGGGATGGAATAACCCAATATTTTTGAGACCCTAAGCACTGAATTTTTTTTTCATGAAGCATGAAAAAATCAAGTCTCTTAGCGATGCCTATGGACACAACCCAAAAATTTCTCCATGTCAGAATAAAGGGAGAAAAAAAAATATCCACCAAGTGGTTCCTAACAAAATGATTGTTGAATTACCCAAGCAATGGGTCTACTCTTCAATGATCCGCCCAACCCTCATTATCTTCAATGGTGAGGTTCAAATCCTGTTCCAAAAAAAGGGACCCCATATTTAACACGCCAGAGGATTCCAATTTATCCTGAACTAATATGGCACATATGTATTAAGAATATTAAATATTTCCTTCGAGCCCCTGAAGAAACTTGGTAGAAGGATACTTTCAAAGGATTTATAGAAAATAAAATTCATGACCTTAGTATCCAAAAAATAAGAAAGACCACCAGATAAACCCAAAGAATTCACAGTACATACCCACCACTCAGGAAAAATGTGGAGGAGAATGGGCCAAATTTTGTCTCCAATCATCATCATCTCTTGTAAAAGGATAATAGAGGGGTGATTAAATCCAATCAAATTATAGAGTACGAGGATTTTTTTTATCATACCCCAAGCCCATGATGTTTAAGGACATGATTATCATGGTAATCCCTCATAATTGGAAAAATAATATCTAAGGGCCCAAATAATTGAGAAATCAGAAACATATGGTGCTGTACCAAAAGATGATGGACCAGGATTGAATGTTGTATAAATATTGTGAAGATCAATGTCAGCCCCATTCGAATTATTTTAAGGTTTCAAACATCGTTCCTTCCTAATGGTCACATTATGACAATAATTGGGACCGATAGAGATCTTAGGAGAGGAGGATGAATGAATCAACATGGTCTTTAGATATATATATCAGGGTGAAGGTGAAGAACCTCGATATCACTCCGCACTAAATTAGTAGGAAAAAGGTCTCCAGAAAAAAGTTCCAAATTAAATGTGAGTAGGGTCAGGGCTAATAATCAATGAGTCATGAATAGTGGAGTTCATTCCACTGGAATAAAAAGATAGAGTGTGGGTAGATTCCAAATTACCTGAACAAGGAGAAATTTACCTTACAGATAATAATTAAGAATGTTAAAAACATTTAAAATGTGACAACTAAATATGTGGAGAAAAAATAAGTAAAGCATGGCAAGTAGAATTAATAAGAGAAACAACACTCGATATCATATCATTTCGAATATTTTGCTCATGACATGTCATAAATGGTGTGATTTTAAGCTTACCCGAGAGAGAGTTCTGACCAATCTCCTAAGACGTAGGAGAGTCTATAGACGTCCATGGACAACCTTGATCGCAAAAACTCTCTAATATTCCATGTTGTTGATTTCTAAATCAACGTAGACTCTCGATAATAGAATTTCCAACATTATGACAACCCAGGTAGTGAAACAAAGTTTCCCAATATTCAATTCATTGCCTAGTAGAGAAGCCACCCTAATTGAGCTCCACCTATGCGTGAAGGCCAACAAAAAATCTCACCTCCACCAAAAGCGATGTGATATGTTTATCTCTTGTAAGAGGCTTTCTTCCTCTAGGAAAGAAATTTTACAAATGGAATTTTTGATTATCATTAATGATTCACATGACCAGAATATGAGGGGTCACTAGTACGTATGGTCAATTTCTTGACACTTTAGTTCCGACAGTGTTGACTTATTGTTGGAAATTTCCCCAAATTTTCTCAACTTTCTAATCCTGCTAAGTCGTATCACTCTTTCAATGTCGATGGCGATGTTGTCGCTCTTGTGACACTACAAAAAAGTGTCGCTATTGTGACGCACCCAGCTAGGGTGTCACTATAGAGACAATAATATAAGACAACATCACTATAGCAATGTTCATGTTATGTGCGTAGGTATACCAACGGATATGAAAAGACAGTTGTGGAACCGTCACTTTCCCTTTGACAAAGTCAAAGTTGACTTTGTCAACTAGCGTCACAATAGCGATGGTTTATTTTAAATATATAGGGCATGTTGTAAAGATGTTTTTTGACGAATTTTATATAATTGCGACAAAATTTACTATAGTAGCGATGATTCAGAAAGGATATATGGTATTTTGTCTAGTAAAAAAACATAATTATTTTTTTCCTTTATAGGATAATTTGCATCAATGGCAGAAAACATTAGAGGTGGAAAAAAAATTCAAGAGGGAAAAAGGGGTGATGGTAAGTTTTATTGCCCTTGCAACAAATGTTGTTTAAGAAGTAATGTTAGATTTTAATAGAAACAACAACAAGAAATATGGGCACATTGATGGTGGATCAAATGACTATCAATGTACTGGTATTTATCTAGGCATATATATATATATATATATATATATATATATATATATATATATATATATATATATAATATATATATATATATATATATTCATTATCTATCTTCATTTTGATTATACCAACTTCCATAGCTAAATAGTATTAGATTAGATGATGTTGCACCACAAGAGAATATTGCAGCAAGTAGTAGTGTTATAGGATCATTTTTCACCCTTATGTGATTCATGATTGTCTCTATGGCCTTGGGCACCCATTCCCACAAACTTGAACAAAATTCATAAAAAGCAGTGTTAAAAATCCCATATGCGGGTATGCCCAGAATTTTCCATGTATATACGTGAGTCCACATGTACTTTTCCACGTATGCCATTAAAATCATTAAAAATATATATAAAAATTCCCTATTTTCAGGCTGGGTTGATGGTTACTCAAGTAGTTTGACCACCCCAGCTCGTGGCCAACTGTTTCTAACTGATTGAAACTACTTTGAGGGAGTATAAAATCCCCTCATGTGTATGGCCTAAGGGAGAGATAAATTTTATAGATATTATACTGTGTTGGAATCCCAATTCAAGTCTGATTTCCCGTGCCTCCTGCACTTTCCCAGATTTTTACAGGAAACCCTTGTTTCCTGGAGATGTTCATCAGTTCATATGCCATATCGAGTGCACAAGTCTTGAAAATATCTTAGCGAGGCAAGGGCTGGACGGATCTGGACGACGGTCTGTTCGAAGATTGTGGAAGGATTCAGGTGCTCTCTCCACTTTTTATTACTGTACATGCTATTCATAATGAAGAAGAACCATCTTGTTCCTGAAGTCACGTGTTAACATCTACTTGTATATGTGAAAATATTATTATTTAAGCATTTATTATTGTTTATATAATGTTTCACATGGTTCTCACTGACATTTATGGTAAATATATGTTGTACAACTAGATTTTCGTGCACTTTTCTTCTTGGTTTTCAGCTTAAGGAGGAAGAAGGGTTGTTGGGGGTTTGGACCCCGCGGGATCTACATCAAACGTAAGATTACGGGTGAGTTCTACTATCGATGTTATCTAGTTTTTAGCATACAAGTGTGGTTGTGTGAGTCCTTCTTGAATAACATGCCCTGATCTGTGGAGGTTTTGACCCAACAAACCTCTAGGGTGTTTTTTCCCGAAACAGAACTGGAGACTCCACTGGGGATCGCATTTTTTTGATTCCCTTGTTGGGTGGTTTCAGCTGTTTTAAAGGTTTCCAATAGTTTGAATCATTATTAGCAGTCCAGTTAACTTTTTCTCAGTCAGACTAAATCCTTGGTTCTTTATCCAGGTTTGATATTTTTTTTTTTTCATTATTTACCTTTTCATACATTAGTTTGTCTATACACAGACGCATATACATGCAGTTTTCTTCAAAGGAAGTCGCCTATACGCAGTTTTCCTTTGACACAGTCGTGTATGCATGCTTGTTTCAAAACTACCAAGTAGCGTATTCTTGGGCAAATTTTGAAATTTTTGATTTCTTGACTTTTTGGTCTTGTCTGCTTGTGGAGACCTGTTCTTGCAGTGTCTTTATATCCTCTAGATTGTGTTGAAAGCGGTCATTGGTATTTTCTCTCTCTTGTTTGCTTGAAGACTGGCTTACCTAGAAAATCTTGTTTTTAGTGCTTGCATTTCTGGTTTGAGTACCAAGATCTCTTCCTGGGGATTCTTGGTTGTTCTGCTTCATCAGGACAGAGAGCTTCCGCTCATATACTCTTTCCTAGCCTTGTGTCTTGCTTTGCGCTTCGATTTTTGCCCATTTTTTGGTTGGTTTTCTTGAGTTCATTTGACTAGGTCTTGTTGCAATTTTTGAAGAGTCTTTCTTGGTTCTTTGAAGTTTTTGTTTGCTACAAGGTTGTACTATTCTTCTGGGCTGAGTTACTGAGTTTCTTGTCTTCTTTTGCTCATATAAATCTTGCTACTAAAGTGGCACTATAAGATTTGGAGCATTTTTGAAGTTTTGCTTGAAATTCAGAGTTGTTTGGCTTGGTAATTGGATAATTTTCATTAGTCTCTTTGAGCTCTTCCTTTTATAAAATTCAAAAGCTCAAAAAACATTTTGTTTTGTCATTTGCTTTTGTTTTTCATTTTTGTTTTCGTTTTGTTACATCTTTTTGAAGCTTGGTTGAAATTTCTTGCCTTTGGTTTTTGACTTGATTTTGGAAAGGAATTGTCATTGGTTTCTTCCTCTTGTTTTCAAGCATATTTTGGTGTCTTCATATTGAGAGTTTCTACTTTTGGGAACTAGTTTTGTGGACAATGAAAAAGTGATAAAACTGAAGGATTGTTGGGAAATTTCTCTTTTCTTTGTTAGGAGCTGCATCTTAGAATTTGCATGCTCTTAGTTATTTGCATTAGGTGCACTTAAGCATTTATAGTCATTTTCATAGATTTTGCGAGTGTGAGTTTGATATTTGAAAAGAAAAAATATATAATCTCGTAGAACCCGTGTAGAAATTTCTTTTCATCGAAAGGAAATTACTGCATTTGCATGTAGTTTGGTTTTCATTAATTTCTTTTCTGCGTCACAAAACACCACGAGTTTCATTTCCGTATCCCTTTTACTTAATATAACAGCCGATTAAAATAAGCGCTATAATTTAAAAACAACTAGCAAGTTTTTTATTAAGTGTCATACACTAACTAGCTAGGTTGTAGGGCCTTGGATTAGGTGAGTGGAGAGTTAACTCTCCAAGGCCGCTCAAACAAAAACATAGAATTTTATTAATTGAGCGAAATCCAACTCCGTTAGGTGGACCGGGAAAGCTCTCCTCCAGAGAGTCAAGCGCGAGGGGAAGTGAAGGCCGAGAAGAGAGATACCCCCTCTCTGATTTGCTAGATCTGAACTCAAGACCGTTTCGCCCGGCTTCTGACATAGATTGGTGCCCATAGTTGCCATTCCTAGGTTCCACATAGGTGACTGCAGGGGGGAATACCTGTGGCACCTGAGGCAGATGTCGTATCACTTCCAGTAGTACTTCTGGGGGGTGCCCTTGCGAAGCTTGGGTACTTGTGCCGACAAAGGCTGTTGTTAGGAGGTCGGCGTAACTATTTCTGTTACCTTCGCTAGTAGGCCTAGGCTGTAATTATCCTAGACTACTTTCGAGAGCTCCTATTCTTCGCTTTCTTGTATTTTGGTA
This sequence comes from Pinus albicaulis, assembly GCA_034641835.2. Classification (NCBI taxonomy): domain Eukaryota; kingdom Viridiplantae; phylum Streptophyta; class Pinopsida; order Pinales; family Pinaceae; genus Pinus; species Pinus albicaulis. The sequence goes on from CM076572.1 coordinate 185,361,298, forward strand.
TCCGGTGCTAATCACCCGGAGCGGAAATACCTGAAGGCTGTTTGCTTGATTGTATCTCAGGGATTTTTTGTAGTGTGTGCTCTTTTGCTCCTAACTTGCCTAGCTTTATACTTTTTGAGTCTAATTAAATTTTTTTTAAATGGCTAATCAAGCGCCTCGTCGATCGAGGAGAATCCGGGGGTTATCTCCCGAGAGTCCAGAGCCTTCTTCAAGAAGGCGTAGGAGTAATTTAGCAGGTGAATACCACCCTGTGGCATCTGACGTAGTGGAGAGAGATCCTCACCAAGGGATTGAAGGTTTTGTAATTGGCTCCGGTGTTGGTTCCGAGAGGAGCGTTCCACTCACCTTGAGAGTCTTATTTCTGCAGGAAGAAGAAGTACAAGTAGAGGAAGTATCTCAACCCTCTGAGTCACTTCCATCTCCTATTCCTCCTGATTATCCATTCGTTGTTCAGTACATCGGACCCGAGTCTGCAAGACTAGAAGATCCTCCATATTATTCATACCTTTCGATGGCCACGACTGGGAACGCGACTTCAGCTGTGAGTGCTGCAGGCATTCAGACTCCTGCTTCTGTAGAAGCAGGAGGCACAATTGCTATATCTTTGATTGCTTCTAGTACCACTGTGTTTGGCTCTGGTTTCACCCAAGCACAATCTTCTCAATCTGGTCCCTTTTGTTTTGGAATTCCCACTAGCGGGATTCCTTCATTTTCCTTTTCTGTTGCTGCAGTTGCATCTACACCCATGTCTTCCATGGCTAGTCTATCAACTTATTTTCAAGGGTTCCCCTTCGGAACTAGGCATATTCCTAGTTTGAATCCTTCTTTAGGGTCCTTTCCGTTTACTTCTCAGACTCAGAGTTTCAACCCTTGGTCTGGAGGTCAGAATTCGACTACTTTTACAGGTTGGAACCCTATGTTTACAACAGTGGGGGTAGGGAATCAGTTTTACACTGGTCACCAAGGGAATACTTCTTTCCCTTAGTCGAGTGCTTATCAGACCTTTTCCCCTCTTTCTAATGCCTGGAACCCCTATCAGGGGCTTTCCTCTTCATTCAATACTTCTGGAGGGTGAACTGGTCCAGTCTTTGGTAACTCTGCGTTGGGAGGAGGTTCTTCTCCTTTTTCTACGAGTTCCTTCTGGAAACCTGGTGCCTTATCAAATCCAGGGTATTCTTTTCAGAATGTTGGAAATCCATCCCATCAAGGATGGAATCCTCAGGCTCCTCCTCGTTTACCTTTTCTGGCAACTTTGAACTTGTAGATTTGTCGAAATTGACGAATTATCCGATCCGATATAGTCCGGGGTGGCCTCCGGTCCCGACCAAGCTACCTTCAGACATTCCAAAGTTTGAAGGAAAGAATGGAGAGGATCCGGCTAATCACATCACCACTTTCCATTTATGGTGTTCATCTAAGTCCCTGATTGATGATTCGATTAGGTTGAGATTGTTTCAACGCACCTTAACTGGAAACGCTGCCAAGTGCTATATTGAGTTAACTGGGGGTAGTTTTGCTACATTTGGAGATCTGGCTGTTACATTTCTGAATCATTTCCAGTTGCTTGTCTGTTATGATGTTGGGACTGAAATCCTAGCTAATTTTAAACAGGACAATGCAACCCACATTTCTGACCATATTCAGGAATGGCGGAGAAGGAAGAGGCTTATTAAAGCTCATATTCCAGGAGAATTCCTTTTGGAATGGTTTTTGAAATCTCTGTAGTTAGATATTTCTAAAGATGTATCCTTGTCTGGGGTATTTTCTGAGGAACAGGCTATTTTTAGGGCCCAACAGCTTGAATTGATATATTCTCAGTCTGGAGTCCTTCATAAATATTTTCCCAATGCTCCTCGCTCCAAATTAGATTTATCCAAGACTAAGCCCGGTCCTCATGGTGATGGACTTATTGGGTCGATCAATAGTGGTGCAGCTAACCTGCTTACTCAATTGCAGCAGTTGTCTATACAATCTACTCCTTCTGGTCAGGCTGTGCCTACTGAGTCATAACCTTCCCAATCTTTGTCAGTAAATGCCATCCAAACTTCTGATCCCAAAGGAAATCAACAATCTGAAGGGAAGAAGAAAGGACGGAATAATAAGAAAAAGGGCAAGAATGGGAAGGGTAATGTGAATAAAACCAACGAGCATGTTGGTGAGGGTCAAAAGGATAAAAATAAAGTGAACTTTCCATGCAAGTTGTGTGATGGAGACCATCTTACACACCTTTGCCCTAAAATTCAGGATGCACAGCGCTTGTTAGCTCAGCAGGGTTCTTCCAGTTCCCAGGCTGTGTTGACAAACCCTTTTCCCCAAGGGAAACATCTAGTTGTTCGCGCGAATCAAAGTACTGGGCCTTCCTCTGGGGGCACCCAGGAAGGGGAAATTCTATCAAACATATACATGATGAGTGCTCACGTGGATGTCGCTACGAGATCCCATGATTATTGCGAAGATGAGTCTTCGAAAGCTAAGGGTACTCCCGATGCTACTGAGTCGCTTCATATTACGAGGCCTATTGTTGAGCCTATACCTCGGATGCCAAAAGCATCTACTAAGTGTACGATGATTAATCCAAATGCTAAGGCTGCCCAAAACTACTCTATTGTGGAAGATCTGGCGCAGAGTCCTTGTGCCATGTCGGCTCTTGAGGTGCTCCAGTCTTGTCCTTCTCAGCGCAGTGCTCTGCTCACTGCCATTGGGGCTGTTGATCCAAAGAACTCTCTTATGATTACATTCGATATGTCTAATTTTAAAAAGAGACTCCCCCATCATATGGCTTTTCATATCAAATCGTCGTATCGAAAATGCAATATTTTTCGAACGGTCGTCAATGAGGGTGCTTCCACATGTGTGATGTCTCTCACATGCTGGAAGGGAATTGGATCTCCCGCAGCTGTTCCATATGCTACTCTTCTGACTGCGTTTGACGGTCATTCTCACAGACCACATGGTATTGTCCCAGCTTTGCCTATCTGTGTTGGGGGAAAAACTGTAAATATAGAGGTTGATATAGTTGATGCAAGCTTGGACTACAACCTTCTGTTGGGGCGAAACTGGATTTATGAGATGGATGCTATTGCATCCTCATTATTTCGGATTATTTGTTTCCCTCATGAAATGAGGATTGTTACAGTGGACCAACTAGACTGTCCTCCTGTAGACCCAAATGCATCTACTGACTCAACTATCCCAAAGTTGGATAATACCAAGGTGCCTGTTGAGAATTTAGGGGTTGGAATGTATTCTTCCTTGATGGGTACTTTTGATATTCCACCTCCTACGATTCATATAAATTCAATTTCATCCTCCAGGGCTCCTCTTCGAAGAGAGTTCTTCAGAACTCATTATTTTTTGGACCCTTGGACCTTTCCTTCCCCTACCGCCACATTACCGGAAGGTCAAGTGGGTGGAATGGCGTTTCCAATGTCTAAAGCTGAGATTGCTTATCAGTCTATTGTTGACTCTGCAGAGTCCATTCCATCTCCTCTTTCTCCAGATGAGTTGGATGGAGATGTGGCTCTGGCTTGGACACTTAGTTCTTCTTCTACCCAGGATTGCCTTGATAATACTCCTCCATCTGAAGAGGCCATCCTGGAATCTATAACTGGTATAAATAGACCTTGGGATGATTTGCATCATCGGTCTTACTTTTTACCTGATTTGAGCGAAGTTGAAACAAGTTTTCCAAGTCCTCCGTCTCCTAGTCTTGTTTGCCCAGTCCTGAACCCTTTAGCACCAACACAGGTATATGCTGAAGGGAACATGGCTATGATTTCTCCTACTATCCCGGTGAACATTTCCAGGGATCCCAATATTATTGAGAATGTCTTCATCGGAGTTTAATGTTCCCCTGAAGAGATTTAGATTTACATCGATCTCTTTAAAGAGTTCAGGGATGTATTCGCTTGGTCTTATGAGGAAATGCCTGGTATAGATCCATCTATTGTCCAGCATGAGATCAAGACTTACGAAAACGCTAAGCCGGTGAGGCAAAAACTTCATTCGGTTAATCCTAGGAAGGCTGCAGCTATCAAAGCTGAGGTGGAGAAGCTGCTTAAGGCTGGATTTATTTATCCTGTTCCTTTGACTAAATGGGTTTCAAATCCTGTTCCCGTAGATAAGAAACAAGGAACAATTCGAGTTTGCATTGATTTCAGAGACCTTAATAAAGCATGTTCGAAAGATAATTACCCCACACCATTTATAGATCAGATTATTGATGAGTGTGCCGGTAATGATATTTTCTCCTTCATGGACGGTTTCTCCGGATATAATCAGATCACTATCCGTCCTGAAGATCAGCATAAGACTGCCTTTATTTGTCCCTGGGGTACGTTTTCTCACAAGAAGATGCCTTTTGGTATTAAAAATGCTGGGGCTACGTTTAAGCGGGCCATGTCATATGCCTTCCATGACATCAAACATATTATCGAGGCATATTTGGATGATTTAGCTGCTCGTTCTCGAAAGAGGATGGATCATCCTGCTCACCTTCGTCAAGTATTTGAACGATGTCATTTCTATAAGATTAGGTTGAATCCGAACAAGTGTGTTTTCGCGGTTACATCCGATCAGTTATTGGGATTCATTGTGTCTAGGGAAGGGATTAGGGTAGATTCCTTCAAGGTTGAGGCAATACTTCGGTTGCCTCCCCCGTCCTCTATTCGTCAACTTCAAAGTCTACAAGGAAAGGCTAATTTTCTTTGGAGATTTATTGTAAATTATGCTGAAGTTACCAAAGGTTTTATGAGATTGTTGAAGAAGGGAGTTCCATTTTTTTGGGATGACTTCGCTCAATGCTCATTCGATGCTTTGAAAAAATCATTGACCTCTGCTCCTTTATTTTTTCCACCTGATTATAGCAGGGATTTCCTTTTGTATCTTGCAGCAGCAGAATCTACCATTGGTATGGTTCTGGTTCAGGAGGATGATGCTCTTGCAGAGCATGTTATATACTATCTTAGTCGAGGATTGGTAGGACCTGAACTCCGGTATACTCCGATAGAAAATTTAGCTTTAGAAGCTGCTCATGCTGTGCAACGACTTCGACATTATATTCTTCTATGAAAAACTTATGTTTTGGTAGCAACCAATCCATTTCAGTTTGTTCTCAGTAGGCGAGTGATTGGGGGCAAATACAATAGATGGATTGTGATTTTTTAGCAATTTGATCTTGATTTTATGTCTACCAAGTCCAAGAAATCATTGGTTTTCGCGGAATTGATCTCCGAGTTTCCTTGTGGGGATGAGATAGTCTATGATGAATCCTTCCTAGATGAACATTTTTTTCTTATCTCTCCACAGGATCCTTGGTATGGAGATATAATCGTGTATCTCTAGACTGCGAAGTTTCCCTCTACTTTTTCGAAAGATGAGCATTGTAAGTTGCGTCACTTGGCTAAGAATTATTTGATCATTGGTGATGCTTTATACCGTCGAGGGGTTGATTCAATCCTGAGACGCTGCTTAACTCTCGAAGAAGCTGAGGCTGTGCTGAATGATTGCCATAGTGGAGCTTGTGGTGGTCATTTATCTGGGCTTGCTACAGCCCAAAAGATCTTGCGTGCTGGGTACTTTTGGCCTTCGATTTTCAAATATTGTATGGAGTCGGTCAAAAAGTGTCATCTGTGTCAAGTTTATACTCGAAAAATGCGCGCTCATCCAGCTCCGATTTTTCCGGTCATTACTATCAGTCCCTTTACAAAGTGGGGTATTGATTATACTACTTGTAACCCGCCTTCAACTAAAGGTCACAAGTATATTATTGTAGTAGTAGACTACTTTACGAAGTGGGTCGAGGCTATGCCTACTTTTGGGAATGATGGTGAGACTACATCTCTTTTTCTTTTCAACCAGGTTATTGCTCGTTTTGTTATTCCTAGAGAGATTGTCACTGATCATGGCAATCATTTTCAGAATAGCATGATGGCTGAGTCGGCTCTAAAATTAGGTTTCCGGCAGGAGCATTCATCTCCGTATTATCCTCAAGCCAATGGGAAAGTGGAAGCCATGAATAAATCCTTGAAGAAAATTCTTCAAAGGACAATCAATAAAGCTCGATCCAACTGGCATATTATGCTATATCCTGCACTTTGGGCATACAGGACGTCAGTAAAAACTGCAACTGGCTTTACTCCGTTTCAGTTAGTTTATGGGTTGGAATCTGTATTTCCCATTGAATGTGAGATTCCTTCTCTTAAGTTGGCTGTTGAACTTCTTCCTGACACTTCTAGTCTTGAGGAACGTCTCCTTCATCTGGAACATCTTGATGAGCACCGTCGAGATGCCACCACGATGAATGAAGCGCATAAAAACCGAGTTAAAGTACAGTACGATAAAGCGGTCAAACCTAGGGTTTTTTTAGAAGGTGGCCTTGTTTTGGTCTATGCCCAAGAAAAAGATGCCCTAGGGGCAGGAAAGTTTAAGTCTATGTGGTATGGCCCCTTCATCGTTAAAAATTCCTTAAAAAAGGAGCATATACCTTGGTTGATTTTGAAGGAAACGAGTTGCCGGAGACCAGAAATGGGCTCTATTTGAAAAAGTATTATGCCTAGGCTTCGGCCTAACATTTTTCTTTTGTATATAGTAGTTTTACTTTGTACATATCTGGTTTTTTTTATCTTTGATGCGATGGTGATGTTTTTTGATCTGCTTTGGCAGGTTGTGTCGAATGTTATGAGTCATTTTGGTTTCGCCGATGGTGCTAATAGATACACCCGGAACTTGGCTTCCGCGGCTTGGGTGCTTCATCATCCATCCGGTCAGCTGTTAGTATCAAGAGGGGTCTGCATTGGTCCTGCTTCCAATAATATAGCAGAATAAACTGCAGTTATTTATCTACTCTCGGAGGCAATATCTTCGGGTGTTGATTCGTTGGTAGTTTTCTTGGACTCCCAGCTGGTGGTGTCGCAGTTGAACAATACTTATCGAGTTCGAGATCCATTTTTACTCCAGTTATTCTTGAGGGTACGTTTGTTACAAAGATAATTTCAATTTTTAAGTTTCATTCATATTCCTCGAGCTGACAATTGGATGGCAGACTCATTAGCTAATCAAGCAATTGATTGGCATATTAATCATTCCATACAATAAAATTTAATCATCAAAAACATCATACATTTTCATACATTTGTTACATCACATCAAATAGTCGTTGTATATATATCATCAAAATGTTCAAAAAACTATACAAAATTTGGATTCATAAGTCATACAAAAAATTGGGCTTATGCCCAATCATGTTTAGTCTAAAAAATATACAGTCATCTAGTATGTCATATCTATCTACTCCTGAGGTCCCTGCCCAGAAGTTGTGTTCCTATAGAACACGATCGCGGTGGAAACTCGGCGGAATAACCGTACCCAGTCACGGGGTACTCCTACCACCCGTCTCTGGATGGCTTCAGGCAGATCTTCCACTGCAGCCATAGGTACTTGGTGGGTTAATCCCTCCAAGTTCCTATGTACAACCTGGAGGGTCCTGTCTGGATCTACTGTATCTGCCTCGCCTCTGCAACGCTTATGTCGTGGGCAACCCTCAGGTCGAACTGGTCCAATATCTGTATCATGATCATTATAAAATTGTAAGTCATTTTGTATCCAATCAAAAACATGTTTGTTTTCCATATTTTTTCACATATATTGACAAAATCCAAAAAATTATATAAGTCAAAAAATTGCAAACTTACTGACTGTGCCCCATGCCGCTCCTGGTGGAAGGACAAGGTGTGGATCGCCACGAAAATCCATCCTGGCATAGGGATAGTCCTCCACAGCAATGATTTGTTCTCCCCACCATTGGAAGAACTCATCATCCAAAGTGGTTTAGGGAACTTCACGTCCCCCCAATCTCTTCATCAAGTCAGCCCATCAGGCAATTCTTGGGTCTCTCGGGTTGTTGATAGAAGATATCACTTTGGGTCTCAGCCCATGGATCTTCTCAAAGAAGAATGTCATCAAAATTGTACCATATCCAAAATATTTTGTCTTTACTTTTCGGATAGAAGTCAATTGTTGCTTCACGTTCATCATTAGAGCTGTGCACCAATCATATAAATGAGTTAAGCATTCCACTGCTATACTCATTTGAGTCATGGATGCCTGGTGTAGGGAAGCAGATCCTGCTACCCTACCAATGGTAAAAAAGAGAATTTTCATGTGCAAGTCTCTTAAATCTTTGATAGCAATTTGAGTTCCAACTTTCTTGGAACCCTCTATGCAGTAGACATGGACGTAATCTTCCACGGTTAGCCCTCCCAAAGGCTTACCGTGCAAGTCTACTGGCTCCCCTCTCCGGGAGATTCCAGTAATAAAATAGATATCTTCCACCTAGATGCGTATGGGCATTTGATCTATTATGAAGCAGTCTTCTTCCGGTTCCCAATAATTCACAAGCATTTCGAGCAACCAGACATTACTCTTCATATTTGGCATTTTGAAAAACTTGAGCAATCCACAATTCTGGAGAATATTGAGTGATACTTGGTCCTGCATGACTTCATTGTCAATGGCACTGTGCTCACGCTCTCTCCAAGATATAGTCATCTTGCAAAAATTCAATATTTTTTTCATTAGATACGCGTTTTTTCATTTTGGGTTGCGCATATGCAACTTTCTTTGTGCACAGTCGCGCATATACGTGACTTGGTGATTATAAACCCGCGTATGCGCAAACCCGTGATTTTAAACAAATGGTTCTACGGTGAAAATTCCTAATTTTTAACTTATAAACGGACAAAATGAATAACAAGGATGAATTAAGAGCTTACCTAACAAATTCGGTGAAGTTTGACGGTCGGTTGCTCCTATTTTGACGAAAGAGGCTTTTTCTCCAGAGTACTTTTTCCCAAATCAGCAATGTAACAATGAACCAAATATGAGGTAACTTGTGTATTTATGCCCAAAATTGAAAATTTTTTGCAAAAATTTGTTATGCTTATTTTTTCAATCTATCTTAAGCTGCATAACTCAGATGCTTGGAAGTGCCCAGATTGGTATATTTTCATGGACATTTTGACGAATTTGAGATTTTTCTTGGCTTTTTATCTATGACTGCTAACCCGTCATGGCAAGTATATGATATTCACTGGCATATAGGTTATGGAATCCACTTTTCGTTGCATTTTTCATACTAGCCTCCATTCTGATCACTTGCCATAGGGTCGATCCCATCAGGTCATGAGTATTACGCCCATTTCACTCGTCGATTATTTAATCATGACTTGGTGGTAGAGCCTTCCTTTACATGGGCTTCGTAGTTAGTTCCTCGCTAGCATTTGTTGCCCATGTTGCATTTTATGTAGGCTCGGGAGTCCTCTTTAGTCCCGCCATGACTTATGTGTTGAAGCTTTATTCTTCTTCTTCCTCACTGTCATTTTTTATGGCTATTACCCTAGAGGCTCCATGGTGTTGTTGAGTTGTATTATTGCATTGCATATTGGCTACTTGTTTATCCTGGCCTTCAGCCGGCTTCATTTTGGACTCAATGTTTAAGCCAAATTTTGACCTTGACTATCTGTACAAGTTAACCATTGCATGCACTTAGCTATCGCAACTTGACACCCTTTTTACCCATGGATGGAACATTCCTCTGAGTATCGCTTACCAGTTTCCGCCACCTTGCATTGAGCATAGGATCGTTCCAATCCCAGGAAATAGTGCATCTGTTTCTTGATACTCGTTCTATCCATTGTACCATAGCATTCTTTGATTCTTTTTCAGGCTTATTATATGAAAAAGAAAAAGAAATCAAATATAACAAAAAGAGTGGGAACTAGATATAACTTCATAATTTGATGGTAGTACAGTGTTATTTTGTCACCCTTGAACAAAGAAAATACACTTATATATTTCCTCCATTTGGGATGGTTTTAGTTTTTGACCTAGGTTCAGCCTTTGCCTTGTTTCACTGGTCGGTCCTCCCCCGGTTGGTTATCTCTTCCAATCATATGGAGAGTTTGTTTTGCCTCCTACATCACAGACTTATACAGTGTCACTTTTTACTGCCATGGTCATAATGAGTCGTGCTTTTGTTCAAGGGAAGTCTAACCAGAGTCGGCCATTCTGCGGTGTCTCTTGAATCATTATTCAGTCGGCCTTCCTAGTATTGTCAGTATCTTGTTCTATGACATCAGATGTTTTGGTCTTCTACTCGTGCTGGTTTAAGAAGGTCTCCATTGATTTCTTGCTGGTGGGTTTGTCTCTTATCGACTACGACACATTGCTCTGAGAGAAAACCTAGAGCCTCACCCTGGCCCTATTTCCATCATTGATAGGTGACCTTGTGCTCAGCATTTGATCATCATTATGGGTCTTTGACTGAGTCGTTTTCCCCATGTTTGACATCAGCATACATTATCACACTTGGGATTCATGCAGTACCTTGATTTCCATTTGACCCTATTGGTGGATATCTCGCCTCTGTGTCAGCTTTCATTATTGGTTGGTTCAGAGGGTTTCTTCCGTGCGCTAGCTTCATCTTGTGCATGTCGAAAACGTACTTTGGTTTGGTTCCGTCACTCTACTTCGTCCGATTCCTTCCAAATCTTGGCCTGCGGGTTGCACTTGCACTGGACTGATGTGGGATGCCTTAATGCCTTCCTTCGAGCAGATCTTTTCCCATCAACTCTGACTCATTGCTCTGGGAATAAGGTCTAGAGTATTTTTGTCAGTACCTTAGGGTTTGCAGTAATCAGTGGCAGACTCTTCGCTATCGACAGTGGGGACTCATCATTACCTCCTGATCGGTAGATTCTTCCAAGTGTTCGACTTCAACTCATTCATTCGCACTTGTTAGATTGTACTAGGGCACCTTGACACTCATTTTCATTATTGGTGGGTTGTCTCGCGTTGGTTAACGGTATACATTATTGATCGGTAATCCAACAATTTCTCACATGGTCAAATTCGGCTCATTTATTCCCATTGTGTAGAATTGTGCCATAGTGATCGGTGAAGACCTCGGGTTGCATCAGCATTTCTCGGTTCACTTTTGACAGTCCATTCAGTTTCTTCTAGTGATGTCATTCACCCTTATATGTTGCAGTGTCAGTACAGCAGCATCCTATATGTTGGCTCCCGAGTTGCGTGTTTGTACCATTTATTCCACCCCTTATGATTTGGTACTTGGAGATTCAGTTACTTATATGATCAGACATCCAGTTTCAACATCATTGATCAGCTTTCTGTATGTGATACTTAGACATTGATTCAGACTTGTACTTCCGGGCCATGCTCAGATAATTCATTGTGTACTGTTACACCATTTTTTGGTCATCTAACCTTTCATCATTAGATGGACCCAAGTACACCATGTAAGACCAGTTTTACCCCATGTAAAACTGCTTTCACTATGTTAATTAGGAAACCCCAAAAGGAATAATTAATTAAACCATAATTTAATTATTATTCCCAGTCATGTTTAACCCAAAAACAAAGAAATTAATGAGATAAACCCATAAGTTATCTTATTATTTTCTAGGAATAATTATTTAAATAATATTCCTTGTTAAATATGACCAAATCAACCACCATTAATCAAATAAATCATTATTTATTTGATTATATCCCAACCACTTCCTTAAAAAGACAAATAAATCATTTATTTATTTATTTTTCACTAATCAAGGGATTTGACCCAAGTCAAACACCCTTTCCCTCCAACAAATAATAATAAAATATTTCATAGAGGTGGATCTAGATTTGGTTAACATTATTTTAATCATGCACCAAGATCTAGAATGACCCAATATTTTGTTATAAATAGGAGGGTTTTCCCCTTCATTCTTCACCTTTTGTTGCATACTAGATCACTCTGGATCTATACACTCGGTCTCATTTTCTGCCATTGTTGCTTCCATTGAGCTCTACCTTCTACATTGGGTTTTCTACATCTACAAGAGAGAGAAAGCTTAGATCTGAAGTGCTGAGGACTACAAAGAACCCATCCCATTGAGGAGATCTGGATACACCTTCTTGTTTCCTCCCAGGTGCCCTGTAATATAAAAATTCATTCAAAAATCGTGTTCTTGTCTTTTCTGTTGGATGCATGGAGTAAACTCTTTACTTTACTGCTTAATGTCTTTCCATTTATAGATCCGTTTGTTGCAGCACTTTAACTACTAATTGCAGATCTGAAGATGTTTTGCAGCCATTATTGTTGTTAGGGCTATTAGTTATGCGTAGCTAAAGTGGTTCTTTTTCGTACGCTTCGACGAAGAATTCATACTAACATGTACTTTCAATTCAACTATACTTGTATAAATTTTGGATCTATTCTGTACTTTCGATATGATGTATTTTTGACTGAGCATGGGTATGCCCACCTCAGCATGAGTTGACTCTCTGTTTTCTTTCATTGGTTTTTGGCAAGCTGAAATCTGCTGAAGTCCTCTCTTGTCCTTGCAAAGTTCTTTCTATGTGCATAATACATTTCGGCCATCATGTACCCCTTCTGACCTCATATATTAGGGGGCATCTATTATAGCATCATTTTTTACCCTTATGTGATTCATGATTGTCTCTATGGCCTTGGGCACCCATTCCCACAGACTTGAACAAAATTCATAAAAAACAGTGTTAAAAATCCCATACGCGGGTATGCCTAGACTTTTCTGCGTGTATACGTGAGTCCACATGTAATTTTCCGCGTATGCCATTAAAATAATTAAAAAATATATAAAAATTCCCTATTTTCGGGCTGGGTTGATCGTTATTCCAGTAGTTCAACCACCCCAACACGTGGCCAACTGTTTCTAACTGATTGAAACTACTTTGAGGGAGTATAAAAGCCCCTCATGTGTATGGCCTAAGGGAGAGAGAAATTTTATAGATATTATACTCTGTTGGAATCCCAATTCAAGTCTGATTTCCCGTGCCTCCTGCACTTTCCCAGATTTCTACAGGAAACCCTTGTTTCCTGGAGATGTTCATCAGTTCATATGCCATCTCGAGTGCACAAGTCTTGAAAGTATCTTAGCGAGGCAAGGGCGGGACGGATCTGGACGACGGTTTGTTCGAAGATCATGGAAGGAGTCAGGTGATCTCTCCACTTTGTATTACTGTACATGCTATTCATAATGAAGAAGAACCATCTTGTTCCTGAAGTCACGTGTTAACATCTACTTGTATATGTGAAAATATTATTATTTAAGCATTTATTATTGTTTATATAATGTTTCACATGGTTCTCACTGACATTTAGGGTAAATATATGTTGTACAACTAGATTTCTGTGCACGTTTCTTCTTGGTTTTCAGGTTAAGGAGGAAGAAGGGTTGCTGGGGGTTTGGACCCCACGGGATCTACATCAAATGTAGGATTACTGGTGAGTTCTACTATCAATGTTATCTAGTTTTTAGCATACAAGTGTGGTTGTGTGAGTCCTTCTTGAATAACATGCCCTGATCTGTGGAGGATTTGACCCAACAAACCTCTAGGGTGTTTTTTCCCAAAACAAGTAGTAATAGAAATGATGTTGTACTAGGTGAAGGATATGAAGTGAATGATGAAGATGATGTTAATAATCCCATTGTGGTACATGATGACAATAATGACACAAGTCACAATGATGGGACAAATAAAATTCTCCAAGACTTGTATGGTGAGTCAGATGATGATGGTGGAGATAGAAATGGTTCTTATGATGTACCTATGATTGAAACATGAAATGAATTACTATTTGAACATGAAAATTCAACTCTTCTCTCTGCTACATTATTGCCGACGAACTTAAAGGTTATGAATAATTTTTCGAACAAATGTATGAAAAAGATCCTAAGGTATGAAATATGTATATATAATCACATATATGTAAATGTTGACTATTTTCCAATTTTTTTAGTTGTAATAAATGTGTAAAATAATAATTCAATCATTATATATGATTAATAATATTTACATTAACTAGTTTTTGTTTATGTTGTATATTATTGGGAGATTTTTTTTTACCATCGCCAAATAATTTACTTCACTCTTATCGAGATTTACGTGCTATTATGAAAGCCTTTGGAATGGAATATAACACTATAGATGCATGTCCTAAATATGATATTATATATTAGGGAGATCATGCGTCGAAAACAAAATGTAAGAAATGTGGTACCAGTAGATATCGAACTGATAAACTAAAAAAAAAGGTGCCTCAAAAGGTTCTTCTTCATATTCCCATAATTCCACATTTGAAAAAAACGTTCAGGTGTAAGAGCATAACACACTTTATGGATTACCATTAAAAGAATAGAAGTGGAGATGGTGTTCCTCGAATGTCTCCAGATGGTTCTGCATTTATGGAAATCGAGTAAAACTATGTAGATTTTAAAAATGAACCTCATAATGCGAGGCTTTAATTGGCATTTGATGGTGTTAATCCATTAGGAGAGCTTAGATCTACTTGCTCAGTGTGGCCTATTTTCATTATCAACAATAACATTCCTCCTTGGATGTCAATAACGACGGAGCACATAATGTTGACTATGATTATTCCAGGTATTTGATACATTAATTTTTTGAATGTAACATTTTCATTTGTCTCATTTTTTGTATAATATATTTTATTTATTTCCTTACTTATATTTACATATCATGGTAGTAATTATGTACCGTAATTTTGAACGATTAGGTAAGTACCAGGTCCAAGATATGAATGTATATATCGAGCCTCTTATCGATGAGCTAATAAATTTATGGCATGGCGTCACTATGTATGACATCATTAAACCAATCAAGCATAAGAGATTTCAATGTCCTGGAATGCTTCTATGGAAAATTCATGATGCTCGAGGACTAACACATTTTTGTGATATGTAATATTTCGTTGCAATTTAATATAATATATAATTATTTAAATTAGATATGTCATATTGCATGTTTTTAAAATAATCTCATTGTATACATGTCATTGATCCATCTATTGCAGGTCTTCAAACAAAGGGTAGATTTTCATGTCTAGTTTGTGGCCCTAAGATGAAGTATTGTAATTTTCCAGATTTAGGAAAGATGGTGTTTGATGATTATAGGCACTTCCTATCTAGGAGCCATAAGTATCGTACTAATAAAAAAATTATTTTCAATGATAAAGAAGAAGCTAGGTTAAAACCACGAAGAATGACAACTCGGTTGTGGAAGTTGGAATATAACATAATATTATTATTAATTTTTTAACAAATTCGGTTTCTATTTGATATTCAAAGAAGAGGAGATGAAGCTCCAGTGATTACATGAGGTGGAATAGAGGAAGGAAAGAAGGGAGTGACAGACAAGTGTATTGTCACTCTTTTGTTTCTAACATTTAAGTAAACCCAGACTGCTGAGAGTGTGTATACACAAAAGAACTAATGCAAAAGAAGGATAAATTTGCAAGTTATAGTTAATATTTATTGATATGACGGATCTGGCGAGTGGTGGAGTCTTCAGGATGGACATCTGCCCCTTGATTTCTTGTGTTTGTGGAGCTGGAAATTGGAGTTGTATTTTTCTTCAGAATTTCAATGGATTCTTGGGCATGGGCGCACTTATTGGAAATATCTTTGAACTTTTCCTGAAGGGAAGTGACCCTCTGATGGAAGAAAATTGGATCAAATTCATGTCTTTCTTCTGCCAGCTTGGCCTAAAAGTGCAGCTTTTCATCCATGATCTTCTAGTGGGCACAAATTTTCTCCAGCTCCGCTTGGAGGTCAGAACAATGAATACAATATTTACTTCTGGCCATTCTTAATAGAAAAATCCAAATTCCTGAGATCTGTAATAGAGACAGGAGGTTTGAAAGGAAACAAGAGATGGAGTCATGGGTAAGCAGAGGAAGGGATGGAGTGCAGGAGAGGAGGGTGAAGCTGCCTTGATGGGGAAGAAAATGCAGAGAGGGACAATGATCATGATAGAAGAAGCATGTAAACAGGACATAAATGGATGGGGTACAATAATTGTGCTTCAGAGGCTTGTGAATACACCTCCGATTTTATAAACTGCTGATAGAATCATTCCAAGACCGTCGGGGAATGAGCCAAAAACTGGAAATCCTGAGCTGATTGGATATTTTCATCGAAAATGGAGATTATGCTCGATCTCATTGCAGGTGAGAATTCCTACGGGTTTGAGACAGGCCCTGTTGGCATAGTGGTCTGCTTCTTTATTAAGAGATCGAAGAATGTGAAAGAAATTGACCCCCTTCATGTTATCAGTAAGAAGCTGGCATTTAGCTATGGTTTGTTGGAGGGCCACATTGGCATCCGATCGATTATGGACCATGAGGCTAATGATGATAGCCGAGTCTAAAAATATCATGGTGTTGTTGATGTCGAGCTTCTGTAGTTGAAGAATGCCTTGAAAAAGGACGAGGGCTTCGACTCTATTATTGGAGAGTGAGCCTAGACCCCAATCAAAGGAGGAGATGATTTTACCATCCTCATTGCAGATAATTCCCCCTGCTCCTACCACACCTGGATTGGATTTGGATGCTCCATCAAAGAACAGATATGGTCTTTTGCATTCCTTTAACCAAATTTTGAAATCCTCCTCACACAGTCAGATTTTCCAACTATTATTGGTGATGTTCAACTATTTGTTGAGGGTGTTACTTTGTTGGATGAAGTTGTTTTTGTCCAGCAAGAAGCTTATGAAGTTGCACTCCTCCACACATAGTTCATTGTATTTTATTTGATAGGCATGCTTCTTTGTGGATATTTCTTCCAGATTAAGGATTTTTCTTTGCTGCACAGCTTCCTGAAATTTGTTGTTTTATCTTTGAAAACTTTACGATTTCGATCCAACCAGATATTCCAGAGGGCTGTGAAGGGGAGAGTGTCCCATACTCTTTTAGCAACATTGGTTTTTGTGCGTTTCCAAGGATATCTTTTCTTCCAAAGGCCCAAGGCTTCAATGATGGTGTTGTGAGGACTCCATGGGAGGTTGGAGTCTGGGATTAGCTCCTTCCAACATCTGATAGCAAAGGGACATTCAATGAAAATATGGCGGATGGTTTCTTCAACGGCTTGACAGTTAGGACAGTGGGAGGGCCCAAAAATGCCTCTCTTTTTTAGATTCTCAAAGGTTAAGATTTTCCCTTTGAGTAAGGTCCAGATGAAAAATTTGATCTTGGGGAGGGATTTAGATCTCTAGACTAGTTTCCACGGAGACCAAGTGGGCATTGGGAAGTCCTTATTGCAAAGAGCATGATAACTGGCTTTAATAGTGTAGATCGATCCAGTTGGGTCCCGATGGAAGCCATCCTCGCTGTATTGCTTTAAAGGAGAAATTCCATGGAGGTAAGTTTGAAGAGAAGCCAGACTTGCTTCTAAATGAGCAAGAACATCAGGGAAATGCCACCCTGTCCAAACCAAGGATTGAGAATCCCAGGTGGATATTTGGCTTAGGTAGTGTATCCCCATGCCGCTAAGGTGGGCCAAAATGTCATGTGTTTCCTGTACGCTATTGATGGGAGCCTATCCCATGATTCTATCTGCTCCTATGATTATATTGCTACCTACTTTAGGCACTTCAGAAATATTGTGAGCGAAGGACGAAATATATTATTTACAAAGCCTCCAGATTCTTGAGCAGGGCTTGTTGGGGATAACTTGATCAAGCAGATGTTGTCTAGAAGTGTGCAAATATTTTATTGCGAGGACCTATTTCCACCATGTTGTCTTGTCACTGATGAATCTCTAGATTATCTTTCCCCCAAAAGCCAGATTCATAAGCTCAGGTGATCGGATACCCGGACCTCCCTGATTTTGATCTTGGATGACTTGCTTCCAGCTTATGAGATTGAATTTCTCTTTTTCCGATTTCTCACCTTGCCAAAGGAATTGGCAAAGGATGATCTCCATATTTTGGTGGAAGGAGGTAGGAGCATAGAGGAGGGAGAATTGATAAAGAGGTAGGGAGGAGAGGCCCGATTTGAGAAGAATGAGACGGCCAGCCACATTTAGCCAAGAGGCTCCCCAAAGCTGCACTTTCCTTTTCATTTTATCGATGATGATGTCCCACACCTCTGCCTTCAAAGGAACTATGCTGACAGGCATGCCCAAATAAGAGAATTATTCCCAATCTAATTTATATGGGACCTCAAAAATGCTGGCAATGTTGTGCAAGGATTGAGCTAAAGAATTCCATCCATAGATGTAGCTTTTGAGATGATTGATCAGGCCTCCAGAGTAGCTCATAAATTTGTGCAAGAGAGACTTGAAATGAGGGGCTATAATGTTGGAGGCTCCTCCCATTAAAAGGGTATCTTCAGCAAATTGAGAGTGATTTATATTTTTGACTCCATTTCCAAACTTGATGCCAGTGATGAGTCCAACCCGGTGCTTGTGATCAAGGGCCCTACTGAAGCACTCAACCATTCAAATGAAAATATAGGGGGACAAGGGGCAGGCTTCTCTGAGACCATGAGAATACTACAAGGAAGGAGCAGTCCAGCCATTTATGAGAGGGGAAATCCAGGGGCCAGTTATGCAGGCTTTCACAAGCTCAATGACGGAGGAATCAAATCCCATTTTTTTAAGAACTGCAAAGAGAAAGGAATGCTGGACATGGCCTAAGGCATTGGCTAAGTCAAGCTTTATAATAAATCATTTTTCATTGTGGGAAAGGCTGGAATGTATGGCTTCTTGAACAAGAAGGATGGAATCAGAATTTTTTCTGTTAGACAAGAATCCCCCCTGGTTTTCAGAGATGAGGGAATCAAGATGGGGTTTGAGGTGAAGTGCAAGGATTTTTGTCAAAATTTTATAAGAGGCATTGCAGAGGGGGATAGGTCGAAATCTGGAAAAGGAGGAGGGTCGGTTTTCTTTAGGAATGAGGGCGAGATGAGTAGCATTGGCATAGCCACCAACTTTTCATTTGCACTGGGTCCACTATATTAGCTTGAGCAAGCATTTTTTAATTGTCTCCCAGTAGGCCCTGCAGAAGCTGATGGTGAAGCCATCAGGCCCTGGGGATTTATCAGGATGCAAGGTCCATATTTCTATGTAGATCTCAGCTTCCTCAATAACTCTAGTGAGCAGATTATTGATGTCTGCATTTACAGTGGTGGGGAGACACTAGAGAAGATCATAATAGTCGTAAAGCTCATGTATGTGTTAAACTGATTCACCCCCCCTCTCAGTTTTAAGAATTCAAACAGACAGGTCGAAATCTAGAAAAGGAGGAGGGTCATTTTTCTTTAGGAATGAGGGTGAGATGAGTATCATTGGTATAGCCTCCAACTTTGCATTTGCGCGGGGTCCACTGTATCAGCGTGATCAAGTATTTTTTTATAGTCTCCTGCCAGTGTCCTATAGAAGCCGATGGTCACAATCAGCCTTGGGGCATTATCAGGATGCAAACCGTGTTTGTTCAGAGATGCTCTCAAACTTCCCTCAATAACTCTCGCCGAGCACATTATTGATGTCTCGCATTTACAAGTGGTGGGGAGACACTAGAGAAGATCATAATAGTCGTCTTCACTTTTGGTCTCAGTGAGAAGAGCGTAAAAATGAGCAGAAGAAGCCATTTTGATTAATTCTTGGTCTATGTGAAGAGTGCCCTCAACATCTGTGATGGTGCTTATATTGTTACAAATTCTTCTGGCAGTAGCCTGCTTGTGGAAATAAGCAGTGTTTTTATCTTCGTCATGAAGCCATAGCTACCTAGATTTAATACGCCATTTTCACTCCTCTTCTCTATTAGCGTTGTAGAGTTGATAATAAAACTCATTTTCCAGCCCACGTAGCTCAGGGGTGGGTCCAGCTGCCTCTGTTTGTTTGTGAATTCTTTCCAGCCTTTGTTTTATTGCGATTTGTGTCTTCTCAGGTTCTCTGCAATGAGCTTTCGCCCATTCCTTGAGGGAAATTTTGACATTCTTCAGCTCAATTTCCCATATAAAAACCAGAGATCCTTCTAGATGCTGGCTCCATACAACCCAAACAATATTGTTGGCTTAAAGAATGCTATTCCATAGGGGACTGTACTTAAAGGGAAGAGGCTCTAAGGGCCGATGCTCTTGAAGATTGAGTGTGACAGGGTAGTGATCAGAGGCAAAGAAGGGGAGGACAAGGGCATAAGCTGTGGAGAAGGATGCTAGAAGGGTTATGTCCACCAGGATTCTGTCTAACCACTCCATGATGTTATCTTTTCCAATTCTGCGATTTCTCCATGTAAACTTGCAGTTATTGGGAACAATATCAACTAACTCGTGCTCCTGCATAATGACTTCTAGTTAGCCTCTAGTGGGATCTTGGGAGAAAGTTCCTCCTCTTTTTTCATTGGCATCCAGAATGAGATTAAAATATCCTCCTATAATTATGTTCCTATTTTCTTCTTCGTCTATGCTGGCCTTTATGGAGCTCCAACACTAATCTTTATCCCTGTTGTGATTTGGTCTATAGACGTTGTAGACGATTAGTTTGTTTCCATATGTTTTGTGTTCTAAATTGACTTTGACCCAATTCTGATTATTAATGTTGCTATTGAGAATCCATTCACTGTTGTTCCAAAGGGTGGAAATACCCCCATAGGCCCCTCTAGATTCGGTGATTTGAACATCATATTGCTTAAACTTATCAATAATGTTTTTCATTTCAGGTTTTCCTTGTTTGGTCTCTTGCACAAGAAGAATGTCTCGTTTCTCTTGCAAAATTAGATCTTTGAGAGAAACAATTTTAGAGGGGTGCCCCAATCCCCTACTATTCTAAGAGAGAATCTTCATCATTGGGTGCCAATGTTACGGAGGGTTGCTCTCCCTCCTTGATCTTTGGCTCCCATCTCTTTGCTATTTTGACCAAAGATATAGGTTTCAATAGGGTTCTCAGTGCCCATTGCTATGTCTTTTTGTGCATTTTTATCTCTTTGTTGTTTGATGGATCTTCTTCCAGGCCCTTTTTTTTTGGGGGATCGAGATTTGCCCCATGTTCTTTTGAGGAGTTTCTAGTGGCACGGGCGGAGGGTGGATCAGGTACAGAAGGGGAGGAGCTAGGGCCATTGTTTTCAGTGAGAGGAATGATGAGAGGAGTATCATCCTCGAGTTGGGATAAGGAGGAGAAGGGGTTGGTGGATTCTAAATTGGAAAGCAGGGGGGGCTTAGCAGATGAAGTGGAAGGCTGAATGGGGGGATCCTGGGAAGTGGGAATGGAGGTGGAGGCTGAGGGGTTGGAAGGGGAAGGTGCAAAGGATGGCCCTACTTTAGGGTTTGAGGCAGTTTTCTTATTTTTGACAGGCTCCCATTGAGCTTCTTGATCTAGATTCTCAGACTCAATAAATTTAGAACAACGATTAGTAAAATGACCATATTCATGGCATACCTTGCATTTAAAGGGAATCTGCTCGTAGTCGAGTTACTGAATGTGTGACCAATCATCCACCTTGAGCTTGATGGCATCCGGGAGACCTTTACCAAGATAGACTTCAACACGGATCCTAGCGCAGGCTTGCATGTTGTCCTTTGGCTCAATGCAGTCGATGAATTTTCCAACCACGTTCCCAATAGCACGGACTAACTCATCCCCCCAGCAGTGGAGAGGAAGGTGAGGAAGATGGACCCAGACCAGAACCGCACTGGGCACATCGAGTTCAGGATTGAAGTCAGGGGTCTACTTGTTGAGATATAAGCCTCTTGAATCCATAAAATATGGTCTGTTCCTGAAGATTAAATCCTTGTCCTCCTTCAATTCGAAATGAAATGTGAAATACCCTTTCCCACAAAAGCGAATGGAGATTTTACCATTTATTTTGTCGGCCCAGTTTCTTTCGACCCAAAATTGAACCGTTCTCAAAGAGGGCCAGAGCCCTGTGAACTGTCCGATCAGACCCTTTTCAACTAATGAAAGAATGGCCATTCTAGGGAGAGAAGGGGGCAAAACAACTTCTTGAAGACCCTCGAGCTTCTTGAAAAATTTGGAGAGGGCAGGCCAAAGCCTTTGGGGCAGAAGAGATTTGACCAGATCTGAAAAAGCAAGCTGAGCAGCATCAACCTCCGGGGAGGAGCCCGGAGGGGCCATCTGGAGAAGAAAGAGAGCAAGGCTGAAGGCCCAAGGCAGACCAGGCATGACTGCAGTAGCAGTGCGACCTAGAGGGCACCAGAGCTCAACAAACAGGAGCATAGCATGTGCATCGTGAGGAATATTTTTTTAGAAGTTGGAATATAACATAATTAATAATTGTTTATGTAATGTTTTGAATTTTTGTTTTAATTATTGAATTTATTTTATTGTATTTGATAATTATTGTTCTAATTTATTTTATTCTTTAATATCAAGGTCATTGTCGTGAAGGTACTAATATTGTACTTCCACATGGAATGAAATGTTATCCTTATCAATTCACGAGGTTTCCCTACTGAGGACCTAATAATATCTCAATTTTTTTGATACAATGCATGTCAAGAATAATATGATAGAAAATTATGGCGAATCATAGATGGTGCGCACGATATAGATAGAATTGACATTGAGAAATCGAATCATGCAATGAAAAGTGTGATCGAACGATCAAATAACAATGGAGGTCGAAATTATAATAATATTCCATGATTATTAACAGAGCAACAAAGAAATGATGTAAAAGAGGTCCTTAGTAGAATTAAATTTCCAACATGTTTTTCTTTAAACATAAAAATATCTTAACGAAGAAAGGTGACTTCAGTGGGGTGAAAACACATGATTGGCATACCTTCGTTAAGGTAATTTTTTAGGTATACATTTTTGTATATTATTTCTTAAATACTTTTTTATTTTATTTTATTTTGTTTTCATTTTTTTGATTAATTTGGAAACCAATAACAATTCATTTTTTATTTTTATAGTATGTTCCACTTGTATCTCTCTCAAACGACTTCGACAACAATCTCAAAAAATTTATATATGGTCTTGGAAAATACATGAGGTAAGTAGTTTTGATTTATACACAAATTCACGCTACAATTTTTTGTTGTACTTAATGACATTATGTGTTAATTCACTTGTAATATAATATATATTATGTTTCGTTAAAATAACCTTGTGTAATGATTTACAGATGGTTTTCATTGAAGGAAATCCATCAAGATGAAATGAAGTATTGGAAGAGAGAAATTCCTCAGGTAATGTATGAAATGAAAAAGTATATACCTCTAACATTTTTCAATGCACAAGAACACTACTTGGTAAACCAAATTGAGGAGATTGAAATGTTTGGACCAGTACACTTAAGGTCAATGTGGATGGTGGAGAGGCACTTGAAATCCTTGAAGGATTTGGTTAGACAAAGAGCCAGTCTTGAGGGTTCTATGGTGGAGGGATATGTGGTATATGAATCCATGGTGTATATTAGTCACTATATTCCTATATTAGCTACGCCAACTATGGATGTTGTTGATTTCATTTGGGATGTGAACTCCATCACATCCAAAAATTTGAAGGGGAGCACCTGTTGGGAAAAGGTAGAATGAAGAAAGTGAGAGGTAGAATATTTATTATAGATAATACATATAAAGTTTCAATTTTTTACATCATGTATATGATCATATTAATTTAAGTATTATTTTTAATCATTTATTAATTAATATAATTTACCATGGTTATTAGTTATATTTAATATTGGTGAATTTTTTTTTTTTTATTTAGGTGCTCAAGATTATGAGGCACTACTTTTATACATTGAAAACAACCTCGAGTGGATGATTGAATGGATTGAAATAAGTAAAGAACATAACAATGGTAGGTTATCATTCCAACTACTATATGAATTGGTTAGAGAAGCTTATAGTAGTGGAGATGGAAATGTTACAGATAGGGAAGTTGATTTAGCATATGGCTTGAAAGATAGAAAGGTAAGAAATTAATTCACCTATTTTATTCATTACTTATTTTATATTATATTTATAATGTAACAACAGGTTTGATTTTTCAGATAATTTTCAAGCTGTGTAAATTATATTATTAATTATTGATTGAGAATGAATCTTTTTCATGTTTGGCATATTGCAGTTGAAAACCACAAGGCTATGTGGCGCAATGGTCATAAATTTTGCATCAAACCATTAGATGATAACATGAAAAATTATAATAGGGGGACAACTATAGTATTCTAGGTCACTAATGTTTCCTCCAGGAGTAATAGAGATCTTCAAGAATCTAGAAATAGATATTATGGGTTTTTAGATGATATAGTTGAGTGTGACTTTAATTCCTTCAAATTAGTTTTTTTCAATGTCAAATGGTATAGGCTGTGAATGAATGTACGTGATGATGAAAAAAATCTTATTCAACATGACAATGGATTTCTAATGGTTAAAAAATCACAATTTGAAGTAGGAAAAGATCTCTATATTTTTCCAAGCCAATGTGAACAAGTATTTTACTAAGAGGGTCCAGGTGAGAACAAATGGTAATTTGCTATTAGATTTGATCCAAGAGGAAGGCCAATAGAGTATAATATAGAGGAAGAATATGATATTGATCAAGAAGAATATGATGCAATGGCATATGAGTGGGAAGATGCATTGACAGATGAAGAAGATAGAGAAGATGAACCAAGCGTAGGAGATGATGCAACAGTTATTGATGATGATGTTGATGAGGATATTCTTGAAAATGACATAATTGATGATAATGATGACATGGTTGATCATTTCAATAATGTTTATGAATTATATGTTGGTATATATGTCGATTAGTTGGATGAAGATCAAGAAGATATAGAAGAAGAATGATACAAATGTTGTGTTCAAGTATGAGTTGGTATGTTATAAAATTATATTTTAATATGTATGATTTATTGTAGTTAAATAATTTACTAATTATGTGGGTTTATTACATGTTGTTTATTATGTAAAACCAAAAAATAATGGCCATACTAGTGTAGAGCATAAACTAAAATTATATTTTTATACAAACATACAAACATTTTGTTTACGAGCTTAATTAATTTTTGGTTTGTTCGTATTCTATTTCATAGATTGGGTATTGGGGAAATGAGAGTGACCTGAGGGGGATGTGAGGGGCCATATGAGATTCCACCTTCACGTGGTTGGCCATGTTTAGTAGAGAATAAATTATTCTTGAAACCAAGTGAAGCTCATTCATCTTTATTTGCATCATCTTAAATGTCATCATTGTTCTCAGATTATTGCAATGCCAAAATTGTTGAAATTGTTAGAAAACATTAGGTCACTTATGACTTGATATTATACTTCACCATTATCTTTATAAGCCAAGAGTTACCTGTGAGTGGGGAAAATGTTGATTTTTTTTCAAATTGTTACTGTATGCGCTAAAATTTGACATGGGAAGAATCCTCACATGCCTTGATGATATAGGAGCTGGGTTTCTAGACTCAAATAAGACTCAAGGACCCAGTATTATAAATGGATATTTAGATGATCCTTTAGTTGCATCATTACTTAATCCTCATTAACCGAGTAGTGAGACGTTCAAAATGCCTAATTAATCATGAAATTAAAAAAATATGGATATGATAGGGAAACCTCTAAACCATTGACCCATTTAACCCCGTAAACCCTAAAACTCTAACCCATTAAACCCTAATTCCCAACCATGAACCTAATTAACCCCTAAGTGGATCAGGTGGTATGATTACAACAAAGAGATTTGGTGGGTAAGTGGTTTTATCTGTGAATGGATGGCTCTCAGATGGTGTTTCGGGTTAAAGAACATTGGTACCCTATTCTTAAGTACTCTGATCTTTTCAAAATTTTATAAAATCAATGGTTATGCATCCACTTTATTAATAATGGAAATGTTGCGAAGATTTTGGGACCATATTGGGTTCATGGTTGTGGTTTCCTCTCTTTAAATCACAAACATGTGAGATTTGATCCTTACTTGGAATTACCATGAAAGAAATTGGCTTCAAGTTAAAGTCCCTGGTTTACTTCTCGTATTCTGGTCTTGTGAATCACTAATGATGATTGAAAATTCCATTGGTGAATTTTATTTCCTAGTGGAAGCAAGCCTCTTACAGAGAGATAGACATATCACATGGATTTTTGTGGAGGTGGACTTAACTCCTGGACTTCATCCAGAGGTGGAGCTCAATTAGGGTGGCTTCTCTACTAGGCAACGAATTGACTATTGATTCATGTAAGGTCGACAGTGTAAAAAAGGTTAAGTTGTGACCACTCGCATGTATTTTGCATGAATTCATATGAATAGTGTGTCGTTTTCTCTATGGTTTCTTTGTTTGGGCAGGTTGGGTCATGTGAGGGTGGCTATGTCAAAAATTCTAAGTTGTGACTACCCATTTTCCTTGTGCACATTTGTGCAACCCATTTTCTGTTTCCTCCCTCGTGCCTTTGTTCAGGAAGGTCAGGGTGGGTCATGCCCTATGAGGGCACATGAGGAAAGGCATTCGAGTGGGTTGGGTCATGTTGGGTCATGTGAGGGTGCCCAAGGAAACACATTTAGGCAGGTCAGGTTGGGTCGGGTCGAGTCGAGTTGTGCTGTGCGAGGGCGCCCAAGGAAACACGTTCAAGCGGGTCGGGTTGGGTCAAGTCATGTGAGGGCACCCAAGGAAACATGTTCAGGCAAGTTGGGTCGATTCGAGTTGGGTTGTGTGAGGGCACCCAAGGAAATGCTTTTGTGTGGTTCACGTCGGGTCGTGTGAGGGCACCTAAGGAAACGTGTTCGAGCAGGCCACGTCATGTCATGCCATGTGAGGGCACTCAAGGAAAATCATTTGGGCAGGTCAAAGTGGGTCAGATCGCGTCATGTGAGGGTGCCTAGGGAAACGAATTCAGGTGGGTCGAGTCAGGTCAGTTTGTGTGATGGTGCCCAGGGAAACGCGTTCGGGTGGGTTGGTTCGAGTCAAGTTCTGTGAGTGTGGCCAGCGAAAAAATGCCAAGTTGTGACCACCCATGTGCATTCTACACGTTTGTGTGATCTATTTTCCACTCTCTCCCTCGTGCCTTCATTCGGGCGGGTCGGGTCGTGTCGTGTGAGGGTGCCATAGGAAACACGTTTGGGTTGGATCGTGTGAGGGCGGCCGTATAAAATGCTAATTTGTGACTGCCCATGTGCCTTGTGCACGGTCATGCGACCTGTTTGTCATTTTCTCTCTCGTGCCTTCGACGTTGGGGGTGGTTGGTTCAAGTCAGGTTGTGTGATGGTGCCTAAGGAAACGTGTTCAGGTCGGGTAGAGTCATGCCGTAATGTAAGGGTGCACAAGGAAACACATTCAGGTGGGTCGGGTCAGGTTGTGTGAGGGCGCCTAAGAAATGTGTCTTGGTCAGGTCGTGTTGGGTCATGTGAGGGTGCCCAAGGAAACACATTCGAGTGGGTTGGGTCGGGTTGTGTCATGTGAGGCTGCCCAAGGAAACGCGTTCGTGCGGGTCATGTCATGTGAGGGAACCCAAGGAAACACATTTATATCGGTCGAGTTAGGTCGTGTCATATGAGGGTGCATAGGAAAATTCGTTTGGCCAGGTCGGGTCATGTGAGGGTGCCCAAGGAAACTCATTTTTGCGGGTCGGGTCGAGTCAGATCATGTGAGGGCACCTAAGAAAATGCACTCAGGTGGGTCAAATCGGGTCGTGCCGTGTGAGGGCGCCCAAGGAAATGCATTCAGGCGGGTCACGGTGGGTCAGGTCGGGTTGTGTGAGGGTACCCAGGGAAACGTGTTCAGGTGAGTCGGGTCAGGTCGGGTCGTGTGTGGGCGCCTAGGGAAACGCATTCGGGCAGGTCTGGTTGGGTCACTATCGGGTCGTGTGAGGGTAGCCTTATAAAGAATGCTAAGTTGTGACCACTCGTTTGCCTTGTGCACGTTTGTGTGATCCATTTTACATTGGCTCCCTCATTCCTTCATTCGGGTGGGTTAGGGTCATGCTGTATGAGGTCGCCACATGAAACAAATTTGGGTTGGATCGTGTGAGCGAGGTCACATGAAAAATTATAAGTTGTGACGGCCCGTGTGCCTTGTGCATGCTTGTGTGACCCATTTTATGTTTTCTCCCTCGTGCCTTCGATGTGCGGGAAGGTCGGGTCAGGTCGGGTCGTGTGATGGTGCCCAAGGAAACACGTTCGGGTTGGATCGGGCCGGGTCATGCCGTGTGAGGGAACCAAAAGAAACGCATTCGGGTGGGTTGGGTTGGGTGGGGTCGTGTGAGGGTGCCAAAGGAATGTGTCTGGGTCGAGTCATGTCGAGCCGTGTGAGAGCACTCAAGGAAACACATTCGGGTAGGTCGTGTCATGTGAGGCTACCCAAGGAAACATGTTGGGGTGGGTTGGGTCATGTTGTGTCATGTGTGGGCACCCAAGGAAATGTGTTTCGGTGGGTCGTGTCGTGTTGTGTGAGGGTGCCCAGAAAAATGCATTTGGACTAGTCGGGTCAAGTCGGGTCATGTGAGGGTGCCCAACAAAACACATTCGGGCAGGCTGGGTCAGGTTGTGTGAGCGAGGCAGTATTAAGTTGTGACGAACCATATTCCTTGTGCATGTTTGTGCGACTCGTTCACCATTTTGTCAAATTTTCTTTCATCTGGGTGGGTCAGGTTGTGCCGTGTGAGGGTTCCCAATTTAACACGTTCAAGTCGGGTTGGGTAGGGTCGTGTGAGTCATGATGTATAAAAAATTCTAAGTTGTGACCACCCATGTGCGTTGTGAATTTTCGTGCAACCCTTTTTCTGTATACTCCCTTGTGCATTCATACAGGTGGGTCAGGTCGTGTGAGGGCACCCATGGAAATGCAGTTGGGATGGGTCAGGTCATGTCGTTTGAGAGTGCCCAAGAAAACAAATTCGGGCATATTGGGTAAGGTCGAGCCGTGTGAGTATGACCAAGGAAACACATTTAGTGTTGAGATTTTACCAAACTAAAAAATTAATTTTCCAAGTTTTTAGTCTCAATTAATTCTTGAGTTTTCTTTGTCAATCGATCATCAAATTTGAAAGAAACCTGTTAGATAAAAATGAATTTAATTATTTGATTTCACTTTTATCTTTCATTTCACTCCTTTATTTTAGATTTTCAAAATATTTCTAAATGAACAAGGCTGAAATATTCTTTTTAAATAACTGAAAGTAAACATTTTCTTTATTTCACTTAGATTTTCAAAATATTTTGAAATGGACAATGTTAATTTTTTTTTTTAAACAACTAAATTTTGGGAACTTGACTAGGGGTGAGTTTTTAAATGATATATTTCTATCACATTCATTTAAGTTCAATAATAAAATTCTATAATGTGTAATATAAACTAAAAAAAATCATCAACATATTTTCGTTTTTACGGGCCGCAGTTTCTTCGTCGTAGTGGTTTAACCATACCATGAGCTCCCTTAGTTTGGGTTTCCCCTTAAGTTTTTCCCTCATCTGATTCAACATACCCTCTCTTCTTGGCCCCTTTTCATTTGCCTTTGAAATTGGCTGCAAAGGTCTGCTCGTAACCCTGTGTCTCAGTGTTGCTCCTGTATTGTTTCTTCCATCTATCCTGCTGTAAGATCTTGTTGAAAAGATCTCCAAACCTCAGGTAAAACTAGAAATAATGATTCCCCTTACTGTTTTGAAGGACCATCCAGCAACCCCTTACCTTGAACTTTTACGGGTTGGACAATCGAGCATACGACCTAGAAAGAATTCCCAGAAATAATGTGAAAACCCCCTGGAGCTATTGGAAGATGTTGGAATAGGAATTTTTGTGGATAGATTGGGGCTAGATCATGGAGCCATAACCTCTACCAGTTTTTAAGAGGTATTTATCCTACCTTTTGTAAAATTTCCCAATTTTATTACCGATTCTGTCTCACTGAAGTTTACTATAAAAAGGTTGTGAATGGTGTTTGTATCTTTATGTACGATTTCGATTCCTGTCAAACACATCATACATTATTTCTTGGAAAACCCTCATAATTTATTTTTGGAACCCTAAAATTGATATCCTAAATGAAATTAGTGGAACCCTAAAATTGATTTGGGGGTTTTGAATCACATCAATGAACCCCATAATAGATAAGCGAAGGCGATAGAGAAGACATGGCCTTTCCTTCCTTGCCATGCCTTAGTGTAATGTTAACCCACCTTGCCTTATTTATCGATTGATTTCCAATGCCTTCTAAAATGTCGTAATGGAAAGCCCCTAACAAGCTCAGTAGGCCCCTAACAAGCAATCCTAGTCAACATGCCCCTAATAGTTTATCTCTCTTCGTATAGACACATCTTTCCCTCGTTTGCCTCTGTCCCAACATCTCTGTCCTGGATCCTTTCAATGCTTTGTCAAATATTGAATATTTAATAATAAAGGGCGACTCGAAGATTCATAAATTTAGGTTCCATCATAGTATAATAAATTCCAATTATACACACCGATCCCTCATCCAAATATTCCTAATTCAAAAATATTTTTGAGGTATGGCCGATTAGTTCCTTGGTTTCTTTTGGAAATCGCGAGCAGTTTTTAGCCTTATTTTGCACTTTTGGTTTTCTATTAAAAAGAAATAAATATCACACCAAAATTTAAAAAATTGACTAACCCAAACATTGGAAGACAGAACCCTTGAAATTTAAAAGTTAAAACAAAACTACAACGAAAACATGAGGGATGAAAGAATTTATTTTCTAAAACAGAAGAATGGAGTAGCAAGGATAAAATGACATTAGCAATACTATCCTTGGTAGATTTTTCATAATAGGTGGGAAGAAAATGGCTTACTGACGTCAGTTGTGTTGGAGGATTAAATGTGTCACCTTTAGCTCCAAGTTCAATGCTAAAATTTGGATCGAAGGACACAATTATTGAGATTTGTAACCAGGGGAAACAAAAGAGCTAGGATATGTTGCAAGAAATCTTCTGTTAGAGCGTAGTTTCTTGATGATGGCTATGACCTAGGAAGCACCACGATAATGGTAAGCAACATTGTTTTTTCCTTCTTTCAATGATGAATAATCTATCAAGATCATACCTACCATGAGAGACGAGCTGAGCATACCATCTGTGGCCAACTTATACTATGTAGGATCATTCATGATTTCAACAGTTTTGAGGAACATTGAATTGGGGAGAGAATACTGAAGATTCTATGCTATAGTTTACTTTAATATTAAAGGTTAAGGCAGTCATCAACTAGAGACCTTAAAACAAGAAGTAATTCACTCAAATTATTTTACAAAGGTAAACTTTCACATACAAAAATGCATTCTAAATCAGACTGGTTAGATTATTGACCTGGAAAATAAGATATTATGATTATATTTAATGAAATTTAAATGAAAAATGCAGGAAACAGATCCACTTACTCAACAACAATTTGGAAAGAAAAATATTTCAAAGGATGTCCCAATTTGGAGTGCAATTTCTTGTCGCTTTCTCCTCAATTTTTTTTTCATTAACACAAAAAGTTTGCATGTGAATAATTTACTTCCAATAATTTGGTTCTAAGACATACTTATATCTACTCATTAACATTTCCTTAAGGATGCCTTAAGGAGAAATATTTTTTGAAAAGAATAAATACGTGCTTTGTAATTCAATGTTTGCAATTGTTCTAGCGGCTATTTTTCCTACATTTCTCTTGGAGAAGAATGATCCAAGAGACACCTAGATTCCCTTAGCTTTTTCAATGATTTACATGCTACTAAAGAGTTTCTATTCACATATTCAAAGTGAATGAAAAATTTTCCACAAGCATTTATGACTATACCATCATAGAAGATCATCAGATAATATAGAAAGGCCATTATATTCTTAAAAAAAATTCCGAGTTCTTTCACTCCCTTCTTTTGACAAAAAATTCCTTCTCTAGATGAGATTGGATGAATAAATTTCTCATACATATTTAATCCAAAAACAAAGGATGATTGAATGAGTTCACAAACTTCGATCGAATATTTCTTCTGTGGATTGAAAGAAAGAGAACCATTGAAAGGAAGATGTGAAAAAAAACTTTATAATCAATTTGTAGGAAAGTATTATTCCATTAAAACATTTGAATCCCTAAACATCCAAGTTGTTGAAGCACTTTCTAAGCACATCTTTCATTTGCAATATCAAAAAAATAAAAAAAGCCTTGAAGAATAAATATCCTTGGTAAAAATTTCTTGCACTCCAAGTAGATGCTTCACCAGTTACAAAATGATGGAATTCTTGTATCTACCTCCCCTCATATGCTTCATAATCCTAGAAATTCTAGTAAGCTCACTTCCTAGCTCTTTTGTAAATATGTTTCTCTAAGAAACATATTGAGCAAGAACCAAATATCCAAACTTGCACTAAAACCATCTAAGGATAAAAATTCAATTAGAAGGTTCAACTCAAAATGTTTCCCCCCAATTGATTGTTGTTCAACCAGAGATCTCGCAAATTAAAAAGGCGTCCCAATTGAGTTGGGATATGACCATGGAGGGGATTTTATCCAAGATAAAGTGATCAAATTCATTCCTACCGACAATGATCTTACCTCAATATATTTTGATGGGAAGACTGCCACACTTTACCTTCCAAAAGTAAAGTTGGACAAAAACACAAATGTGATATTGAGAATTTTAGTGGCTTTTGGAACTTCAGCAGTGCCAGGTGCAATAGATTTCACATGATATACTTATTCCATGAATGAGCTGATTGACATAGAATAGGTTGTGAGATTGTTGAGACAATGGAATTATTTGCAACCACTTCCAAAGCGATGGAGAGGTTGCGAACCTCTTGAACAACATGGGTAAATGCATTTGTGTCACAAAGTTTGGATGTCTTGAACATTGCTATAGAAGATGTAAACAAATATTATAATAGAAAATGTAATGTTGCAGTGAAGAAAAATATATTAGGGTTGTAACAATTCCTATCTCTAGTAGTTGCGGTGATAATTTTAAGTTTCACTTCGTTGCAGGCTTTGTGCCCTATCTATCTATGATTGCAACAAGTGGGTAGGCAAGTTGCAAGACTAAGTTATGCGCTAGAATGTTTACAATGGAATAATTTCATTTACAGTATTGAAAATTGCACAATAATCCAATTTCCAATCGATGACCACCACTTCTAATAATCT
Organism: Pinus albicaulis; assembly: GCA_034641835.2. Taxonomy (NCBI): domain Eukaryota; kingdom Viridiplantae; phylum Streptophyta; class Pinopsida; order Pinales; family Pinaceae; genus Pinus; species Pinus albicaulis. Next base: position 185,394,245 of record CM076572.1, read on the forward strand.
TAGAAGGATTCTTGCTTGATTTTCCTATATTCTGTGTTGTGGCTTGATATGAGTTGATTGATGAACATTTTTATTCAGATGCCTGGTCATGGTCACATTATCGATTGTTTAGTCATCTCTATAATCATAAATTTGGAAACTAATTTTAAGGTGTGATTTCGATCGAAACTAGGACGCATGAAGTATTTTAAATTGGGATAAAAGGATGCACAATACTAACAAATTGAACTTCTTACAAGGATCCACACTATTCATATATTAGATATTTCATTCAATTCCAAATACATCGAATAAATTTAATACATCTCCTACGTTTGTAGTGCTATTTTGTGAGCTTTTCCTAACCACCTTTGACTACGCAAAGTCTAACTGTTCAAGAGCCTTTTCCCTTGAGAATTCATGTGCACTATTCCTTTCAGTGATGGGTCTTATATAACACTTTCCAGGTGCCACTGTTTCATTGAATTCATTTTGACTTCTTATTGGAGCATGTGCCCAGGGGGATTCTCAACATATCATTATATCTAGGTAATAGTTCAAAGAATCTATATGCACTCAATGCAAATGTATGTTGTTATCATACCTTCAGAATTATTTTTTTAAACCTGGGAACTATTATTTCATGCCTACTACATTCATTGTTTTTAACAATTAAATTATTGTTAAAAAATATCAAAGTTATATCAATAGCAACATTCCTTCAAATTAAATTCAATCAATTGTTATTTTCCTTACAAGGAAAACATTTGAAAAATTTCAATTGTTTATTCCTACATGTGGATTTATAATTTTTATGTTTCACTATAGAACGAGATCTTGGAATATGCTGGAATCATTAAAATGAAAAAACTTATTATCCTTATCCTTATCCACCTTATGGAGGTGGCTATGGTTATATGTCACTTCCTTCTCCTCCTACAATAGGTTCCACTTCAGGTGGAGTTTTTTAGAGATGAATTATTAGGTCATATAATAGGCTTTCTCAGAAGCATCAGCACTTTTGGGAAGCATAGGTAATAAATTCTATAGAACGAATTTTAAAATGTTTTTTCTTTACAATTTTTTTTCTTGTGGATGCAATTTGTTGTGCCTTGTATGTGATTGCTAAAGAAATGCATGTTTTATGTTGATGACTATGTGGGTTACAATCAATGGAAAATGTGAAACTTTGGTGTGCATTGGTTAGGGTAGAGTCTCAATTTTATCGCATATTGTGGTAGGCTTATGAAATTTGATGTAGGAGCATGAGGCCTTGAGGAACAGGACTTAAATTTTATTCCAAAAATACAAAAAAAGTTTAAAAGCAAAGAAGTGGGTTCCTTTAGCTGTCAATTTACAGTTTTAGTAGATAGGGTTTGAACTATTATTTAGAGATTTGAACTGCTCTATAAGTAGTACAATGTATTTAGTTTTTAGTTGATATTTCTAGGGAGAATATCGTGCAAAGGGATTTTATCCAAAATTGGACAAATTCGATCCTTTGAATCAAATTTGAATGATTGTATGAACAATATTTATGTAAATTTTGAATGCGTGAATGATGATTTTGGATATAGAATAATTGAATTAAAGAAATTTTGATTTCCACTATATCTCTATGAAATATAGGTGTGATTGTCAAATCCCTGAGGTTTTATTTTCGTTTGAAATATGTATGAGTTTGTTGATTCTAGTTTGAACTCTGTTTAATTGACTTCTCTCTATGTTAAATTTTATATGAATGTGGATACCATTCGATTAAATAAGATCGACAGATATCGTATAGAAATATGTGCACTCAATAACTCAGCTAATAGACACGATATTTCATAAATTCGAAAGAGATAAGTTTGAAGGCTTAATGACTGAAACTACAAAGAAGTTCCAAGAATAATTTCCAATCGGAACAGAAGAAGTGATCACTAAATTTGAGAAATTGTCCCTAACACCTGCAACCAGCCCACCATTTGTGGCATTAGAGCAGCCTTTAGACATTGAGCAAGATCTCAAAGATCAAGAAAAGAAATCCAACATGCTTGTCAAAGTTGGAAGAGGAGGTAGTGCTGGTCGAAGAAGAGGAAGACCAGTTGCAAATATTAAAGTGGTGGAAGCTATGAAAAAACATGAAAGCTAGATTAGAAGCAGTGGAAATGGGAAATCAAAGAGATGCAGATGTTGGAAATCTCAATGAGCCTGAAGTTGAAGCTGCGGAAGAAGGGGAACCTGCAGAAGTTACTCCTGAAATGAGATTTTTTAAATCAATGTTGGGATCCACATCTAAACCCAGACTCTAAGTTTTAGTTTTTACAGGAGGCTTAAACCCAGATTGGGTTAATGACATGGATAATTTCTTTGATTATGAAGAAATGGAAGAAGCAGAAAGGGTGAAATTTTTTGTCACAAAATTGAAAGGACATGCAACACTTTGGTGGGATGGAGTGCAAGTAGAAAGAGGGATAATTGGTAAGCAGCCAATAAAAAATTGGAACAATATGGTTGCAAAGTTGAGAGGTAAGTTTTTGCCAAGTGATTATCAACTTTCATTATTTAGACAGATGCAGAATCTTAGACAAAGGTCAATGACAATAAGAGAATATACAGAGGAATTTTACCAGGGAAAATTTTAAGGGTGGAAATTTATTTTAAAGTTTAGAAACATTGGTGAATCTCTCTAGTACATAATATGCAATTTTTAAAATGTTAGGCAATGTTTTTTTAAAAGTATTCAAATTTATAATAATTTTATATAGTCTCTATATAAAATTTTGGTGATTTTTAAGGTAAAACAATTTTATACAATAAAATTTGGGCGAACAATTTTTAGAAAAAATGTAAATTAACAAATATTTTTTTTATAAAAAGCATGGAAAATTAACCCACTTGCGAATATTAGCCCCTAAAATTTTCCATGAATTTTACAAAGTGAGCATAAGAGTAGGGAAAATTCAAGATACATCAAAGAATATTGCAAGATATATGAATGGTCTCGAAATGGAGATACAAGGTGAGATAAGACTATTGTCTCCTAAAACAATGGAAGAGGCTTATTAGATGGCCTTGAAGGTTGAATAAAAACTCACAAGGAAGAAATCTGCCAGAGGTAGAGGTACTTTCCAAGGAAGAGGAAGTCAAGGTGGTGGGGGAATATCTACAACACCTAGAGAAGGACCTAGCAGTAGCTCAAGTCAGCATACACCCACAGAAGGTGATGTAAGTGGCAGAAGGAGTTTTTGTAGAGGAAGAGGAGGCAGAGGCAGAGGAAGATAAATAAGATGTTATAGATGTAATAATCTAGGACACAGATCTTATGAATGTGCAGAGAATGTGGGGACAAATCAGATAAATGTAATTGTTGCTCAGAGTGAAGAGGAAGCAGAAAAAGTGCTAGAAGCATAAAATATACCAGAGAAAGGATAAGCTTTGGTAGTTAACAAAGTTATATTAAAACCAACAAAGGAAGTTGTTGAACCAACATAGAGAAATAATTTTCTTAGAAGTGTGTACAAAGTTCAAGGAAAATGTTGTCAAATGGTAATTGATAGTGGCAACACTGATAATTTGGTCTCTATAGAAGTGGTGGAGAAATTTAAATTGAATACAAAGAAACATCTAACACCCTACAAGGTGTCATGGCTTCAAAAAGGACATCAATTGTTAGTGAATGAACAATGTGAAGTGGAGTTCCAGTTGGGAAGGTACAAAGACAAAATTATGTGTGATGTGATGCCTATGGATGTATGTCACATATTGCTGGGTAGACCTTGGCAGTATGACAGAGGAGCTATGCATGATGGAAAAATGAACACATACAAGTTTTGTAAAGATGGTGTAAATCATACATTGTTGCCTATAGAAGAAGAAGATGCATCAAGAAGACTTGATCCGAAAGCTTTATTACTGAGTGTAAAAGAATACTTGCAGCAGATTGAAGATGATGAGGTAAACTTTGCATTAATTTGCAAACCCAAAGTAGTGATTACTTCCACTAAATTTTCTGATTTACCAATTGAAATTCAAGAGATGCTGGAATATTACTCTGATATTATTGTAGATAATTTTCCTGATGAATTACCACCTATTAGAAAGATCAGCCATGATATAGATTTTATTCCAGGAGAAAATTTTCCAAATAAAGCAACATACAGGATGTCTCCCACAAAAAATGAAGAAATTAGGAAGCAGGTGTAGGAACTGTTAGATAAAGGACTGATCAGAGAGAGTTTGAGTCCTTGTGCAGCACCAACAATGTTGAGTCCAATAAAATATGGAGGCTGGAGAATGTGCACTGACTCAAGAGAAATCAACGAAAACAATCAGGTATAGATTTCCTTTACCTAGAATTGAAGATTTGATGGATTGTTTAAGTGGGGCAAGATATTTTACAAAATTGGATTTAAAGAGTGGCTATCATCAAATTAGGATAAGGGAAGGAGATGAATGGAAGACAACCTTTAAAATAAATGAAGGGTTCTATGAATGGATGGTAATGCCATTTGGATTATCAAATGCTTGTAGTACATTTATGAGGCTTATGAATGAAGTACTGAGAGAATTTATTGGTAAATTTGTAATAGTATATCTGGATGATATATTAATATATAGAAAATCTAAAGAATAACACATGAGAGATCTGAATTATGTCTTAACAAAGTTGCACCAGGAAAAGTTGCTGGTAAATTTAAAAAAGTGTTCATTCATGAAGAAATATTTGATATATTTAGGGTTTGTTTTTTCTGCTGATGGATTGAAAATGGATCCAGAAAAGATAAAGGAAATCATAGAATGGCCTTCACCTAAGAGTGTTTTTGAGGTAAGAAGTTTCCATGGTCTTGCTAGTTTTTATAGAAAATATGTAAGGAATTTTAGTAAGATCAATGATCTTATTGTTGACACTATAAAGAAGGACAGACAACCATTTAGATGGACTGATGAAGTAGAGACAAATATTCAGTTGTTGAAACAAAAGATAACGGAAAATCCCATCTTATTTTTGCCTAATTTTAACATACCTTTTCATGTGAAATGTGATTCCAGTGGGGAAGCTATTGGAGCTATGTTAAGTCAAGAAGACAGAACTGTATCTTATTTCAGTGCAAAAATGAATGAGACAAGAAGGAAATATTCTTCTTATGACAAGGAATTTTATGTAATTGTGCAAACATTAAAGAAGTGGAGACATTACTTGATGTCTAAAGAGTTTGTGCTTTATTCATACAATCATACATTGTAGTACATTATGCAACAACCAAAACTGAATTAGAACCATGCAAAATGGGTAGAATATCTTCAAAGTTTCAATTTTTTATTAAAAAATATAAATTACCAAGAAAACAAAGTAGTAGATACCTTAATTAGAAAAATAATTTTAGTTCAATAAAGTCAAATTCAAGTGTTGGGTTTTTATTTTCTTAAAGAATTGTATAAGATAGATTTGGATTTTAAAGAGGCATTTGAAGCATGCAATAATCCTGTTTTTTTGGACAGAAGTAAGTGTCTGGATTTTTTCTTGGAAGAAGGGTTGCTATTTAAAACAAATCATCTATGCATACCAAATTGTTCTATGAGAGAAAATTTAATGAAGGGGAAACATAGTGGTGGACTTGGCAGACACTTTGGTGTAGACAAGACTTATGAACAAATGAGTCATTTTTATTTTTGGCCAAAGATGAGATCTGAAGTGAAGAAATATGTGCAAAATTGTAAACTTTGTCAGTTTGAAAAATGAAGGAGTCAAAACATAAGTTTGTATGTTCCATTACTTATTCCAAATAGACCTTGGGATATGGTAAGTATGGATTTTTTTTTGGGTTTACCTAAAACATAGAGAGGGAGTGATGCAATTTATGTTGAAGTTGATAGATTTTATAAAATGGCACATTTTATTCCATGTTATAAAACTTGTGATGCTACTCATGTTGCTAATTTGTTTTCCAAAGAGATTGTAAGGTTGCATGGGTTACCTAAAAGCATTGTATCTGATAGGGACACCAGATTTGTTGGTCATTTTTGGAAGACATTGTGGAAAAATCTTGGTACTAAACTAAGATTCAACTTAGCTTATCACCCTCAAACTAGTGGATAGACTGATGTGGTGAACAAAATCTTGGGTAATATTTTGAGAAGCCTTGTAGGTGAACATCCTAAAATGTAGGATCATATTTTGGCACAGGCTGAATATGCTTATAATGACTCTCTTAACAAGAGTAAAAGGTAGGGTCCATTCCATATAGTTTATGGAATGAACCCAAGAGGAGTGTATGAACTAATAAAATTGGGAAAAGAAGAGATGAGAAGTGCTAAAGGAGAAGATTTTGCTTCAGAAATTCAAGCAATACATGAACAAGTAAAACAACAGTTACAGGACAACAACATCAATTACAAGAGTAGAGCAGATTTGAAGAAGAGAAGTTAACTTTGAGGTTGGAGATTTGGTTCTAACACACTTGAGAAAGGAAAAATTTCAAAAAGGGCATATAACAAGTTGAAATTTAAGAAAATTGCACCATGCAGAGTATTGAGAAATTTTTTTGCAAATGCATATGAAATTGAATTACCCCTGACATTGGAATATCTCCAATTTTCAATGTTGTTGATTTGTACAGGTATGAAGACAGAGACACGGATGATACAATTGAAGGAAAAGAAGAGATTTATTTGTTGAAACAGTTACCCACAACAAAGAGATTTCAACTAGAGAAGATTTTAGACAAAATATTGTCTAAGAAGACAAGAGGACAGGAGTATTTTAAATATTTTTTCAAGTGGAAAGATTAAGCAATTGCAAAGGCTACTTGGATGACATATACCATGCTACAGAAATTGGGCAATTCTATAGGGGAGCGCATGGACAGGAGCCCATGAAGATTTTTTTCCTCAGGAGTCTGATGCAGGAGCATGAGGCCTCGAGGAACAGGAATTATATTTTATTCCAAAAATATAAAAAAGTTTACAAGAAAAGGAGTGAGTTCCTTTAGTTGTCAATTTACCGTTGTAGTAGATAGGGTTTGAACTATTATTTAGAGATTTGAAATGCTTTGTAATTAGTTCAGTGTATTTATTTTATAGTTAATTTTTTTAGGGAGAATATCGTGCAAAGGAATTTTATCCAAAATTGGACAAATTCGATCCTTTGAATCGGATTTTAATGGTTGTATGAATAGTATTTATGTAGGTTTTGAATGTGTGAATGAGGATTTTGGATATAGAATAATTGAATTAAAGAAATTTTGATTTCCTTTGTATCTCTATGAAATAGAGGTGTGACTGTCAAATACTAGAGGTTTTATTTTCCTTCGAAATATGTCTGATTTTGTTGATTCTAGTTTGAGCTCTGTTTAATTGACTTCTATGTGTGTTAAATTGTATATGAATGTGGATACCATTCGATCAAAGAATATCGATAGATATCACATAGAAATATGTGCACTCAATAACTCGGCTAACGGACGCAATATTTCATAAATTCAAAAGAGATAAGTTTGAAGGCTAAATTATTGAAACATCAAAGAAATTTCGAGAATAATTTCCAATTGAGACAGATGAAGTAATCTCGAAATTTGAGAAATTGTCCCTAACACCTTCAACCAGCCCACCAAAATTGGATTCAAACATTTTTTCATTAAAGGCGCACCATGATGTTGTTGCAGATGATTTTTTTGTAGGAAAAACTCTATAAAAAAATCATAGAAAAGGTAGAAACAAGAGAGCCATTAGTGTGGAAACTACTCTGTCTTCATTTGACAATTTCCAGCCTAGATCTTGGGGAAGAAATGCTACAACTTGTAGGATGGTGATAGAAGAAAATAAAAAGAATGACAGCGAGAAAGACAAAGAATCAAACACAAATAAAAATATAAAGTAAGAACTCCTATAATAATCATGCACCCACCAAACCTTCCTACTATTGAAGAGGAGCAAGATAAGGTTAATCCAATGTTCACAAATGATAGTGAATTTGAACTTAGCAAAAACAAATCTAGACTCAAATTTAGATTTCCTAATTGTATTTGTATGGCATAACCATGTGTTCACAAATGATGTTGCTAATATTAAGTATAGCACTATAAAATAGATAAGTGCTTTTGGAGCACCTCTTCATGCATTGGAAAGAAAAGAAAATGGGAATGAGCACAATACAAACAAAAAGAGCCCTCTTTCAAGGCTTCCAAAAAACCTTAACATTGTTTTAGAGAACAAGATTTCATAATATATTGAAGAAATCTATGCTTATTACAGAGATGTGAATAACAGAGTCAATCAGTGTCCATCTCTCACTCCTACTGGTGATGAAGTGAGGAATATGGTGTTTGAGAGAATAATGCACCCTTTTTATTACCTTTGGCATGTTATGAGACTAGAGAAAATGTGTGGAGGGAAGATGATTTATACCTAGGGCTATGTTTGTGAGGATGCATTTAAGGAACAAGATGATGTGGTCCCATTAGGAAAAGAAGAATAAGATAAGGAAATGGAGAATGAGGGAGATTCTACACTTGATGAAGGAAAGAGGGCAAAGGGGGATTTTTTTTAAAAATTAAATTTGATCTTCAGGATCCCTAAATGTTTGACTCAGATGAATAGATGGTAGAATTATTGAACTTATTGATACCTTGAGTTTTTGGCTTTCCTTCCTCCAACCAGTTTCTGATCTGGTAACAACAGTTGTATTCTTTCCTTTACTCAACTGCTAAACAGTTGTATTGTGTTTTCACTTCTTTGGATAGTTTCTAATGAATTATGCCACAAGTTTTTGTATATGACAGAATAGTTGATCTACTAACCTTACACATAAAATACTTAGAAATTACTAACAAGTGATAGCAGATCCTAGTATTTTGAGGAAGGAAAAGTCTTAGTTGACCTATATTGTCAATGTAGACACATGAGTTTACCCATCTTGATTTCTTATTTGAGGTTCCTTTGCAAGATGGCAAGCAATGACAATTTTAAATTTTAAAGTGTAAGAAGTACAATAGGGTATTACCTTTTTTTCTTTACCCCATAAGATAGTAAAGATGGTAGGGGCACAATTTTTGCCACTTACAAGATATTGTACATTTGGATAAGTATTCCATCACCTCAAAGTAATTTATTTCGATGAAATCTGTAAAAAATATGAATTTTCCTTCACTTTTGTTGAATTTTTAGAGTGAAATATCATGAATATAATAATGAATTATAGTCTTATATTTGAGATTTTGTTATTTTTTTTGCATTGTGAGATCATGGAACACTAAAAACTTATTAAAATAGGCAAGTGATGAAAATAAGATTCCTGTAATGTAGGATTGTTTTAAAGCCCCTAACAAGGTTCAAATATCAATTGGGACATGTCCATACTCATGCTAATGCTCATTTCAATGTATAATAATGTATATGCATTGAGCATGAAAATGGTGGTGCTTGGATGATGTGAAACACCCATGATAGCCAAATTTAGTATATAGAAAATACTTCTTTCATCAGCAACAATATGCATAATAAATTAGACATTGACATTGAAGAAATAGAGAAAAGATAATATTTTTTAGTTTTAAGGAGACAATTGTTTTTAGGGAAATCTAGAAAACACATCACAAGGTCACATTATTCAAATAAGGGAAAAGAATATCAATATAAGGTCAAGAATTCGGCCTCCACATGTTGTGAATTTGTTAGATCATATTTCCCATACATGGTTGGGGAAATATTTTTTGGTAATGTTTTAAGTCAGCTACTGTAGGAAACTTTCAAAATTTGTTTTTTTGAAAATCCTGCATCAAAGGAATTAATTGGAGATGCCATCAAAATAGATGAATTAGGAAATGATGGAAAAGAGTAAATCATGGTAGATTTGTGTGTTAAAGAGAATGGAATAGCCAATTGCATAGGCATTGCAAGAGTTGATACGAATAAAGAACCTCTGAATACTATGGAATATTTAATAAGTCCTTCGATTGATAAGTGTTCAAAGGATAGGTTGTTGGGAAATAGAAGGTTCCTTTTAGTAATGGTCCAAATTCCACATAAGTTAATCCTATTAAAATGATGATAACATCATTTTTTTTCTAGAGAGGAGACAAACATTGTCCCAAAATACTAAATGATATATCACTTCCTCCAAACAATACTCCACTAACGATGTTAGATGAGAATATAATTACAGACATTCAATTCCCTTACTGTGAAAAAGGTTAAATTAAACCATTGTTATCTACAAAATAATAGCAGTTTAACGATGTCAACTATCAGATATGTTGCCTTGCCTCCACCATAATCTAGATGATGATGCATGGGATATTTTGGTTATGAAAGAACACCTCTCAACTATCCATGATGGGATGGATAAGAAAGATAATGGAATAGAAGAATCTAGGGAGGATTGTCATTGCACACACAAACACACACACACATACACAAACAACTAAATGATTTCTTTTTTATCAATAATACGTCAAATAGAAGAAGTGGTCAATGATATCAATGATCATGTGATACCTGTAATTTGTCCTCTATTTGAGTATAAAGACGAGGAACGTGTACCTAGATAGATTTGGGCAAAAATGGATCCGATTCTAATTGAATTAATTTTAAATTTGTACGTATAGATGATGAGTTTTATTATTTTGAGGTTGTGTGGAAAAAAAACTAATATAGCTAAAGATCATAAGATCATCTATGTTTTGTGGAGGAGATACATAGAAATAAAAATTCAAATACATGACCTAAATATGATTAAGAAAGATAGTGAAGAATACATCCGTAAGGGACTTGAGTCTAAATATATGGGTTTTGAATTAACAAACACATTATCTGCCTCATGTTAAAATAACAGGGAAACACACCATAAAAAAGTTGTGGTAACTAATTGAAATCCTGCCATTTCTTCCCTTAGTGATGCAGGCCCTATGCTTGAGGAGAAGATCATGTTTTGTCCCTTATTACATTTAACTTATATTGTTTTCCATCTATACATTCTCAGGTGGGATGTTTCTCATTTCATTCAAATTGAATATGTGTTCATCTCTCTTCTGTGATAAATGTTTTTGGTTTCTTTGTAAACCTGTGAGTTAATGAATATCTGAAATCCCGTTTTGTCTAAGGTAATATAGCACATTGTGATAATGTGGTTTTCTTCTCTCTTGTTCTTATGAGGTTGTAAGGTTCTAAACTATCATATTCCAGAAGAAAGAGTTTGATCCTATTTTGTTTTCCTGGTCTCTTTTTTTTCTCGTCTACCAATGTTGTTTTCTAATATTTAACAGTCATATCAATTCACATATTCACTTGGATTTATGCTTATTTATTTTAATCCAATCATGCTGATGTATTTTATACACTATCTTTTTTTTATAAGTTTTTATTTTGAAATCCCCAGCCAGGCATCAGAATAGCACTGAAAATAGTAACGTTGGGCATGATTTGTGCAGAAAATTGTTGATTTAGTATAAAAGAAGAATTGAATATTCCCTTCCTCTTCAATATTTCTTTGCTTCCTAAACCAAATATGAGGCTTTTCCATAGTTTCTTCTGAGGATTTCTTGCATTCTAATCAAATAGACCTCCTGAGATAAGATAAGGATCCCATAACTGCTTGCAGAAACTGTGAGGCAATCATGAAGTCAATGTAATGTGAATATTGAATTGATATACTATGGCTTCATGAAGTTTTATGCATATATTTTTTGATATTTGTTTTGTTTTATTGATAGGATTTTTCTTGAGTTCTTATAATCTCTAAGGATCCATGTTATAAAGTACAGAATCAAGCATTATTACTAGTCCCATTCTCATTCATAGGATTCCATATCAAGTCTCAAATCCATGCCTCCACTTATTGTATATGTTGCAGATACATCAAGGTCGCCAAGAAAACATGTTCCAACAAGGAGCAGCCATAATCATTAATTAATTCTTACACTTATTATTCATTGGAAAAACTAGTGCAAAGATAGGTTATTTGTTTTAGAGCTAGATTATATAGAGAATGTGGGCACAAAGGGTGTTTCAACTCTCTGGGTGCACAAATCCACAATCCTCTTCCAACCATATAGAGATTGTGTGCCTCTAGTGGCTGAAATACCCTCTCCACACTACACTGATTAGGGATATAGATGCACTCTGGTGGTAGATTGATATTAACCCCAATATATTAAACCCCAATAGACCAAAATAGAGTTTATAGATATGGTTAAACTGCCATCTATCCCTCTATATATTTATGAAACATTGGCAATAATTCACCACATGATCAGATAAATCTCCAAAGAGTGTGTAGTAGGAGAAAGAGCCATCTAAAATGTGCTGCGAATCAAACCAGGATTGGTTTTGATAAACTTCTACCAATCTACAATTGGATACATTATTAATTTAGATGAAATTCTTCAGGATTAATCACAAAATCTTGAACTCATAAATATGTTATCAGTATTACTATGGTAGTGATATGATCCCATTTACCTTGTTCTGCATCAAAACTGTGGTAGGTTAACTTAATAGAGGGCTTCCTTCCACTTCTTTGCTCCTTCACTTCCCATAGGACATTTTCAAAGCCTCTTATCCCTCCTGTGCAATCCATTCATTAAGATACCCAAACTACACACATGTTACCTTAACTAGTAGTGCTCTAGACCTCCACAAACAGATATATATATATATATATATATATATATATATATATATAAGGAGAGAGATTTTATTCTTGAGTAGTGGTCATTATAAGGCTATGGTTAGCTGGATAAAACATGCATGCAAAACATAAAAGGTAGGAATTCACAATGGAGTGTGTTGTTGCCATGATTCTTTCGCAGTTGAAATGATTTCCCATTTAGTGTGAATTCTCCATATTTGATACGGTTGGCTACATGACCCACCAAGCCACCAAGTTAAGGTCTATTTGAGCTCATGTCCTGCATTAATAAACAATCTCATATCATCACAAAATAGTCCACCATATTCCCCATGGTAACACATACATCTGAGATCCATTCCAATATGTGATTATAAACTATAAATTTATCTTAAAACCATACCATATGATGGAAGTACCAATTTCCAAAGGGAAATGAAATACATACCATGTATGAGGAAATATTGTCATAGCCAAGAAGTACGTCTGCTAGATGGAATGAATCATAAATATCAGTACTTTATGATTTATCTTCCTTTGAGTAATTCATGATATGAAAAATTTGAAGGGTATGGTTTAGGGATGATTACCTTTAGCATCAGGGATAGCCAGGAAGATAAGGTTAGCTCCCCAGTTGGTGATATTTATATGCAGATTGCCCCTGCAAACTTGAAAGAAACTTGGGGCATTGATCCTTTTGTAGGGATGACCATAACGAGCCAACTTGCCTTTACCATCCAAATTTCTTGGATTCAATTCACATTTAACCCCTTCACTACTATCATGGCATTCACAGAGGTGAATGAAAGCATGGACGATACGTTCACCATCATCGATTGATTGAATAATCAAGGGATGGATGGATAAGCTAAAATATAAATCTCAATGATATATATAGAGAGACTCACATACTCAATACTAGACTAGGGTGTGTTTGTATGCCTTAAGATAAGGTCACAATGTAAGACATAACATGGACTGTGTGCAACTACAATCAATCTATGCACTCTGGCTACCAAAAAATTTAATCTTTGGAATATAAACATGTTACATTTTGGATTTTTTGTAAAATTTGAATTAATTTTTGTGAGACAACTAACATCTAGGATATTTTTTTCTATCCCATACTTTGCCATCAACATCTAAGTTGTATTTCCTTTGCATGTGTTGATTGGAGTATCTATTGTGACATCTTTATGATTTTCCGTGTCAAACATACAATTCTAACATGTCTTCTCTTTTTTGTGGAAGGTGTTGCTACATTGTACTTTTTAAGGATGCATGTTCAACAAGACAAGTCAAATACTTCAAAATGTTGGATGTGTTTTGTATTATTGTTCCATAACATATTCTATTTTTCTTTGTTTTGTATTATTGTTCCAAAACATATTCTATTTGTATTTGTTTTGTATTATTGTTCTAGAACATATTCTCTTTGTATTTTTCTTTATTTCACACGTTCTTTTAGGATTTGAGTGTTTTATTTTATTTTAGGTTTTTGTCCCTGAAATTAGTTATTGAAATGCTAGATATTCACTTTATAATTATGTATTTTCTTGTATATGTGAGTTTTTTTATATAATAAATCTTCATAAGTAGATATTATGTAGATATTATACCCTTAGCTCCATTTCAAAGTGTTGTAAGAAATTCCGAGGACCTCTTCTTCTCCTTGACTCAAGGTGGTGGATTTCCCATTCTGTTGAGGCCTTTCTCTTTCATGTAATCCTTTGTTTTCCATTGAATCTGATTCAAGAGTTTCTCCCACTGGATCTATCATGGGTGATTCATGTGGTGGTAGTCCAGGTATCATTTTTTTAGAGTGTTCCTAAGATATTTTGAGGGCCCCATTTCATCGACTCAGAGTCTTATCCATTTCATCAGATCTTTAAGTGCAGGAAATAGTGCAACATGGCTAGGTCTTTTATCTTGTCTTAAAAGGTCATCTCCCTCTTATATTGATAGACTAGAGGGTCAAAAGTCATTGATAGTTGTTTGATGGATTTTACATAACTCGCTTTGAATATAGGGAATGTGACCATGCCAAAGCATAATCACCAAGCCATCTGAAACTTGACCCTTTTCCTTAGGTCCACGTAACAAATTCATCAACCATAATCCACTGCCATGACTAGACTGTTTCAAAAAACATCGGTCAGGAATAATCATCAAGACATACTATCAGTGGGTTTTATGGCTTCCTTTAAAGAATTGATTGACGAAATTCTTAAGTGACCGACCTTCCACAGGGTGTCCAAAAGGCGCTTCCAACAACAACCTTTAAAAAAGGTTGCCTCAGAATAAAAATAAAATTTTATAGAATTATCATGATGGTCTTTCTTCAACCAAAATGAAGAAATTTTTGCATTATCCTCCTTTTCTAGATGACATTGATCAATGAATTAAATTACCCAATCCATGATATATAGTCATCCATATTCATAAGATTGTCTTTCATAGGATCTTGGCTTAATGCATCAAGGAGCCCATTGACACAGTCAAGGTCAGGGCCTTACAATTCCTTCTGCTTATAGTTAGTGTCAAAGAATAGGATTTAATATGAACTTTCTTCAAGGTTCCTTTGATTTTGTGCTGATAAGGGCTGATATACGAAATAGCTCCAAAACGTGCCATGTACTTTCTCTCCTAGTGGCCAGACCAAGGTAAGGTGCTGCATAAACTTCCATTGCTCCTGTTGCTAGATAAGGAGGTAAATTGTTTCTTCCATACACAATCATTGCTCCTTCAATTATTACTATAATTCACTATATCAAATTCTACCATTATTTCTTCAAATGAGTACTGTCGTTTCTCCTTCATTGCTCTTGCACTTCCCTAATTAGAAACATTATGTTGCTAGATTAACCCAACAAGTTCTTGTATTAAAGACAAAGTTAATGTCTAATTGATTATTCTATCATCTCTAACTTAAAGTCTCTTGGTCTAGAGTCATATATAGATCAAAAACACCTGAAACAACTTGCCTAATACACTGTGTTATGTATGTGTTAATGGTAATTACACTCCAATCATTTTTCTATCACAAGGATTAGGTTGGTTGATGATTTTAGGATCCCTTGATGTATTCAATGAATATAAATTTCTATAATATCTCTATACTTAGAAAAACTGAGGGCTCTTCAGTACTTCCTTACCGCAGTGGTTTAGTTAGGACCAGAGGTGGACTATCATTGAAAACATTGGGATAACTATCATACAAAAGGTTATTATTACTATGGTGATCTGTCAAATTTATTGTTGTAGGGCCATGGTGAATTTTCTCTTTCCATACTACTATGGTGATGTGTCAAATATTGAAGAATCCCTGCTAGTTATAATATTGCAACTATCCTTTAAGCCATATCCGGGATACACATACAGACATTATGATGAGGCTTCAATTTTTCCTTCTACCAAAATTGCATTATAGCTTTATTCAATAATTGTTTATTTCAATTTCAAGAAAATGACTTCAACAAGTCTCTTACTTTTCTCTAGGTAGATACTCACTTTCCATGCTTCTTCTCAACCAGAAATTATGAAATTAAAATTGACCTTGGAGAATGTATTTCAATGGCCTAAGCCTTCAATATCTTTTCAAAATTTGTGCGCTAAACTCCTTTCTACCCATACAATACAGAAGAATTGTCACAACCGCACAAGAGTGATGTAAAATATAGTTTGGCATTGCACCTATAGAAGATGAGACTTGGATTTTGTAATGATCCGGTGACCTATGGTATATTCTCAGGTTCAAATCCATAGAGGTAGGTCATCAACTTCGTTCTTCACCTTATGTTAGTCATCAATAAATTTCACTATCCGTAGATGACTAAATATTGGTTCTATATTTCTAAAAAGAAAAATTCCATGAACATTGTGAGTTTTATAAATCTCACTGCCTTCATTATCCTTAGAGAAAATTTTTCACTATCCTACCCTTTTTCCATTTCATTATCACCTTGTAACTCCTACAGACTCCAAAAGGCTTATGCCTCTCATTTCCATTCTTTTTCCTACCCATAATCTCATTACTCTATTTTTCCCTTGCCTATGAATCCATTATCCATCTAGGGTTTTCCTATAAGCCTAACTCATTCCCATGATTCCCCAAAATTCCTCAAGCATTGATGGTCTCAAAACTATCTCTGTAGCCTCTTTAGATAAATCAAGTACATTGTATTTTTAATCTTAATTACACCACTTGGTCAATGCTCTATTTTTCACTTAAATATTCCAAGCCAACTTTTATTCAAAGAGAGGTCAAAGAACCCCCCACTAGGTCAATTAGGGTTTCATGTATTCCAAGGTCATCATTTCCAAGGAAGACTACCATTAAGTTTTAGAGTTTGCATATGAGCTAATGGACAAGCTTTTCACTTTTTCACAAGTGTTAATAGGTCATATCAGCAAGTGTAAATCTGTACCAACTCAGAAACATCATGCCTCCATCATTTTCCAAGGATTCTTTCCAAAGGACAAATCATTT
Source organism: Pinus albicaulis (assembly GCA_034641835.2). Taxonomy (NCBI): domain Eukaryota; kingdom Viridiplantae; phylum Streptophyta; class Pinopsida; order Pinales; family Pinaceae; genus Pinus; species Pinus albicaulis. The sequence continues at coordinate 185,411,320 of CM076572.1, forward strand.
TCCACACCTAGGGAGAGTTCTTCTTCAAACTATGTTTCTGACCAAACATGGATGAATTTAACAAAAGTGAGAGAGTTTTTTGTCCATCCTAGGTCCAAGAAGAAAAACCTCCTTCAGTTTCTACACAGGTGTCATGGTTTTGGAGAAATGTCAACGATACAGGTGTCATGGGAGAATTGTTTCACTACGGGAGTGACCTTGGGAAAATTAGATTTTCTCATATCTTCAGTGTCCAAATGACTTTCATGATGAATCAAATGACAACTATACTTGACAATATTTCCCATGAGCTATCATGAGCTCAATTTGGAGTTGCAGAAGACATCCAAAAGTGGTTTGCAATAGCACTCTACATTTCTGCACCATTATCAACACTTTTTTACCAGTCTTGGGAGAATCAAATTTTGACAGGTCAAATAAAATCCAATCAGATAAAAAAAGGTATATTTAGAAACTATACTAGAAGAAATTTCCAATGAGCTATCATGAGCTCAATTTCGAGTTATGGAAGGCCTCCAAACGTTGTCTGCACCAGCACTCTGCATTTCTGCACCATCACTCAAACTTTTTGACCAGTCTTGGGAGAATCAACTTTTGACAGGGAAAACCAACTCCAATCATAGAGAAAAGGGTATATTTGGAAATTAGATAGGATAATATTTCTAACAAGCTATCATGGGCCCAATTTGGACATTGGGTAGGCCTCCAACTTCCCTCTTCAAAAGGCGTTATGCGTTGGGAGTTCAAGCATTGCGCCTAGGGAAGAAGAGACCCGACAGGCCCATTTCTACCTAGCACTGTGCCCAGGGGACCGGCAGGCCTGCAGGAGGCATGCAACACTATGCCTAGGAGGATCCAACTCACTCAACGCTGCACTTAAAGGAGCCTAACTCGCCTAGTGCTACGCCTAAGGGACCCGACATGCTCATCTTTTCCCAGCGCTGCGCCCATGGACTAACAGGCCTACACAAGGCATGTAGCATTGCGCCGAGGAGACCGACAGGCCTACACATGGGCAGGCACTGCACTTAGGTTTAAAAATCTCCAAATTTCAAAAAAAATTCCCAAGCACAAAAAAACACCTCCAAGCTGCTTCCAAGACCCTGGAAAAGAGTTCAAATTGGTAAGTGGACATTCGTCCTCCTCCTCAAGTGGATTTTGTGTGATTTGGGGTAATTACAAATCATTTCAAGTTAAGCCCTCATAAAGATCAAATAAAATCAATCATAAACCCACCTCCATCTCACTTATTTGCAAGAGCTTCCCTCACCATCATTTCGTTTCAATCCTCCTACCTAAGTTTCACAAGCAAGCCCAAGTTTGTCCAAAAGCAACCCTAATCACCATGTTAGGAGAAGAAGGTAGTATGAGCAGTAAAGGAGGCCAAGTGCCTATGAGGCCAAAGCATGACAGTGAGAGTGAAAATGAGTCAAATCAAAATGAAGATGAGGATGAGGATGAAGGAGATGATTAGTAAATCAACAAGAGGTAGGAGGCATGGAAACAAAGAAGGGTAATGGTAGTGAAGACAATAAAGAAGTTGACAGTGAGAATAGGTCAAAAAAAGATGAAAAAGAGGTCAGAAATGAAGTTCAATACATGTAGGTGGATGAAATCAAGATGAGATAAATGGGGAAGGAGGCAGTAGTCAAGGTAATGAATAGGAAGACATAGAGACAAATGATGGTAGCCATGACGAAGACACCCAAATGATCAAAATTAAATCTCTTCCGTTGACATATCAAAAAGGACAAATTCTTGTGTTTGCTGCCTCTAAAATGCAAGGGACCATGCCTTCCTTTTCTACTAAGAATCTAGATAAAGGCAAACAAAATATCAAAGAGCAAGCCAGAGAGACCAAGTTGCAAGGGCTAAAACTCAAAAAGGCCCAAACCAAAAGCCAAGCACTAAAAGAGGCAAAGACCAAGTAATCCTTGGAATATTTCCTCAAGATTTTCTACAGGCTTCTCAAACCCCATGAGGAAGGTGTCCACCAATTTTGGGAGAATTTTGAGAATTTTTGGTTTTTTGCAAATTTTGAGGCCTATAAGCGCAGCACCCCTGGCGCTACGGTTTTTCCTCGGACATCCTCAAAGGGATAAATTTTAATTTTTGGAATCCTCATGTCTCGTAAAGTATGCTCACCAAATTTTAGAGCATTTGGAGCATTTTTGACCCCTCAAAAGGCAAAAAAATACCTCATTTTTCACCTTTCTGCCTCATTTTTAGGCTTGGCGCTGTGCTTATAGAAGTTCTGAAAATTTCGCCTTTTGGACCCATTAAAGGAGCTCAATTAGAAAACCAAAGGTATATTTGGAAATTATACTCATCAAGCTTTCCAACGGGCCATCATGGAGTAAATTCTGACATTGCGAAGGTCACCCAAACTTGGCTGCAATTGGACCCATTTTCTTCTTGTGTTGGTGTTGCGCTCAGAGCAGTTTAGGGAATTTGGGTTTTTGGATACGTTACAAGATAAAAATTATAAAAAAAAGGTATATTTGGAAATTAGACTCGATTGGCTTTCCAACGGGCAATCACGGAGAAATATCCTACATTGGGAAGGTCACCAAAACTTGGCCGCAAGTGGACCCATTTTTTTCCTGTGTTGGCCCTGCGCTCAGAGTAGTTTGGGGAATTTGGATTTTTATAAAGGTTATAGGGGCTCAATCAGACAACCAATGTTATATTTGCAAATTAGACTCATCAGGATTTCCAACGGGCCATCACGAAGAAAAATCTAACATCGGGAAGGTCACCAAAACTTGGCTGCAAGTGGACCTATTTTTTACGTGTTAAGGCGCTACGCTTATAGACTACACTGTGTATTTTTGGTGAAAAGTCTGCAAAACAAACACATTTATTGCAAAATAATATTTTAATGTTTTTTGAGGTAAATCAATCTAAATATAGGTGCTAGGAGTTATTTTGGAATTTAATTCATGGGATATTTTGTGCCTTGAGCATTGCATGGTCTCTTGGGCATTAGTGACATTTATGAGTGATTTTGACATTTTCCAGCCCTATCTAGGGTTTTTTCCCTCCTTTTCTAAATAAATAGAGCATGAGGGCTTCATTGTAATTTTTTTTGCATTTGATGACTCTTTGGATCAATACATAGTCTTTTGGAGGTTTAAGGGAAATTGGTGTTGTGGAGCTTGTGAATGGCTTTTTTAGCTTGTTGATGGAGGAGGCTTGCTTGCAGGATCCCTAAGCTTGGTTAATGGTGAAGTGATTCTATTTCAGTTATAGTTTTCTCATGTTTCATTATGTTTCCATATTTCTATGTTGCAATAAAAAAAATTATTTAGACTAATAAATGTTCTTAAAAGGCACCTTAGCTCTGCTTTTTCTTCATTGCCTCTATGTTTTCTTCTGCTAGGACATTTTAGAGAATTCTTAATTTCTCTCTAGACCCCCTAAGCTTGTTTATTTCATGAATGGTTTAATACAGTAGGTATCAAAGATGATTTATGGCTAGCCCTACTTGTTTGATGTCACTAAACATTGTTCTTGAGGTCTCTCTCCAAAGTACCATTAATTAGGTCTGCCAAAGAGGCTATGCTGCGATCATACATGTCTTTTTCCATGCTTGAAAAAAGCTTTTGGAGATATTCATAGCTATGATAAATGATTTTTAGGCGTTCCCTCTTCTTTTATTAAATTTATATGTGTATCTTGAATGCTTTCTAACGTTGAAGGTGAAATCAATAGAAGTTAAATGAGTTTCTCACCTTCTATATTTCATTGGAATGTTTGTCTTGAATGCTTATTTTCTTAAGTTGAATCAAAGAGTTACTGGTTTTCCCTGTCTATTGATTGCTTCCTTATGCTTATGTATTTAAGTCCCTTCTTAAAAAAAGGGTACATGGTAAAGGATTCTTTATTTCCCTTTGCCCTACCTTTGTTCCCAAACTTGATGTCCATCTCATTTCCCATAAACCTTGAAAATCCATTGACCCTATGATGCTCCCCATTCCATTGTTCAAATTTCCATGAATTTTATAAACTCCATAGCCCAATGAATTGAATATTCCCTCATTCTATCCATTCTACTTGATCATCTTACCCAACCGAAACAAACAAACCCTACAATTAACAACTAGCCTAAAATCAAAACCCTAGAAGAAAACAAGTTCACATCCTTTGCACAAATAGAGAGAGCCCTCTCTGAATCTAGGAAGGCTAGGTCCTAGGACTCCAAAGAATGGTTTGATGTTGCCCTGTGCATTTGATATCACCAATACAACAAATCACGGGAACCTAACATAATGGAAATCACGGTGGGACCTTCTGAGTCAGTGAAAATCTAAGTATACCTTAGGACCTCAGAAAACCCACAAACATCCTTAGATTGGCCCTTAATTGTTGATGGTGGACAACAAGTACATCCTTAAAAATAGTAAACACCATCCACCTGGCGACTCCATATCTCTCCATAGACCTAAAGACTCCACTGGAGTAAGAACCTAAAACATGACCAGTCATCCTAGAAAGAGAGAGCACTCAGGCCTAGATTGGATTCAACAAATTATTGCTTTGATTTATAAATATGTTCTATCCTACTTTAAGTTTGATTAAGAATACACTGATGAGATCTACATTGATCATTGGAAATATCTCAAGCCTAAAAAAGTTGAGCCTCAAATTTCAGACCATGAGCAAACTTATACACATGTGTCTACCCCAGATACACCTACGGAAGACCTAGTGAAACATGAGCCTCATGCTACTTTTCCTGCTCTTTCTGAAACCTCAAACAATCATAAATCTCTTTTTGCACTACCTATAGCCACAAAGGTCCCAGAAAGATACAAGCCTCTGATTTTTCCTCTTGTCCTCCAGGCCCTCCTAGAAAATCTTGCAAATAAACTACCCAGATTTGATGGAGAAAACTCAAAAGTCACCACTAAAGAACACATTCAAAATATTGAGAATCTACTTGACCTATTTTAAGTAGGAGAATATGATGTGCATATTAGAATGTTTTCCTTACCATTACGAGGAAAAATTATGAGTTGGTTTAAGGACCTTCCAGCTGTAAGCATTAGAAATTTTCATCAATTCACTCAAGTTTTCTTAGATAGGTGGGAAGTCATGGGAAATTTTATTCTCATCATAAAGGATTACAACCATTTGAAAAGAAATCCAGGGGAGACAGTACAAAAATTTTCAACTGGGTTCAATAAAGTATACCATGCAATACCTGCTAAGATAAAGCCGCCCCTAGGGTGGGCTCTCTTGCACTACCCAAATTCTTTTGACCCAGAGATGGCTTTCCAGATAAGAGAAAGATATCCTTTGACCCTGGAGGAAATTCAAAGGATAGCAGTTGATGTGGAGGCCAACATACTAAACAGGGAGGCAATGCTAAGAGTAATAGAGAAAGACAAAGCAGATCAAGAGAGACTGATATCTTCAGAGGTAAAGCTAGAGATTTTGACAGATGCAATCAACAAAATGATGCATATACTTGGCAGGAAAGAGGAAGAGCACCAGGTTGAGGTTGGTGCTGCTTATTCAAAACAACCTATACCTTTTCCTTGGGAATAAAAAACTCAGTCATTACAGGGAAAGAATATCAATCAAAATATGCATGTTGAGCAAGATTATAAAGAAGAAGATGTTGAAAGTAGTCAAGTAAGTACTAGATACATTCCTATATCTTGTGCTTCACTAATAAGAGAGAATTACAAGAAAATTTCAAATGGAAACAAGGTGGAATGCTCTAAAGAATCAGTAAGGGAAGAAATGGATAATGCAAACCATATTTCAAATTCAGAAGTTCTCCCCTTAATACATCTTGGTGTAGCTGCTAGGATTACAGAATGAGAAACAGAGGATGAACCAACATCTTTTGAGTCTTTCCCCTTTTTCTTTGAATCATTTCAGCTTGCTAAAGGAGAAGCTATTGGCCATAAACACTCTCATTTTAATATGGTGGAACAATCTGCTAATATAGTATGCATAATGGATGACATTATTCCTATGAATAAGTTGCCCAAGTATGATCAATATGATGATGATTATGTCCTTCAGACTCAAGCTAACACTACAGAACAATCAATGATCAGTTTGTGGGACAAATAAAATCATTTTCAACAGCTCAAAAATAGTGATCAGCAAATATCGCTCAGCTATGACAGTGAAGAAGAAAGTGCAGAAAGTTTGGGAGAAAGGGAAGGCTCTTTACCTCTTTGTTGTGCTTCATTTCAGTTCATCAAAGACAAAATTAATACAATCAGAATTTAGCAATATTTGGGTATTTATTTTAACAAAAAAGAAGACATTCAACCCTATGACTAGCCTTCATAAGGGATAGAGAACAACTGTGGTTCTATCCAAGGAAAAAGGAAAATGCCTCCTCCTCTAACTGAAGAAGAAATCAATCAAGGTCTAGGCATAAAACCAACTTCTAATATTTCATATAAAGAGATTATTTTTGTTTATTCTCCTGCTAATTTATATACTGCAACCTTGGCCCATGAAGAATCAGGTTTGTTGGAAGACAACACTGCAATTTATGATGAGACTACCAGTTATGATGATCACGATGAAGAGGTGGAGTTTCTTTTCCAAAATAATCTCAAGCTTAGCCAAATGGAGGAAAAAGCAGTCTTGGATCAAGCTTATTTTCCAAATCTTCACATTCAGGTATTGTTTCAAGATCCCTTTGGTGACTTGTTAGACATTTGAAGAGGGAGTAAAATATGTCAAGAGTAGTTTGATGCAGAATTTCAAGAACATTTTAGGCACTATTGTTTGAACACAAGTGAGGTGGGAGTGGCCTTTTGATTTATTCCGCATACTCAAAGAGATGAACCAAGATCACTCATGGAATCATTTTCTTGATTGGTTATATTGGAAAAGAGAGTTCATCAACTGAATGTATATCATGTATGGGTTAGATTATGATAGATAGGTAGGAAAATAAGCTCAGCACTACGAGCATCTTTCTAGTTTTTAAGCTTAGAATGCTTATCCAAAATGAAAAAAACAAAAAACAGAGGAAGGAAGAAAAATTGGGTGGATTTGAAAAGAGGTATAGCCCCATACCCAAAAAATAGTAATACTGAAAGTGTGCAAGCCTAAACGCCGCTAATTGTTCAAAAAGGAGTCTTATTTAGTCATCTAGCCTAATCATGGCTGAAACATGTTTTTAATTTATTGCTAATAGGTTAGTGAAAGAAAAATTGTCAAAACATCTAAACTTGACTTGTTACTGGGATTAGATTAGGAAGAAAAGACACTGGTTCTCCATGATCAAATTTGAACCAAAGAGAAAGATAGGGATGATTAACAAATGATGAGACATAGCCCTCATACTTTCTAGTTTTGTTTGTAAAAAAATAATGTTTTTGTGCAGCTTGTCCCAATGCCATAGCCCATGGTGAATCAGATTGCTTAATCCTGGTTCAAATCATGTTTTCAATTTCTTGTCAATATCTTAGAGAATGAAGTTTGTCATACAGCTTAATCTTGACAGTCAGTTATTCTAGGTAGAAAATAAAAGAGTTCACTAGCATAATCTGAACTCTTGGAAGTGATAAGAGTAGAAGTAGATTTTTTGTTTTTGTTTTCAAAATAAAATAATGTCAAGGGTTTTCTAGTTTAAGTGCACCAAAGGAAGAAAAAATGCTAGGAAAATTAGGCTAGGTAGGTAGATATTAGGTTGAAGTAATCATGTTTTTCATATCTTTGAAGATCACAACTTCAAAAGAAACATTAGCAAACAAAAGAAGAAAAATCTGCCCAATGGATGAGGCACTAGTCCTCATAAACTCAGAGATTTGATATCTGAAGTTCTGGACACTCATGAAAAGGAGTTTCCCTCCCTAAATGGAGCCACTGACAGTCATCAGTAATTTTCACTATCCGTAGCTGACTAAATATTGGTTCTAGATTTCTAAAAAACAAAATTCCATGAACATTGTGAGTTTTAGAAATCTCACTGCCTTCATTATCCTTAGATAAAAAATTTCACTATCCTACCCTTTTTCCATATCATGATTACCTTGTAACTCCTACAGACTCCAAATGGCTTGTGCCTATAATTTCCATCCTTTTTCCTATGCGTAATCTCATTAATTTGTTTTTCCCTTGCCTATGACTCCATTTCCATCTAGGTTTTTCCTATAAGCCTAACTCATTCCCATGATTCCCCAAAATTCCTCAAGCATTGATGGTCTCAAAACTATATCTGTAGCCTCTTTAGATAAATAAAGTACATTTGATTTTTAATATTCATTACACCACTTGGTCAATGATCTATTTTTCACTTAAATATTCGAAGCCAATTTTCAATCAAAGAGAGGTCAAAGTACCCCCCACTAGGTCAATTAGGGTTTCATGTATGTAATGATCCTTTTTGGGGATTATCAAGATTATATTTTAGAGATTGACTACAGATGAATTTACTGGATATGTCACTGTTCAAAGAAAGGGTGAGATCCAGAGGCTACCTGGACAACTGTAGACTCTGTCTATAGAACTTGGAATAATCCCTTTCAAGAATCTCAACAAGGTCTTTAAGAAAAACGTTGTATAAGGAAATCTGAGCAATTATAATGCAGATCAGGGCTGGGATCCCCTCATTCATGTTGTATGTGACTCATATATTGAATTTAATTAGAAAAAAATAAGTTTAAGCACATTAAACAAATCTCCCACAGTCAAGACTAGCTAGAAATCAGCCAAAGAGAAGGGCTATTGCAACATGAAAACCCCAACAACAAAAATTGCGCAGTTTTGACTCAAACTAAGAGGAGGAAAGCCAAAGATCTGATATTTCATATTTATGACATTAAATCATATTTAAATTTAAGCTTATTTCCTCTACAATAGATTACAAAAGAAACTAGGGAAAAATCCCTTCAGAAATTAGAGCTGCAACTAGAAATAAACTGCAGAAATACATAGACAGCGTTATTTTTCAGATGGTTCAGCTTATATACATTAAATTTCATATTTATGACATATGTATGGATAAAAAATCAGATCTAATACAAATCTGAAAACTATATGACATTAAGAACAAGATCCAATTGGAATTACATCAAAATATTGCATAATAAGATGTAGAT
>CM076572.1:185420502-185547495 GCA_034641835.2 Pinus albicaulis
AAGATTGGTTCTAATGTTGCCTTGTCTTTTGGTTAGCCAATCTACCAAATCACAAGACACCAACACATATATTGATTATTTTATACTAGCCTAGCACTACTAAAATCATATTTCATTAACACTGTATCTATAAAAATGAGTTTATAGTGGGTAATATGGCATTGGAACTAGAAAGGCTTATCCACGATCAACTAGACAAAATGTCAACACCTCGTGAGCTACAGTTTCTCCTGCAGCGAGAGCAATTCTATCTCTTTCAAATTTCAATTTTCTTCTTCCAACTTCTTCCATAAACATAGAAATTGTTTGCATAAACCATTCAGCATAGTCAATAAGCGCTAACTCTGTTGTAGATACACTTGTACATTCAGTCAATTACATTTTTTCACACGCTGCCATTTCACACGTACAGTTTGATTAAGCAAAAAGAAATTAAAGATTAGTTGGGAACATGTCAAGTTTGTAAACGAGTTACAATTTTATATCTTTCTATAAGAAGGGAGGCCATGATAATCTTGATGGATATCAATTTCCTTAAAACTTGACACACTTTCCCTAGTGCAAATCACCTTTGGGTGCACAAGTAATTAACTAGATGGAGATGAAGATTAGGTAGAAGAGTGTGAATATATGTTTCCAAAAAAGGGGGAGGGAAATGTTTGGAATAGAAGTGTGGTTGTAGTAAGAACACACTCTTTTGCTTGTCCTTCATATAATATGTAGATCTTTGTGAAGATGTCGACTTGTAAGACTATTACTGTTGATGTTAAGAGCTCTAATGTAATTGGTAGTGTGAATGTTAAAATTCAAGATAAGGAAGGAATTCCTCTAGATTAGCAAAGGTTGATCTTTGTTGGAAACCAATCGTAAGATAGTACCTTCACAAATTTAATCTAAAGGAATTGACTCTTCGTTGTGGTGGTATGCAAAACTTTCTAAACACATTGAAAGGGAAGACAATCACTCAAACTTGAGAGTTTAGATAAAAATGGAATTACTCCATATCAGTGGACGTTGATCTTTCTCAAGAAGTAGGGGAAACTCCTATAATTAAGGGAATTATTGTTGGCCTTAACAATGGTGTAAAAAATATATTTAATGGGGTTAGCACCATTGTCAGAAATAATATAGGAAACAATGTTTCGGAGAAGAAAAAACATGTTATTAATGCGTGTGATATAGACATCAGTTCAAATTCTTTCCATTTTCATTTTATACTTATTTTGAAAGGTTAATAGTTATAAGTTCCACTATTCCATTTGGTTTATTGTTCATTTTCCTTGTCCATTTAAAATAATTTATCATATGAATCAATATTTTTTTTCTTGTATGATTAGATCCTCCTCCACCTATAAACTCATTATATGATGTTGTCTAGTTGTTGTAATTCTTTGGAGACTTTTTATGGTTTTTTGTCTTCCATAAACTTGTTCTATCTATTTTTGGAATAGGATTGTTGTCCATTTTACTTATCTAGGAAAGAAACTTCCAAAGTGATTTTAGAAATGTAATTGCATATTATTATGAAGCCTAATGTAGTTGGATTTTAATGGGATTATCCTTGTTCATGCTCCAATTTTCCTTCTATATCACTAGGTTGCTTCATTTTTTCCCACGACCTTCATTTCCTTCTTCCCTCGTGTTTAGAACCGCCCTTTACTACCTCCACGCTACCCATCATATTTTCCACTAATGCCAAAACTTGATCTAATTGGACCTCCATTAATTTCCAATTTGTGGGTTGGTATGCACATCCTCACACCATTTTAGATGGTAACAATTCCTCGACCACCTTCTTCCCAACTTTATAGTGTCTCCCTTTTCACCAAAAAACACTGAAGATCATAATTGCAGCCTCAACAATTTTTCCTCTCCCAATATAACTCCACGATCTATTGATGCCATACAATATAGAAATATGTTGTTCATTTATTTCTCTATTATAATTCCATCACTTTCCTTTAGATTTCACACAGCCTCTAATCATATTTCCATTATCTTGCTCCACAATGAAGTCAAAGTCCCATTAGAAAGATTCATCTCAAGTCTCTTAGTAAATATAATGAATTTTGTATCTTAGATACTATCGATAACCATGATTTCTTCATTAAAAAAATTGTATTCTTGTGAAATTACTCCTCAATCTCTTGATGTCATGCAACCTACGAAAATTGCATTCATGTCCCGTGCTAGTAAAATTCCATCTTGGTCCTTCAATATTCTCCTTTGAACCATATCATAATACCCTTATCCTACTCCACATTGCAATGAAAGCCCCGTTGAAAGAATTCATTCTAAGCATGCTCATACATAGTTTTATCAACACCTTTCGTGTGTCTCCACCCATTTTCCCTCTTATCCACCTACTTAAATGCACTAAATTTCTCACCAATTTCCTTTTATGCCTTGAATTTAAAATTCCCGACATCCTCATGCTAGAGAATATATGGAGGTAGCGCGACCCCGTAGTTTCTTCAATGGGATTCATCATAGGGCATAGAAGAAAATTACATCCTCCCCTATTCTTAAGTTTCCAAAATTCTACTTGAATCCCTCATTGGCTAGCTTGTGAGCCAAAGAGTAAAGTATTTTATATACAGGATAACATTGTTATTGAATCAAATTGTCTACCTGGTAGACTCACATGAAGATCTGTATAATTTAAAAATTGCATGTTTTTTATGTTTCTTATTTGTCTAATTGTTACCCAAGAGTCACCTAAAACCAATTACTTTCATCTTGCAATGATATTTGAGAAATTTGAGGCTTAACCTACACATTACAAGCTATTCGGCTTGATTATTAGTTACCCTTCCTATGTTCCAAGCATATTGACAACTCTCTAGTTAATTGGGGCATACTACTACCCTTCTTGTTCCTACCTCCCCTGGGAACTTCTCACTTATAACAAGTAGAGAGTTATGGTTTTAGCCAATATTTAAAATTACAGGTTTCAAATTTATTGATACTTTGGATGTAATAGTTGAATTTTAAGATAATTGGAGTATTAATTCAACATCGTTGTTATTTTTAAACATTTTAGTATGTATTAAATAGGCCATATGAATAGGATATTTTTGTAGAATGTTCTTGAATAAGTTTCCATGTACTAAATTTTGTGGTCATCCATATTAAGGATTTCATCTCAATGTATTTTGGTAGTTTCGGTTATGTTTCATATTCCAAAGTCCTAAATATGTAATTGTTTCATGTATTGCAAAATTTTCACGTAAACTAATTTAGGGATATTTTACCAAAAATTCTTACTTTTTGGGTTATTTCAAACAACTAAAAATTAAAATAAGTATGATAAAGTAAGCACTACTAAGGTGGATTTTTTTATTAGTTTTGTGTTTTTTTTAATTTCTTATGGAGCATAGTTGAAGGGATAAGCATGTACTCATTTCTTCTATTTTCAAAGAAAAAAATAATTTGTTCTTGTTTTGAAAAAAGACCATAGATTTCCAAGGAAAACCAATGAATAATAAAAAAATAACCTAAAATAAGAAAAGAAACCATGGATCCAAAGATGCCAACAAATAATTGTGAAGACAACACAAAAAGATAAATATGATTACCATACCTTGTATGTAGAATTAATTGTGACAATTTGGAATAGATTCTCTTCAATGCCAAATTGGATGGTTAAATGATTAAAAAAATAAAACGCAAAAGACGTGCCAATTATGAAACTATTGTTGAGACAAAATGAAAGAACATTTTGTCATTACACTTCAATGCAACACATTAACTATTGAAGATGAAAACATAACAAAATTGCACAAGAATGATTCCAAGTTAGGCCATGTAAAGGAACTATGTAGCAGTGGCACATAAATTGTTGTTACAAGTAATCAAAAATCAAAAATAAAAGTTGAACCAACTTATAATACTATCTAGCAAATTGTGTGAAATTACTAAACATTGTAATTTATCTACATAGGAAAATGTTTGAAATTATTTGTAATTTGCCATGCCTATCAACCTAATAACATTGTATGCAACAATATTTGTTACCATTTATAAATTAAAAGGGAAATAATTAACTAACGAAATATGTTTCCCCAGACTAATAATATAACGTAGTTTGTTAATTTATTTCAAAATTAGATACAACAAATAGGATTTTAAATAAATGAACCCCAAAAAATTGGGAAAATACTAACAAAGAAGACATCTTCACCACCATCCAGCATGGTCACGCATAAACAGGACTTTCCATTGTAAAATTGGATTGAGATGAACAATATATACCAAAACTAAAAATATTCCTATAACCAATTGAGCTCATTTCCTTAAAATCAACGTCTAAAAGCATTGAGTATCACAATAGTTTGCATGAATATTAAATAGGAACATGAAAATAAGGTAATTCAATATGATTTTAATTTAATCACTTGTAATGTTGATTGTGAAATACATACTTTGAGAAAAATATTAAGGGCATGGGCAACATCAAATCAAAATGTGGGTAGGAAAAAAAATCATAAGTTTCAAGAAGCCATATTAAATTGTGACTTTGATAATAGTAGTTATGCAAAAGAGGGAAAGAACTAAAACATGCCTACTTCACGTCTTGTGCACATGTTGTTAAGAAAAATAATATGTGTCTTATTGGGATAACTATAAAAAAGAAAGAGCAGTGATAGTCGAGAAATGTAAATACTAAATAATATTTCATAGAAAATATATAGACTTGTAGATGGGAAAATTTGGTTAAAAACATTTCCATCTAGCCACCCAAGTGCATCCTATGCCATTAAATCTCAAATGAAACTATAGTAGGGTTCATAAGCAATATTCAATTACATTTCTAAAAACACTTTGGAAGTTTCTTTCCTATATAAGTAAAATGGACAACAATACTATTCCAGTAATAGATAGAACACGTTTATGGAAGACCCAAAACCATAAAAATCCTCCAAAGAACTACAACAACTAGACAACTTCATATAATGAGTTTACAGGTGGAGGAGGATCTAATCATACAAGGAAAGCACAATATTGATTCATATGAGAAAATATTTTAAATGGAGAGGGAAAATGATCAATATTATAACTATTGACCTTTTAAAAGAAGTATAAAAGGAAAATGGTAAGAATGTGAATAAATTTCTATATCACATGAATTAATAAGATGTTTTTTCTTCTCCCGAACATTGTTGCTTCTACTATTTTTGACAATGGTGCCAACACCATCAAATCTAGGTTTTACATTATTTTTAAGCCCAATAATCTCGCACTTACTTATAGGAGTTTCCCTTACTTATTGAGAAAGATCAACCTCTAGTGATATTGAGGAATTTCATGCTTATCTAAAATATGTTCGTTGTCATCGTCATTTGTTTCTGAACTCTCAAGTTCAAGTGATTGTCTTCCCTTTCAATATCTTGAATTTTTTTTGCATACCACCACACAGAAAAAGAACTTGGCGGAGAGTCAGTTCCTTTAGATTATATTTGTGAAGGTCTTATCTTAAGGTTGCTTACAAACAAAGATCAACCTTTTTTAATCTAGAGGAATTCCTTCCTTATCTTGAATTTTAGCATTCATGCTGTCAATTACATTAGAGCTCCTAACAGAAACTATAATAGTATTACAAGTCAAAATCTTCACAAAAATCTACATTTTAGATGAAGGACAAGAAAAAGGGTGTGTTATAACTACAACTACACTTCTATTCCAAACATTTCCCTCCACTTTTATTGGAAACGTATATTCACACTCTTATACCTAATCTTCATCTCCATCTACTCACTTGTGCACCCAAAGGTGATTTGCGCCAGGGAGGGCATGTCAAGTTTTAAGGAAAACGATCTCCATTAAGATTATCATGGCCTCCCTGCTTGCAGAAAGATACAAAATTGTAACCCATTTACAAAATTGAGATGTTCATAACTGATCATTAATTTCTTTCCACTTAATCAAACTGTACATGTGAAGTGGAAGGGCGTGAAAACATGTATTTGAATGAATGTACAAGTGTCTCTGCAACAATGTTAATGCTTATTGACTATGGTGAATGGTTGATGCAAGAAATTTCTATGTATATGGAAGAAGTTCGAAGAAGAAAATTGAAATTTGAAAGATATAGAATTGTTTTCACTGCAGGAGAAGCTATAGCCCACGAGGTGCTAACAGTGTCTCTAGTTGATCATGGAGAAGCCTTTCTAGTACACTGTAAACTCATTTTTATATATACAGTGTTAATGAAATGTGATTTTAGTAGTGCCAAGATGGTATAAAATAATCAAAGAAGGAAATGAATGAAGGAAGGAAAGAGGTTGTTGACATTGTTGCTATTCAAAGCCTACCTCGCCAAATAAATGAAATCGAATCCAAATCCCAGGTATGTATATATGGTCATATATCTATATCCCTCCGCTTGATTGGTTTAAACATGGTGCTTTAGGAATTTTTATTGAATTTAAGGCTTTGATTCCTCCTTAACAATTTCTATTAGATTTAATTCGTTTTCCTTCATTTCCTCAATAAACCTGTGTACACGTTTCTGGTTGTAGCTCTAGCTTGAAAAATTTATGTCCTGCGAATTCAAGCACCACTGGATTTTTGAATGACTTCTCATAGCTCTGTATTTGTATTTGGGTTTAATCTATTTTGTATTAGTTTAATTTAGTTTGTGGTTTTGCTTTATAACCTCTTCTTTATTAGTTTAGCCCATGGTTTTTCTATATAACTCCCTGTGCACTGTGTTTTTTGTTCGTTCAACATGTGATTTGCGTGGTTTTTTCTCTCTTTCCATATAACTCGCTGTGTATTGTAGGTTTTTTTTCTATAAAGTGTCGTGTATTGTGTCATGTACATTGACCATGGATTTATGTCTTTGTTTCCTCCTGAATGTGTCATGTGCATCAACCATGGATTTAATAATACCTTGTTTCCTTCTCAATAATTTTACCCTGAAGTGCCCACCATACCATACCAAGTTTTGTATGACTTCTCTGTGTATTAGTTTAACCTGTGGTGTATTTTTATAATATGCGTTGTGTCTTCGTTTTTAATCCATGGTTTTTTGATATATTATGTGTTATGTGCTACTTTCATCCATGGTTTTAAACCATATAATTTTTATTTGCAACTAATTAAAACCCAAAAAAAAATTAACATGTTAATTAAACCCACCCCACCAATGAATTTATTGGCTCAACCTCATTAATGGAACCAACTTCTTTCTATCGTCTTACAGTTACCTTTCCTTCTGATGGGTTTATTAAATTTTAAAATTATTATTTACTAATATACATTTTCAAATTAATAATGCATGCAATTCTATGATTTACTTTTTCTTATCACTGGTTTATTCAACTTTTAAATTAATAGTAATAATCCAGCTCAGCTCTTTTGGGTCAATTTGGAATTCTCAGTTATATATCCGTCTTTCTCTTATCTTTGCTTCAATCCTCCAAAATCAATTACATTACATCCTTCGCCTTCTTTAGGAATTCAATGCCCCATCAAGTCTAGTCCAGTCCAGTATTAGCTAGTCCCTCTACCATTTAATGAAATGGCCCTCTCATATTAGCTATTTCGAGTCGATTTGAATGGCCCTCTACCATTCGTACAGATTTTTCGGGAAATAGTTAATGCCAACCATAAAATGAAGTGGTCCTGGAAATATGTTAGTTACAATGGTTTGAAAAACTCATCATCCGTTTTAAAAATAAAATTTAATTATATCGATATATAATCATAATTCATAATATATGTTTTTATTTATATTATGTTTATAATTTTTTTCATTTGGAAAAATAAAATAAAACTCGAATATCATATTTCATTACTTATATATATATATATATATATATATATATTTATTTATTTATTTTACATATACTTTTTCCTCTCACATCCAACTTCATAATATTAACTCCTTCAATCAATAAATTTGGATCGAAATCTCTGATTCTACTGCCAATAGGATGTTTCTTGCAAGATTTTATTTCGCTCCTATCAAATCTACATCTTATAAGAAGAACAACTTGGATAAGAATTTTCCTTTCAATTCTTTAGAAAAATACATCTTCAACCCGAGAAAGGATGGTAATATCCTTTTGCTGGGAGACTTTAACGCCAGAAATGCTACTAACCAAGCCATTACATTAAGCAACAATTCTAACCCCGACCCCTTGTGGCTTGATGAAGATAGTAATTTAAATAATAAATTCAAGATTAAATATGAAGAAATTATCGAGAACATATTCAGCACTGAGCTCCTCAAACTTTGCAATTCCCAGGACCTAATTATTTGTAATGGTATTAACAAGTGGCCCCTCTCCGGTGCTATTACATGATTCCATGCACTGAGTGGTAGTGTCTTGGATTATGCAATTCCTAACATCCTCATCCTCAACCATAATACAAAATTTGAGCTTCTTAATGGATTTGAGCCTGACTCTTACCACAGACCTCTGTCTCTATCCATCAATATTGCTATGCATACCAGCCACATGCAGGAGACCAATGAAAGAAAAATACACATTCACTTCGATAGAAGTAAAATAAACCTCTTCTTAGGGGATTTAGAGAGGGATTTAGGCCCCATGAATTATACTAATAACATTGATCAAATTTAGTATCATTTCACTACTATCCTTTCCAAAACCATTAGAAAGTTTTCTAATGAGAATTGGTTTAAGAAGTCTAATAGAACTTCCAATCCATGGTATGAAAAACATTTCAAAATTTCCACGAAAGCGATGAGACACACAACTAATGATTTTATTAAGCTACAAAATATCAATATATAGAAAAATATCATCAAGAGGAAGAAAATATCATATATTGATAAAATACAGGATTATCCTCTCCATCTTTCTAAAGTCATGCCCAAAATTTTTTGGTGGAATGTTCCTGTCTGTAAAACCAAATATAACCATTCTATCCCCTTAGAAAACTGGGACAACTACCTTAAGAAGCTGTACGACTCTCCGAACACTATGGGCGCAACCTTAATCAATCCAATTAAGGAGGATGTATTCTCTCTTGACAACATTGAGTCTGGTATGAATGAGCTCACAATGGGAAAGTTAAAGATATTGAAGAATACCAAGATGAGATCCTTAAAATGGGAATATCTATGCTCATTCCTTATCTCCACAAGCTTCTCAATTTGGCTGTAATGCATGGCTTCCCTCGGCTTTGGACGCAAAGCCTTATTATGCCTATATTTAAAATTGTGGACAAGAGTGTTCCATATAACTACATGACCATTATGGTTAGCCATATCCTGGCCAAGCTTAATAGGATAATTTTGGAGAAGAAGTTTAGCCTTTCCCTTGAAAGCCATGGAAAAAGAGCTAAAGTGTAAGCTTGTTTTATGAAACATCACTTGATTATTAACCATCTGGTCATTATTACAATAATTGTAGAGGAATGTCGCAATAGTAAAGTCATTATCTTCTACTTATTTGTGGGATTTGGAAAATATTTCGACATAGTTCCTCAAGGTAAGCTTTAAGAGAGACGTAAAGAGATCATGGTCCCTCCTAAGCTGAGGATTGTTGTGATCTGTCTCTACGATACTATCACTGCCAATCTTAAGACCAATGAGACATGATATAAAAACATTAAATGCAATATCAGAGTTAAGTAAGGGTGTTCCCTGTCCCCTACCCTTTTCTTCATATACATCTATAAGCTAGAGGAGTGTCTCAAATCTACGGGGTGCAAGGACATCGAGCTTGCTGGTGTTCTCATTATTCTTCTCCTCTATGGCGATGATATCGTTCCTCTTGCAAAAATCCATCATGACCTTGACAAAAAACTCCAGATTCTTCATGACTATTGTTCCAAGATGGGTATGACAGTTAATGCCGACAAGACTAAAGTCATGATCATTAAATCCAAAAATATCACCCATGGTAGTTTCGTGTATAATAACTAGTGCTTAGAGCAGGTTTATTCTTATAAGTATTTGGACATTGACTTCCTTCGTCATCTCAATTGGAATTATAGCATCGAGAAAAGGATTATTAGGGGTTGGAAAGCTTATTATGAACTTGAAAACAATTGTAAGTCAATCGATCTTTACATTTTGAGTAAAAAAGGTTCCTCTTAGAGACCCTTGTCACCCATGTTGTCTTATACGAATGTGAAGCTTTGGGTTGCAGTATATTTAGAGAGTCATGGAGGAATATTGAGATCATTCAAAAGAAATTCATAGCCTACAACCTTAAGATCAAGGGAAATACTCCTTATCATATCCTCTTGATCAAATTTGGTTTGTCCCCCATTGAAAGTAAGACTATGTTTAGGTATCTTATGTATAAGAAGAAGTTTGAAAACATGGAATAAAAAAGTATCCCTAAAATTGCTTCTAACTGTAGTCAAAACCCTCACTTTCACCTCAAGCACGAGTGGCATAAAGATGCCCATTCCTAGCTTAACTATTTAGGAATTAAGTAGGAAATCAGTAAGGGAAGCAAATATAATATAAAAAATGATATTACCTCCATGTTTAAGGACAAGTTGTGGGAGGCTCGGGAGCTGGAGGGTAAAACAAAGCTAAGATACTATAAGGAAGTGATCAACCCCACCTTTGATAATCAGAATTATCCCTTGGTCTTGTCCAACAATAAGAAAAATATGAAAATTTCTAAGATAATAACTAATTCCCATGAGCTTCGTAGTTATACCAGGTGGTGGTCTATTCCCAAGACCCCCTGGAATGATGGAATCTGTCATATTTACAATTCTAAGCAGGTGGAAGATAAAAAATACTTCCTTTTAGACTGCATGACTCTTACTCACATTCGCTCTCAATTCCCTACCATCTCCCACACTTCCAATATTCTTGACCTATTAAGCTAGCCCACCTATGGCGATATTGGAGCACTTATTTCCTTTCTCTTTGACCATAAGATTTCGAAGAATCAAACTTATATTATTTCTCCTCGCTTAAGGTTCGATAGACCGCATTGGTATTAATGGATAGTAACCATCATCATCATCATTACACATTTGTTTCTAGAAATGACTATTTTTAACAAAAATGTGAAGGAAGGTAATTTTTTTTCATTAGAAATCACTCATTTTACGTATATATATAGGAAAAGTGTGAAGGAAATTATTTATTATTCTTTTCTTTTCCTTTCTCAAATATTATAAGAGAATTATGCACATAGTTGTTAATAAAGTTATTTTTAATGGAAGGGATTAAAACACTTTCCAAGTGCTCAAGGACGATGAGGCCCACTCTTCTTTGAGTAGTGTAGTATTTTCTGTTTTTTTTATTATTATTTTGCTTTAAAAATCATACCCATCCCAACCCATTTCTTTAAGATACATCTACTTTACAACATTCATATTTAAATGTTGTCATGTTACACCTCAATGATCATAAATTTGTATTATAATACTTTTCACAACTGTATTCAAGCCAAAAACACATTTACATTTACATTTTTTAACAAAAATACAAATTATACAATCTTCGACCATGCATTGGAAAACTCTATACATCCCTTTAATTAGAAAATCTTTCATATAATATTTTTTTTGTTTTTTTATTAATTTCATTTATGTTTTGTTTTTCATTGATTTTTAAGCTTTTTATATTGTATAATTTTATATAAGTAGATAACAGGTTATTTAGTTTTTTATATATACTTGGTTAAATTTACAATATTCAGAGATATATTTACTCATTTGAAATCATATGTGTGTGACATTTCGAAAATGTTCTATGTCGATCTTTTGAATTGAAATTGTATCATATGTGTTTGTTCATTTCAAACAATGTGTGTTTAGTTGAATTTCTATATTGTGTGTTTGTTTATTTCAAATGGTACTTTTCATGTTTCTTGATTTAAAAGTGCATATATATGTGTGCGCGCATGTGTGTGTCAACTATTGTGTGAAAGTTTATTTATGAATCTTTGTGTTGTATGTGACTTGAAATTGTTTATTTGAACCTGTAATTTGTATGTTTTTTTATTTGAATTACATATATTTGTGTTAGTGAGTTTGTGAATGTTAATTTATGAATATTTGTGTTGTATGTGACTTGAAATTTTAATAATGTGTCTATTGTATTGAATTGTGATTGTAATTAATTTTACAGCGTAAATTTAAATGTGCATATAAAATGTATGTTTTACTTTGTATATAGAGTGTTTGATTCTTTCATGTTACATTTGCATGTTTGAGTAATTTTTTTATTGACTTGAAACTATATGATGTGTGTTTCCTTATTTGGAATTATATCTTATGTGTTTTTCTATTTGAATTTGGATTTTATAATTAATATTTAAAAAAATCAAAATCGTATATTTGTGTATTTAAATTGGTATCTTGTGTGTTGTTTGAAATTTCATATACATGTAAGAATTTATTTTGTCAATTTTTGTTGATGTATGTTTATATTAGTATGTGGTTTTGTCAATGTTTGTTAATGTATGTGTTTAAATTTTATATTCCATTGCATTTGAAATTATATATTATAACTTTTTTTTATTTATAACTACTTACAAAGGTCAATGAATTCTTGTGTTTGTTATATTGCCTCTATATTGGTGATGAATTCTATTATAAACTTGAATGTATGAATTATATATATATTTACTTAAGTCTTATCTTTTTATTGTATTATATTTTAATATTATTTATTATATAGAATCTTAATTATAATGAGGTTTTTATTTTTTTTATTTTTTTTTGGGCTTGTTTTTTAAAATGTATTTGGTTAAGATATATTTCTATCCTTATATAACTTTAAAATGTACAGATTTAAATAAAAATCACAATATTTATATTATTTTATAATTTTTTTATATTTTCATTTTTTTAAATAACGTTTTTCTATTTAAACATTAATAAGTTAATTTAAACATTTACAACAAAATATGATTAATGTAACTATATCTAAATAATATGATTAAGTAAAATTTTATCATAATTTATTTTAATTAATGTTAATAAATTAATATGATTAAAAGAAAACATCCATTAACATCATTAATCATTTAACATATTACATCAATATAATTAATTCATCTCCACATGTTGATATGTTAAAAAACCAATATCAACAATGCAAATTTTTTGGGGCACATAGGCTTCCACATTCACGTGGTTGACCTTTTTAGTAGAGATGATAATCTCTAAGCAAAGAGGAGCTTATTTAATTGTTAATGCAAATTATCATAACAAATATTTGAAAATAAACATATTAAATAATAAACATTTCCCAACCATATAGTTTTATATAGTATTTATTTTAGCCATTTTAAAACATAACATTTCAAAGAAATGAAAATGAATCAACCACTACATTATTCTATAAGAAATATCAATTCAATCAAACATTTTCATGAATAAATTCACGAGAGTTTCTTTTAAGAAAAAATGTGGAGAAAAAAGGTGGTGATCCCGCCCCTTCTAGTATCATTACACTTGAAGATAAATCTTACCAATCAATGCCTTATTTTAATCCTCATTCCTAACACACCATGATTTAAAAATTGAATTAGTATAACTCATTTTAAGAGAAAAATGTTTATTGTCTACATTTACTTTACTCACTACATTTAGCCATTTTAAAATATAACATTTCAAACAAATGAAAATGGATCAATCACTACATTATTCTATAAGAAAACATTATTTCAATCAAACATTTTCATGAATAAATTTACCAAATCTTATTTTCTAAAAAAAGGTAGTGATCCCAACCCTTATAGTATCTTTACGCTTGAAGAGAAATATTACCAATCAATGTTTTATTTTAATCATCATCCCTAGCACTACATGGTTTGGAAATTGCACTAGGGTAAAAATGCGAAGCTGGGTTACACTTTCATGAGAAACGCTTCAGAAAATTTCACTCTCCCAACAATTTGGCTGAACTTTGGAAATTAATTCGGCAGAACTGTCTTTGTTGTTTTTCGATCTTATTTTGTTGTTAACATTGGCGACACCGCTAAACAGATTTTCAGTCGAAGATAAAAAAACCAGCCATAAAATTTTGGTTGAAGTATTAGTTCATCCAAACTATTAGTTTGGCTAAACTTTTAACAAATTTTGGCCGAACTTTTTCCTATAAATATAGCAGCCATCAGAGCCTAATATTTTCAGCAGTTTTCTAACCATTATGCGACTGTTGTGGTCGTTTGAGAGGTAAGGTGAGACTGTTGGAAGGTGCTCGTCCCTGTGTTTTCGTGCTTGGCTTGGCTCTACGTCCTATTCCACTCATCGTGACTATTGGAGAGGTAAGTTAAGACATGTAATTTTTATTTTTATTTTTGTTTGTGTTGATTTAATTTTGTTTCTCTAACTATGTGTGTTTTTGCAAGCTTCTATGCTAGTGCTTGGCCCTGTATTTCCTTATGCAACTTGTATCGGCCTCTTCATCCTCGACTGGGCTCTACTTCCTCTTCTACTTGTCACGACTATTGGAGAGGTAAGATAAGACTATTTTAGAGGAAAGTTTTTTTTGTGTTTGTGTTGATTTAATTTTGGTTTTAATTGTGCAATGATTTTGCAGTTTTCTCTGCTTTTTCTCGACCTTTTGTTTTCGTTTGCAACTTATCTTGGTGACTTCATCCTCAACTCAGCTTGACATCCTCTTCTGCTCATCCACCACTTTGCATTTTTATGCAACTCGGCTCAGCTTTCTCGACCTCGACCCGACGTGCTTGTTCTTCTTTTTCCATGTTGGACTACACTCTTAGTTTTTTTCTGGTTTTGTTGCTTTAATTTTGTTTAACGTTCTCTGTCTTTGAGATTACATAACTTGATGCTTTCCTTTTTTCTCACCTCTCCTTTTTTCTATTTGTGTTAATTTAATTTTGTGTAAGGTTCTTTGCCTTTGAGATTAAATAACTTTGCTATGCAAGGTTTTTTGTTTCTATGAAAGGTTCTATGTGTAAGGTTTTAGGTTTATGTGTAAGGTTCTTTATGAAAGGTTATATGCTTCTATTTGTGTTGCTTTTGGTTGAATCACCCACAGCTTCTGCAGGCTAGTTGAATTAAACTGGGAAAAAATCTGCTCTGAAATCTGCTTTCCACCCTATAAATTACTATAGCACTTGAAATGACTGTAGAAATTTATTTATGGTTGTATAACTTCATGGTTGGCTTTATGGCTAGCTTTGGTTGTAGCACTTTATGACTATATGATCGGTTTGAGGGGGGAGTGATAGTGGAAAAAATAAGGCTATTTTTTCCACATATTCTTGTATATTTACATGTCATTTCCTTTTTCTGTAAGGGTAGATTAGGTATCTTATTTATGTTTCTTATTCTCTTTTGGTTTACAATTGTAGACTAAATCTTAGTGCATTAGGGGGATGGAAGTTTATTAACTATAAATTTATCTAATTTTATTAAGGATGAAACCTCTGATGTTTTCTTCCATCAAGTACTATGATATTAAGCATGATGTTACTATCCTGTATTAAGGCATTAGAACCATAACCTATATAGAATTCTATGTATTTTCCCTGTATATTATGTAATTAAGGTGTTAGAACCATAACCTATACATACTTCTCTATATTATGTACATAATTCTCTGTAATTTTCCTTTTTTTACAAAGTTGGACTACTCTCCTAGTTTTTTTTGTGTTTCTGTTGATTTAATTTTTTGTAAGGTGAGACTATTGGAGAGGAATGTTTATTAACTATAAATATATCCAAATTTATTAAGGATGAAACCACTGATGTTTTCTTCCATAGATTACTAACATTGGTTTCTAATATTGTTAGAAAAAAAATTATCCCACTGTTATTCATTGTTGTTCATCGGTGTTGTTCATCACTATTGTTCATTACTGCTATTCATCACTATTATTCTTCACTATTATTATTCATTGCTATATACCTATTAAAGGAATAATGTTGTTAATATGTCTATCCACATTAACTATACATACCTGGGAGATCTCCATCCCAAGATGATGAATGAGCACCGCATGGCTCTTCTGATGATTGAGTGGCTGCCAACGATAATCAGACAAGTCACTAACGCTGGTTTCTAATATTGTTAGAACAATTTTTCTTGCATTTTTATTCACTATTATGCACTATTATTCACGGTTATACCTATTCAAGAAATAGGTGTGGATTTTTCCCTCTCCTTATCACTTGAGCGTTAAAGCGCATACTTTTCAGTCTAGGTTGTTACCACACTATATAATAGGGTCGAATTGAAATATATATTAATTCATAAGTCAATTAGAGTTTAAAATATTGTCGAATTGACATTGTCATAGAAGAAATTTTCTAGTGAGAAAATAAAAGAGTTAGAGGTAATTACATTTCAGTTGATTTTCACCCCTAAGCATCTGAACCAAGCATTTGTTCCTCCCTCTATTTTTTTCCTTGCCATGTGCACTGTAGGCTCTCAACCAAGAATTTTTTCCTCACTCTACTTTTTTCCTTTTCATGTGTATTTTTGGTATGAATATTGAAAAATGATAGAAACTTTTATTGAGTTCTAAACATTTCATTTTGTAATAGTATTAAGATTCGTATGAAGATAACTTCTTTCCTCATTTTTTTGTTTCAACATAAATTTGAGATGACAATTGTGATGATAAGTAATGACATTAGTGATTCTCAAAAAAATTTGGGTATGGATGTGCACATGGTAATTGTTGTTGGTACAAATATACCAATGAAATTGTTGACATAGTACTTATGAGAAGTATCTTGGAAAATGTCAGTACTTATGTTGAACCTTTTAATGACCACATTCACATAAATCAAACTGTATTAATCATGGAGTTTGGACTATAATGTAATGGGTAACCGCATACCAATTGAATGAACCTTTTAATGAACACACTCACATAAATCAAACAGTATTACTCATGGAATTTGGACTATAATGTAATGGGTAACCTCATACCAATTGAATTGATTTTTTTCATTAATTAGACATTTTCTTCCTCCATTTATTGTTGGGATTGTCATGGAAGCTTCTCCTATGAGTATTGTATGTTTCTCATTGTTATTAACATATCATAAGCGACCACAGATGTTATAATTGCTACAAACACAAGAAGTTAGAGGTGGCTAACTATATATTGATGTTACCATACCTATAAATGTAACAACCAAATGATTTTGTATCCTTACTTAAGAAAGAATTCCCATGGAATTATTTCGATTCGTTTGATTTTGTTGAAACATTTGCATATTATTTTGTCATGGAATTCCTCCATTTCTTTCCTTGAAATACATAATAGAAATGATACAATTAGCAAGTGTAATAAATTAAATTCTCAACCTTATGTATTCAACCAATAGGTGTGACTATGTTCCTCTCCTTATCAGTTGAGCCTTAAAGTGCATCCTTTTCAGTCCAGGTTTCTAAGTAAAATTTTAAAGTTGGATTACTCTTCTAGTTTTTACATGATTAAATATCCTTGTATTATTGACAATAAGACATGTTTATCTTCTAATTATGATTCATTGTTATGTTATTCACTCTTTTAGGAGAATCCTATCCTTAGATGTTTATGCTCGGTTTCATTTTTATTTAAAAATCACGTTTGATACTTTTTCTATCAATGAATTTATAGCACTGTCTATGACTCTTGAATATAATGATGGGTTCTATAGAATCTTTATCCATCTAGACAAAAGGCTCTTGAAATATAGAAGGCCACCCAAACTCAATGGATGAAATAGCCAACATTGTATGGTCTTTATTTCTTTTTTCTTTTCCCCCAAAGGGAAGCTTGAGAGAAATTCCTTTATCTAGGTCCCTCCTATGACCTTTGAATGGATGTTCTAACCCTTCAACTATTTAGGCAATTGACTTAGAAGCACTTTGATTATTTCATTTTTGTCTACTCTATATAGTATTGATTATTTCTATTTCAATGATATCCCCATGATGTGTAGCTATGAAATGAAATGAATAATCAAATCATACCAAGTGAGAAAAAATGTAAGAGAGATAATATGATGTGTTCAACTATGATAGTTCATCTAAAAATGTGACAAGCCTTCAATTATTTCAATAAAACAAATAAAAATATAGAGGAATAAATTTAGAGTTTTCCAACCCTCATTTTCCCTAAATGACTCCCCCTTTTAAACCCCCTTGCAAATACATTTTCTCCAATATCCTTCTTCCACCAAATTGTCCTAAAAGGGATATTGGTTATTTTTATACTAAACAAAAAATATTATATTTCATGTTAATTAAATATATTCATAATATAAGAAATAAGTGGAGGATTTATATTATCTAAGGTTAATTCAAATTGATGAATTTTGTGAATAATTATTTTATTCTATTTTTATTTTTTGAAATGAAAATAGAAATTTCTTTGGAGAATTCGAGTATGAAACAAAATTGATTAAAGGAGAATGTGAAAATTGAATTTATCTAAGTAAACTTTATTTAATATCAACATTCTAGCATATATTTTCTGAAATATAGTAACTCTATGTGCTAGGATGTGTTGTTACTATCACCTATCACCTATGTGTTGTCCACTATCACCTAACCAACCATAATGGCTAGGATGTGTTGTTACTCATTTAGTTTTGAATTATAGTAACTCTATGCTAGGATGTGTTGTTACTATCACCTATCACCTATGTATTTTCCACTATCACCTAACCAAACTTAATGGCTAGGATGTGTTGTTACTCATTTAGCCTCAGTCCTTTTCAACAACAACGATGCTTTCAAAATCACATGTCTATCACCTTTATAAAACTTTTATCTAAATGTTTCTATCACCTCATAGGGGTCCACTATCACCTAACCAACTATAATTACTAGGATGCAATGTTACTCATTTTCACAATAAATTATAATTTTTTTAGCTAAATTCAAGGTCGGGCCTAGTGTTTTTGGAAACCATGTACATGTCATTTCTCCCATAAAATTTAAGGCATTTTCTAGTGTTTTTGGAAACCATGTACATGTCATTTCTCAGAAACCCAGAAATTAGAAAATACAGTAAGGATGATTTCAAAATCATGTGTCTATCACCTAACCAACCATAATGGCTAGGATGTGGTGTTACTCATTTTCACTGGCAGTAAATTATAAAACTTATTGCTAAATGCAGGGACAGTCCTAGTGTGTTTGGAAACCATGTACATGTCATTTCTCCCATAAAATTAACCATGTACATGTCATTTCTCCCATAAAATTTAAGGCATTTGCTAGTGTTTTTGGAAACCATGTACATGCCATTTCTCCCATAAATTTAAACATGTACATGTCATCTCTCCCATAAACTTTAAGGCAATTTCTAGTGTTTTTGGAAACCATTTACATGTCATTTCTCCCATAAACTTTATGGAATTTGAAATAAATGTTCATTTAATATTTAATTGTGGTCCTAGTGTTTTTAGAAACCATGTACATGTCATTTATCCCATAAAATTTAAGGCATTTACAAAAAATGTTCATTTAATATATTTTATTGATTTTTTTCAGGGGTCAAAAAGCCCACTAAACATGGTTGAAAAATGGAAATTATGCATAGATGTTTCTTGTTATCCCAATCCAGGGAAAGAAGTGATTATATATGTGCTATGCAATATTGCGACTAAGAAAGTCCTCCAAAGGAAAATGAATATACCTAGGAGAACAAAAAACAATGAAGCATATTATATTGCATTGATAGAAGGCTTGGGAACAACTAGGGACTACGGATCAAATGGAATTGTATTTTTCACCAATTCTAAAATTTTTTTCAACCAGATGAAAGGCATGTACCAAGTTAATAAGGAGAGGCTAAAACAAATGCATGGAAAAGAAAATAATATTGTTTGACAATTTCAATCATTTAGTATAAGACATTGTGAAAATGTTAATAATATGTCTGGTGATCTATTATATGAAGAAATGCGAATTCATGATTCACCTATCAAAGATTAATTAGTATTGTATGGGGCAATGCTAATTCAAGATTCATTTCTCAAATATGAATTAGCGTTGAGACGCTCTCATTCAACATTTATTGATGATTCATCTCTCAAAGATGAATTAGTGTTGAGTCGCTCTCATTCAAAATTTATTAATGATTCAACTCTGAAAGATGAATTAGTGTTGATACGCTCTCCTTCAAAATTTATTGATCGAAATTATAACATATCTTTGATATGTGTGTGTTTTTTACTTATAAATGCCTCATTTTTAATGACCATGTGTTTTTTTCAATTATATACCAACTATGATCTCACCATGTAAACACAACTTGGTGAAATTCATGCTTTATAGAATTAAAATGTGCAGGAATTCAACAAATGTTTTTTTAAAGTGATTTTCACATCAATTTGTTCTTTTAAAGTTGTGTTTTACATAATTTTTGTTTATGCTCAACATTTGTGTACTAAATTACGTCAATTTTTTGAATTCTTTTGAATATTTTTTAAATAGTAATTTTAAAAGTATTTGTAAATTTCCACTGTAGATATCCATACATACATACACACACACACACACACACACACACAAACAGATATATATCATGGGGGATGATCATTTGGCATGTGATTCTTCGAGGCAAACATAAATACAATCCCATGCCTCTATGAGAGAGGCAGATCATGGATTGGGGGATGTTCATGGTATTTATATTAAATGTGCATGTTTTTAAATGACATTGAATATATAATATTAGCCCCACACATAAATGTATACATGTAGAATTGATTTGTTATTGAATATATAATTTTATCCCCATGTATACATATGGAATTGATTTTTTTATCAATTTTGTGAGTTAAATTAATTTTTGATAAATTTCACTTTTTAGGAGTTCGGAGGAAAAAAGTATTTACTCACTCAATGGAGCTTGGTCATGGTTCATGCAATGATGGTATGGTTCAAACAATCTACTCAATCATATGTATGTATTTATATGTATGTATGTATTTCTGAATTCATTAGGAATTGAATTTTTTTTAAGAATCTTCCCTCTCATTGTGTAAGGGCAGTGGTGGTACACATTCCCTGGTGGCCAATCGTGTGAGGGTGGTTGTACGCATTCCACCACTGGCCAATGAATGGGTGGTCATGTTGGTTCTCAACCATCTCAGGGTGGGCATGATGTTCCTCAACCATCTTGAGGTGGCCATCAATATGAATATTATTATCATTCAATTATTAATTTGTTAAATTATTTATATATTTTTTTCATGGTTAAAACTAAAATTTGTACAAATTTGTTCACATGTTTTATTTATTTATACATAATTTAATATATTGATGCATAGGGTGAAAATGTTTCTCAAAAAAGATGTAGGAAAAACCACATTATTCAAGAAGAAGGTTGTATGCCAACCATGACCTATGCTTATAAAATTATTGATTTAGCTTGGGAAACAAACATCCAAAAATTCAGATTACAAAGGTGTGAACGTCTTTATTCAAAATTGAAGAAAGATCTTATGTCATTGAAACTCCCTGTTAAGAGTCAAGAAATATTAGAAATAGTTACGCACTCTTTAAGCACACTTGTATATGTTTACAAAAATATTGGGCCAACCACTCATAATTTTGTAGAATTGATGAGGAAAATAAATGAAACATCAATGAATCTTGATACATGGGACGATGTTAAGAACATAATTACAAAAGAAACGACAAAATATATGTTTAATTTCAAAGAAGGGCCGGAAATAAAGATGCTAAAGGTGAAATATTTCATGCTCCCTAATATAGCTTGCCATTTGTATGATAGGCACCTTGCAGCCTATGGAAGACTACCATTGAATGACAAGGTTCCTATTTATTATGCAAAATTATTTTATGCAGAACTATTTTTGGGAATGGAACCCAATTATAATAACCTTCCTTTTGAATTTTTGTTCCTGGGAAAGGTCGATTATGTGACCGTAGGGGCACTAACCATGATGTTGAGTTGCTTGCCTCGAGCCACCAATTGTAAGTTGACCTCTTTGTGTGGAAACTTTGTAGTCAAATATGGATGCTACTTCTCAAATTAGATGACAAGCAAGGGATACCATCATAGATAATTTTCAGACTGGACTTGGTAGAATTAATATTGTTCTGAATCAACAAAGAGCACGAGAGAATGCACATGCTAATTTTGTGTATAGTACAGATGGTGAGATAGAAAACATGAGTATTAAATAGATTAGAACATATGCAAACCATTGTCACAAAGGTTGGCATGACTTAATTTTTCATGAGGAAGAGGGCATGGGAACGGTATGTGTTAATGGTTAGGGTGAATATATTAATGTAATTTGTAATTTGCATATACATGTTTATTTGTATATGTTAATCTAAAAAAATGTATCATATGTTCACCATTTTCAGTTAACACACTTAATGAACGAAACTTTTGATAATATCATGGTCTAAGGTTCAGGTTCTCGCAATCAAGATGATATGTTGGGAAATGTTTTTTTTTTAATTGTTCATGATGTTTT
Source organism: Pinus albicaulis (assembly GCA_034641835.2). NCBI lineage: Eukaryota > Viridiplantae > Streptophyta > Pinopsida > Pinales > Pinaceae > Pinus > Pinus albicaulis. The sequence continues at coordinate 185,442,898 of CM076572.1, forward strand.
TCTTTTCCAGGAAAAAATCATCAACTTTTTACTAATAATTAATTAAAAGTTACACTTTGCAGATGCAATTAAGCATTCAAGATGCCCAATGGGCACATGTGCTCAAGCACATAATGTAATGAGGCTACCCAAAAATTTACATATTTCCAATAGGGTTTGGCTTTTCACGCTTTCTTTTTCTCTTTTGAATGATCCGCCAAGTCCCTGAATGTAGGGAAGAAGGAACCAAGGCCAACTCATTTTTCTTCATGGAGTTTTCTTTCTGAAAATCCGAGCTTTCAAACACATGCGATATAATTTTATTCGCTCCTGAGCTTATATTAGACCGATCCCCAATTTTTGAAAGAACCACCATGGTTTGTGCCAGCTAAGGCATCGCGTTTGGCCCAATTGGATCTTCTGATTCATGGTCTTGAACCCTAGGATTTTTTGCCTCCTGATTTATTTCGTTTGAATGGGTATATCCCCTTCATCTTTTGTTTCTTTCTCTGGTCCACCTGAGGGGAATTTCAAAGCTTTGGGCTTTCCCTCTCTTCTTCTTTTTTCTATTTTCTCTTTTTCCATCCGGACATGTTTTTTTTAAATGACTGATTTTCCTACAGATTCTGCATCTAAATACAGTGCTTTCATAACTAAGGTGTTGCTGCCACTTCTGTTGGTGATGGATAAAATGCATACTTTCAGGTAACCCTTTGCTGAGGTCCACTTCAACACATATTCGTGTGAAAGTGAAGATTATCTCCTCCAGGCATTGGATGTCTGTTTTTATGTATCTCCCTATAGTTTTTACAATGCCTTCTAGTACCTCTTCATTCCAAAAATGAATCGGGAGATTATACACCTAGACCCAAACCGAAATTATGGTTATCTCCATCATTGTTACGTCAAAATTAGGGAACCAAGGTGTGATAAATACTCCGGTAGAACCCCAGAACCATGGTCCCACCCTGAGAATGATGTCTCTCACTTCTGCAGAGGAGAACTTGATAATAAAATACCCCTTGGAGCAGATATGGATATCACAATCCATAGTCCAATTAGTGAATATCCAATGGAAAAGCTAGATTGGTTTGGGAAAAAAACAATTAAATCTGCATATTGCTTCCTTTGATTTGAATGTCGAGCGATGTTCATCGATCTCTAATGAATTAATATTTAGTTTTGGCATGTAGTTCAGTTTCTCCAAAATGTATGGTTTGGGAGTATTCTCTGCTGGTTAGAAATTTTTTGCTGTTGCATTTCCCCCCTGTAGAATGTTCTTGTATGAGACACCATTTGGGGAGCCAGGTGAGGCAGTGTTGGCTCCCCTCATGGGTCTAATTGTTATGTTCTATTCGGATCTAGTGGATGATTTTCCTCCTGGAGTTCCACATTTTAGTCTTAAATTGAGGACAACGGAGAAATTATTTTGGATGTGGTATTGTTTTAGCTGGGCTTCTTCCTGTAGTATCTTCCCTGAATATATCAGGCTTTGTTTTGTAGCCAAGATACCAGTAGAAACTTGGATCATGTGATTTATGTCTATGACCAAATCCATATACTGTACCTAGAGTGTTCTTGATATCCCATCTATATATTTTATGAAAAATTGAAAACTGGTTTTGGGAGTATATTCCCCTACTTGTCTATGTGTGTTGTATTTTTTAGCACCAATCCCATCAACAGATCAGATGCATTGTCGAGGGGGCATGGAGACGAGAAATGAGGTGAGCCCACAAGTGGGTCTAACCTCACCCCATTCCCTTAGCCTGTGTCGCGGAGGCATCCGTTTAACCACCACATTTCCCTCGTAAAGAGCAAGGTCCCCTAGTCTTCATATATCCAGATGGATTCAATAAAAATAGGTAGCAAGCAATAAAATAAATTGGGGATAGTTTTACCCATTGTGGCCATTCTTGGAGTAGCCCAAAAGACCAAAATGGAAAATTGGGAGCCCCCTCTGTGATCCCCCAGTGCCTTATAGACCCTCCGTGCAAAGAACCTGCCTCCAAGTCGTTGCCGAAGGCTGGGGCCTTTGTCTTCGTCCCTCCACTGAGATCTAGCCACAACTCCCCTAGGATGTCATTCCCTACCTTTGTCATATGTACACAGATAAAAGCTTCCTTTTCCCCTCCCTTGTCATCGAGCGGCTTCTGCCAGACTCTCGGAGAAGTCGCTTATGTGACTTCCAGCTTCCAACTTCTGTAATATGCTAGATCTTGGCCCTTATTCAACCGCCTCCATCTCCTAAGGTCCGAATCGAAGTGGATCGATCTGCCATTTTCCCCTTGTACAAGCCTTTGAAGAACTGTCATCGCATAGTCGTAGCCCCATGACCTGCAAGCCTTAACTCCTCTCCTCTCCATCGCTCCCTTTTGTCTCTAATTTTTCATGACGTTGATGTACAATTATTATTCTATTATTATATCATTTTCATGATGACATATTTTTAAAAGAAATAATTGTGTATACCCATGTATATAATTAAATGTTAACATATTATGATTTTGTCTGATGTTTTCGCAATGGAGCCACCCTCTTCTTCCTTGTTAGGAGATGTGCCAAATTCACCGTCACAAGTATTCAATTTTTCACATATGTTTCATGTTATAAATTGAAGTGAAAGTTTCATTAAAAAATGAGATCTATATCTTGAGTTATTTTATAGTTTTAATTTTTTTGAATTCTAGGTTTGTGGAGATGATTTTAATTATCCAAGGACTTTCGCGATGGAGTGTATGATGGAGATAAGAACATCCAAACAATTTGAGCAAGAATTTGTCTATTTTTTTTTTTAATATTATTGAATTAGTTAAAAGTATTTTTAATTAATAATTTTTAATATATATATATATATATATATATATATATATATATGTATATATATATATATATATATATATATATATATATTGTACAATTTATCATGGAGGATGCATTGATGCACAACCAACACGGGACAATGGAGGGGGAAGTACATGATGTATTGCATGAATTTTTCTTTTTTTTCATTTTTGATTTTTTATGAAGTTCTACATTCTCATTCAATTTTAAAACATTAAATTTTAATTTTTACACCTTGTGTAGGTTCCCCATTCATCATATGATAGCACAAGGAGGCTCGGGAGGATGTTGGAAAATACATTGCAGCCAAATTCTCTATTTCATTGATGCACGTGAAAATTTTTATTTGATCTAGTTTTTTTATAACTTAAACATGTGTCATATTTACTTTTCTATATAACTTGATATTTATAACACTATACATTGTTATATTTACTTTTATCGTTCATGATATAAATTTTGGACATATTTTACATTTTGGATAGCTGAACTACATTTACTTTAATTGAATGATTTTAAATTTTGGATAGTTTTTACATTTGGCATGTCATCACATGTTGTTATATAATTTTAACTTATATGATCTTAGATTATGTTTTGTTTTTAAAACTTTTTGTTTTGTCACTTTTTATTTAAAATGAATCTAGATTGAAATTTCAAATTACAAAACACATGTGGTACATGTTATGCATTTGAACATGTGCGAATGTTATATGACTAGGTGTAAATGTCTATTAAAGGTGATATTCAGGTACATTTTGCATGATCATGTATCAATTAAAACAATCATATCTATGGTTTTACATATTTAAGTCATGAATATATGTAACAATGATTGAAGTACATTTGTATTTAGTTGTTAGATTTTGCATACATGATGACATGTTGTTATAATATTAACATACATTCAATCTTAGATTAAATGTTTTATTTTTAATGCTCAATTTGTTTTGTGATTTGCTATTTAAAACGAATCTAGACTGAAATTGAAAATTGCAAAACACATGTGGTACATGTTATGCATTTGAACATGTTTGAATGTTAAATATAATTAGGTGTAAATGTATATTAAAGGTCATACTTAGGTACATTTTTCATGATCAGGTGTCATTTAAAACAATCATATCTATGGTTTTACATATTTAAGTTCGTGAATATATGTAATAATGATTGAAGTACATTTTCATTTAGATTTAAATTTTGCATACATGATGACGTGTTGCTATAAGGTTAACTTAGATTCAATCTTATATTAAATGTTTTTTTTTAAAGCTCAAGTTGATTTTTCATTTGTTATTTAAAACGAATCTAGACTGAAACTGCAAATTACAAAACACATATGGTACATGTTATGCATTTGAACATGTGTGATTGTTATATAATTAGGTGTAAATGTGTATTAAAGGTGATATTTAGGTACATTTTGCATGATCATGTGTCATTTAAAACAATCGTATCTATGGTTTTACATATTTAAGTTCATGAATATATAAAAATGATTGAATTACATATATGCATTTAGCTACATTACATTTCGAATATATGATGACTTGTTGTTATAATGTTAACTTAGATTCAACCTTAGATTAACTTTTTTGTTTTTAAAGGTCAACTTGTTTTGTCATTTGTTATTTAAAATGAATCTAGATTGAAATTGTAACTACAAAACACATGGTAGATGTTAAATGCATTTGAACATGTATGAATGTTATATAATTAGCTGTAAATTTCTATTAAAGGTGATATTTATAGGTACATTTTGCATGATCATGTGTCATTTAAAACAATCATAGCTACGGTTTTACATATTCAAGTTCATGAATATATAACAATGATTTAAGTACATAAATGCATTTATTTTCATTACATTTTGAATATATGATGACTAGTTGTTATATTGTTATCTTACATTCAATCTTAGACTATTTTTTTTTTTAAAGCTCAATTTGTTTTGTCATTTGTTATTTTAAATGAATTTAGATTGAAATTTCAATTACAAAACATAAGTGGTACATGTTAAATTCATTTGAACATGTTTGAATGTTATATAATTAGGACATACATCTATTAAAATTGATATTTAGGTGTAAATTTTTCACATGATCATGTGTCATTTAAAACAATTATAGATGTTTAAATACATATTTAAGTTCATGAATATGTAACAATGATTCAATTACATAAATGCATTTAGTTACATTACATTTCGAATACATTATGACTTCTTGTTATAATGTTAACTTAGATTCAATTTTAGATTAAATGTTTTTTTTTCAAGCTCAGGTTGTTTTGTCATTTGTTATTTAAAATGAATCTAAATTGAAATTGCAAATTACAAAACACAAGTGGTACATGTTAAATGTATTTGAAGATGTATGAATGTTATATAATTAGGACATACATGTATTAAAAGTTATGTTTAGGTACATTTTTCACATGATCATGTGTCATTTAAAACAATCATATGTGGTTTTACATACTACTTGGGTTAAATACATATATATTTAAGTTCATGACTATGAAATGAAAGAAAATTTTCATTTAATTCATACATTTTGGATTTGAAATAATTCTTATAATGTTTTAATATACAATACATATAGATGTACATCTAAAAAAAATCATAAAATTATAGGTTTACATAGACGTGTTAAACCATTATAAAATTTTAAAATTGCATTAAAAAATATCCAGTACACAATTTTTTTCATTAATGTACATAGAAAGTCTACTATGGATGTTAGTTGATAGTAAACTAGAAATTACAAACACGTACCACACATTTTGCAGTAATGACATAAAATTAACTAGCTCATACCAAATAATGCATGAAATCGTTTAAGACCATAGAATCTACATGTATGTGTACATGTGTATAAATTAATTGTTATGTGCATGTGCCAAAACAATGTACATGTGAAAACACTTGTACATAACATAAAATATACATATTATAATAATGTAAAACATAATAATGCACAAAAAAAAAGGCTAACAAGTTCTAGCTGAGTTCTATAAGTTCTAAAAGTTGAATCCAAGGAGAAGAAATTGTTGGGCAGTTTAATCAAAGAAATTCTAATGGAATTCCATTTTCAATGATTCGTTCATAATCATATTTTGACATTTTCCATTTCTTAATTTTCAATTTTTTTTTATTGGACTTCTATCAGCTTTATGCTTATTGCACACACTAAGTGACTATATTGACATCTTATGACATTGGGTTCATAGTCTTGAAAGTAAACAAAATCATGACTTTGATGAGTTTTCTTGGAAAAAATAACCTTTCAGTATAATAGACCCTCTACCATATATAGACCTATTATCATCATAGTTTTCCAATAATTCCATCTATCGTTCAGTGCAATGCATCAAATAATACTTCACATTTTATAAATTGTTAGTAGGTGCAACTACAACAAAAACATCTCTTGCACAATAAAACAAACTTACATAAATTTAGATCATAATTAACATGAAAAATTAGCTTTAAAATTAACATGTGTACTTTATTTTATTATCTATTTGTAGATCTCTATCATTTGAAAGTAATTGAAATGTTACCTTCTCTAACAATATTAGAAACTCAATCACCTTCATATGATACTATAGTCTCCTCTGATTTCATTTCTTCAAAGTTTGCAACATACATTTTCCCCTTTGTATTTAGTTATGTATGTTGAAAATATTTTACATACATTTTGTTTTCACAAACATCATTGGATTTTGTGTCATCTATGCAAACATGGCAAAAACAATATTATTTTCTTTTATCAAATGCAAACACATTTTGGTACTCCTTTGTTTTAATTGAATGCAATTTTCGAGTCCCTTTTATTGTTTCAACGCCATTTCCAATCGATCTATCTACAACTTGGACCCAAATATGCCAAAAAAAATACACGGAAAATCAAACAAGAATATAAATATGTTATTAAAAATACAATCAAAGATAATCATTGTAATAAATCATGTTTAAAACTAGAAAATTAATAAACATTAGATCATGTATATTAGAGTCCTAGTTATATATATATATATATATATATATATATATATATATATATATATATATATACACACGCAGGTTAATTTGTATGTACATGCACCTTCGTACTTCCCTTAACTGTTTAGTCTCATGGCTTAGTGTAGCGATGCACCATTGAATAACTTGTGTAGTTGAGATAAGTCGGTGTGGAGAATGGTACGTTTTATATCTTCAAAGTGCTCATTTTATTCATGCCCCTACAAAATTATGTTCTCCTTTTTCATGTCGAGTCTCAAAGAAATTCCAACAATGTTTAATGTAGGTTTTCATATGAAGACAACACAATCAAAAGAATGATTGTGAAGATTTGAATTGACTTGTGCATCCATTTGACCATATCCAATGTTCATTGAATTTTATTTCACGATGCATATCTTGATGGAGCTCCAAACATTTGTCTCTCTCATACCCATTCTTGCTACAATGACTGCTTTGGATTTTCTTCCTACATACTTTCCTGAGCTCCCTTTTCTCCTGATGTAGAAAAGGGCCTTCATGTCTTTGCTTCTTCCTAGATGCCTTTGTTTTCCAACACTTTGCAACAACATGATTATTGAAACAAAAAACTATACATGGTTTTCTATGCCATAAAATTTTCCTTGAATTTCCATTTTTTTCATAATTGAAATGAACACTAGAATACATGTGTGGATCACACCTTTTCGGCTTTTCCTTGGTGCAATTCCAAGAAGGAGATTTGGACCATGTTCTTCTCCTATATATCTTGTTGGAGGTATCATTCCCTGAAAATTATGTTCCACCCTTTCTCTTAGTTGGTATTAGCAATGGTTTGGATTCTTTTTTTGAGGAACCCCTTTCTTATACTGTCTTTGAACATTCTCCTTCAATAGACCCCAATCCTACAAAATTGAAGCCTTCTTGTAAACTCCAATGGTTGTGTAATTCCATGGCCATTAATACCAAGTCCTTCTCATTTATACCCCATCTTGGAGAGAATTTTGACGTTGGTCCATGAAATAAGTATCTCGATGCTTCCAATAGAAATAAAATCACGAGGATTTTTTTTTACTTCAACATTGTTGGTGAAAGTTGGTCATGTTCTTTGGCCAGCTCTCCTTTTGTAGTGGAAGATTCTCCCATTTGTTCCTCCACAACCTGCTCCAGCATGAACCTCCATTTCCACCTCTCTTCCTCTGCATCTTGTTGAATCCTTCTTTACTGGTTAATCTCTTCCAACTATGGGATTCTTTCTCGCTTAAATACTTTTCCCATGATGAAATTCACAATCTCTATCTAAATTTCTGGACCGCTCTAATACCGCTTGATCCAATTTTTTTTAATGCTTTTTTAAACAACCATCTTCATTGCAGGACCTTTAACTAACATATATTTTCTTTCGAAACATGAGAAAGCACATAATTTAAACAAGGATTAACAAATACACCAACATAATCAAGAAGCAAGTATAAGAAAATATGTGGTGACAAAGTTCTTCAAGTGTGGACTATGACTCTAGGACCTAGGTCAATAGTGGGAAGGCTACTACATTGATCTTAGAAAAATCTAATGAGGGCTTGGCACATTTTCGTCAACACAAGGATGGATCTATCATCTTGAGTAGAACCATATATCATTAGAAGTAAATCTCACTAAAAAAGGTGTTCTCCTTTAATAATACAACGAAATGTCTTCTCACAAAAGTGGCATAAAAGGGACACTCTCACCTAAGTGGAAACAAGTCTTCATGAATCCAATTGTTAGATTCAAATCATATTGATCATCATCATAATATTCTCACAAATATGAGACCAATGATTGTAAACATGACCACTTTCTGATGAAGTGTCAATATGGCCCTCTTTCAACACTACAAGATCTCAGTTTTTGTCCAAAGGCTAAAGCAATTAATTTCCTGTAAGGATTCATATCTTTCTTCCCTGCTACAACATACAATGATCACTAGAACCTACAATTATGCATCCATTCTTTCGTTGAAATAAAAACAAGTAAAGGGCCATAATGCATCATTATACCCCTCAATCTGACAATGTCCTGAAATCCACTGCTCAAATGCAAAAACAGACTACACCATCATGATCCTTGTGAAAAATTGGTTCAAATGAGTATAAAATTGACCCTATTTCGACACTATAAAATTTGGGCTTCCTCCGAATATTTCAGAGTCCTCAACTTTTCTTCCTACGTTAAGGTTCCACACTCAAGGTTCAAAAGGATCAAGGTTCTGCCTCTGGTTCAAGGTTCCACTATCAAGTTCCACCTATTCATCTTTCCATTTCTCATTGTTCCAGTTCATGGTTCCATAATACACACGGCTCCATCGTCACATCTCCACTCCATGCTTGAATGAAAATGCCCTTTTATTATATGCATCGATGGGTGGACTTATCAAATTTGAGTGTGCATGCTCATTGGTTGGAAGAATTTGTATTATTATTATTGATGTGGCATGGGTACCCAGTTGAATTCTCCCCTGCGTGAATTTTGTCACCAAATTCCACCTTTAACTATCGCCCAGTTGACTGTTTGTTATGGTTATTGTATTGCTTTGTTGGTGGTGGTTTAATATGCAGCTGCTGGTTGGGCAAGATGGCCACTTTTTCCGGCCCATGTTCAATCCCTGTCAGCCTAGTTATATATATATAGTGAACGTTGTTAGTTATTATGTGTAACCATAATTTTTGGCTCTCAAAGCCTTCCAGTATATCATTATGAAATCATCCGTCTGCTTTTACATTTTCAGGTTAATAATTGAAAACCTCAAATCAGCTTCAATTGAACATTTGTTGGGTTGTTTTTTTATCGCAATTTTGGAGCTGTCGGTGGCAAGCCGATGCGGGTTAGACTCCCACATACCTAGTGTTGACTGCATAAACCCATACGTATTTTCCTTGTGCTAACCCAATCCATTGGAAAATATAACTTATCTGACATCCCATGGTCTTCAGATAAACTTTAAAAAAAAAACCTAATTTGTCACAACTACTTTTCCTCACAATGTATGGAAAACTTATATATCCTTTTGTTTTCACTTAATGTTATCACTTTGAATTAGGGAAATTCCTGGGTCGCTTGTGTAATTTGCATATCTAAGAGGCCTATGTTCAATCATTTAAGATTTAATAGGGGTAATCTCGTAAAAGAATTCAAGTTCAAGAAAATTAATATTGGGAAGTTGGTAGTGTTGGCTAGCTTTGGTTGTTTGATTTAGGTCCTTGTTATTTGAGGATGGACATGGTGATTCATATAAATGGGGGCCTTTTCTATTTCTTCTTTCCTTTTAGTGTGCCTATTTGATGGACATGGTGATTCATATAAATGGGGGCCTTTTCTATTTCTTCTTTCCTTTTAGTGTGCTTATTTGATGGGTAATTTTCAAAGGGGTAACTATATATATTTTTTTATGGATTTCCCTTCAAATTTCAAATTTTGGATGACTTTTTTTCTCCTTCTCTGTAAAATGGATTGTTTATTCCTCTTCACTTAAAGTCATGTGTGCTTCCCCATAAAGGAAAACCTTGTGGAAAAAACTAAGGAATTCTTCACCAAAATCTTGTGGATGAAATCCATCACTGTAAGTCATATGTTTATATATAATAATTTCAAGCTTGCCTTGACTAAGTTACATAGCTATAATATTTAGGTATGGAAACTCAATAATTGAAGGTAAGTGATTACCTTGTGAAACAAATTTTTACAGACTTTAATGCAAATCTCCCTTTATCAATATTTATAATAATATGAAATATGACAATGTGTTTTTCGGAGACGCCATATAAATAGTAATAACAACAATATAAATTTTAAGGTCATGGTCAAACCTAGACACCAAATTGATGTATGAGATCACCATGTTTGTGTCACAAATGACCTATCTTCGCGTAGCATTTTTATTGCTAACATCTATGAAGGGGTATATACTCCCCCTCTAGATTTAAACATGTGGTCTCATATGACGAAGCACGTGTTCCTAACCATTAGGCCCGCATAATCGATAGACCTCCACTTTTGATAGAAAACTTGCAATTATGTAGGTTAGCAATATGACTACACAAATACTATACAACAACTAGAAGGATCGCAAGGTTTCACGCCAAATATGTAATTCTTTTGAGATGGTTTTGGAAGTGTCATTTTGTATGCCATTTTCATGTTAAGGGCAATGTGAATGTATTATAACCATGCATATATGTATTTCCGATATTGTTGTTTAAAATCCAAAATATTTGATAGATAATATATTTTTTACGTTGCATAATTATTAGGACCTCAGAAACACCTATATGAAAGTTAAATTATATTATTTAAATGAATTATATTTTTATTTTACCGGCTAGGTAGAGCCTATGATGTAGTCAACTCTAAAGTTCAATGGAGTAATTTTCTCACTAATGGGAGTACAAATGTATGACACTAGACTCGGTTGAGCTTAGATGCTCCTAATACCTTAAGTAGAAACATTGCTCTGTTATTCCAAATTGTCTTTTGTTTTTATTATATAGTCAATTTAAAAGGAGGGAAAAACTCAATTGAATATGGTGTATGTACCATTTTAAAAATTATATTTTTTAGAGTGTGATATTTCATGTTGAAAAAAAATTCATAATTCCTTTTTTTCATTGGACATGAGAAAAATAATTATGTCTTTAATTTTTATTATATTACTTATAAAGGACATGTTTTACATTAGACAAAATGTTATTGTATATTAAAATTTCAGAATTCGTTTTATATATAGTAGATGAGTGTTTACATGAAATTGAATATGATAGTCGTATGTTTGCATTGTGTAGGTTGAAACACCCTAACCATATTATATTGAGTGATTAATAGTAAATGTAGTGATTACATGTTTTTCTCTTAAAATGAGTTATACTAACTAAAATAAGGCATTGATTAGTATTATTTATCTTCAAGTGTAAAGATACTAGAAGGGGTGGGATCGTTGGTCAATTTTTTTATGAAAATGTTTGATTGAATTAATATTTTATTATAGAATAATGTAGTGAATGATTCATTTTAATTTGTTTGAAATTTTATATTTTAAAATGGATAAATGTAGTGAATAAAAGTTTTGTTTTTAAAATGATTTAACTAATTCTTGCCAAACCATGTAGTGTTATGGATGAATATTAAAATAAGGCATTGATTGGTAAGATTTATCTTCAAGTGTAAAGATACTAAAAGGGGTGGGATCACAATTTTTTCTTATTAAAATAAGCTTTGGTCAATTTATTCGTGAAAAAGTTTGATTTAATTAATATTTTCTTATAGAATAATGTAGTGATTGATTTGAAGATCAATTGCATTGATTGCGAAGTTTCATTCTTAAGTTACTGGAGATTGGGAGCAAGAAAATGGTAGGGTTTTGGTTCTGAATTTTACAGTAGGTTTTTGTTCTGTAGAAATAGCGAAGGCTGGTTTTGCAGATTCTGAGCACAACTATGGCGGCGGCCTTTAGGGGGGGCGAGACTCCCTCCTATAGAAACATCATGACAGGGGAGAGTAGTGGCCAAAATCAAGCAAGCAGTGCTGGGCCAGTACTAGAGGCTCAATGGTAGGCACAGCAAAGAGGTCATTGTTTGCCTAAATCGTCAAAAAAACCTCGTTTTATCATTCCCCCATATAAAATAGATAGGTATAGGGGTTATATGAAAGATCATCCATTGATTTGTAAGTTTATATGAATTTGGCCTACAGAGAAGGATCTTCTTAAATGGATTCATATCAAATGGAAACCAAAAGGGCATCTAGATATCAAATTTGGTGCCAGGGGTTTCTTTACCATTATTTTTACAAACTTATTTGATAAAGAACAGGTTTTTGAAGGGGGACCCTATTTCTATTAGAATGCGTGTCTTTTATTGTGTCACTGGGAAGAATGTTATAACCCTAACAAGGAATAGTTTCTCTCAGCCCCACTGTGGGTGCGGTTGTTTGCTCTTCCTATGGACTTCTGGGATCCAGAAATTTTAGAAGGCATAGGCAATTCGCTTGGTAGGTTTGTCAAGATTGTTGAAATGACCTGCAGGGGTCGATATACTTCTTTTGCTCGCATTTGTGTATATATGAATATTTCTAAAACTCTTCCGGAATCTATTGAACTTGAATATGCTGGGGAACTTTGGCAGCAACTGCTGGATTACGAACATATTCCTTTTTGCTATCGGCGCTACCATGAATATGGGCACTTGTAAAATAAATTCCCTCTTAATGAGATGGATGTGAGTCCTAAATAGACACAGGCTGAATCTAAGGAGATCAAGAAGGAAGGATTTCGGACAGTTACAACAAAAAAAAATCAGGGACATGCCCAGGATAGTCCTCCGGTGCAGGAGCGGCCGCCTCGATAGCCGAAAAATCGGTATGAGATATTAGAAGAAAAAGATTAGGAGGACAAAGATATGGATACACCGGCTGACAAAATTCGGCATCCCCAGCACACCCCCATGATGATGGCTAAAAGGAAAGCCCCTTTGGAGAGCCCAAACCAAGTGGAGCAACAAGATCACCTGGAACAGGTTGAGATGGAAATATACATTTCGAAGGATGACCTCAAAAAAGAAGAGTTACTTATGAAACAATTACTAAATGAATGGAAAAACATGGATGATTGATTCATCCCTAATGATCAAAAAGAAATATATAAAGAGACATTTGAACAATATCTTACAATTCAGGCACGTAGAGAGGTGGAAGCAGCAAATCAATAGTTATCTCAACAATCAGTGGAAGTAACTACTTTTCCGTTATCTCAGCAAGGGCCAAAGTCGAGCCAAGAAATTCCTCAGAAGACTAAAACTGGAAAGAAACGAGGATGCAAAACCTTACAAGAATCTATTCAACTGTAGGGGGAAATGTTGGTTAACTCTGGACATATCGTGCCAATCTCCACGATGTTCCAGAAACTAAATAAAACTTCCTAATGATTATACTCTCCTACAATATTCAAGGCCTTTGTAGTAAAGGCAAACAGATACATCTTCAGGATCGGATTTTAAAGGAAAAGCCCCACATAATACTCCTTCAGGAGACCAAGTTATCTGGGGAGCGATTAACGCACATTGTTGAAAGGTTAAAACCGCATAATGAATTTATGGCTATTGATGCTAATAACACTACAGGGGGAATTTCCATCTTATGGAACCCCTCATAATTGGAGGCTACTAGCTGGTTTGGATTGCCTTGACTTATCACTGATAGGTTTAGGAAGATCGGTACTAAAGAATGGTCTTCTGTGTCTTCAATGCATGGACCTACTGTTCCAGGAGATAAGCCTGATTTCTTTAAAGACTTCAAAACTCTTAAAATTATTGACCCTGATAAGTACTGGATCGCCGGAGGAGATTATAATATGATAGCCAGTTTTGATGAAAGAAAAGGTGGTACTGGTAGATATCTTCAAGAGATGCAGGATTTTACTGACCTCATCATGGATACGAATCTTGTGGATGTTCTGACTAATAATGAAAAATTTACTTGGAATAATCGACGAGGGGGAATACATCAAATTTCTTCCTGTCTCGATCACTTTTTAGTGTCTGAAGATTTTGTGAGTCTAGATATTTTTTATGAAGCATCTATTGTGCCCTGTCTTGGTTCAAATCATTAGCCTATTCGTTTGAAGGTGGAAATAAAAAAAAATAGAAGAAACAACCTTTTCACTTTGAAGGTTTTTGGCTACGTGACGCCTCTTTCCTACAGAAATTTCGTGGCTGGTGGGAGGGTAATTGGCTAACTAGCCGAAACCACATGCACACATTTCAATTGAAGCTAAAGGAATTAAAGAAAAATAAAAAAATGGAATAAAACGGAATTTCGAAAAATTCATAAAGAGAAGCATAAACTTGAAGGGCATATGCACCAAATTCAACATCAAATGATTTTAGCAGGATGGACAGAGGACCTTATTAGAGAAGAGGGGCGGGTCCGTAGGCAACTGGAAGAACGAAAAACGCAAGAGGAGCTATTATGGAAACAGAAATCTTAGATCCCTTGGCTCCAGGAAGGAGAAAAAATTACGATTTTTTTCCATAACGCTATGATTCAGCGCAGGCAACATAATTGGATTTTTTTCTCTCAAAATGGCGGAAGGGAACCAGATAGTTGAGCATGAGCATATGGAACATGAACTTGTTAATCATTTCTCAGAAATACTTTTGGAATCCAATCAGCATAGGACGGATGCTATTGCTCGGGTTTCTGCTATCATTCCTAAGTTGGTGACTCGTGATCAAAACTTAGCTCTGCTCTGGGAAATTACTATGGCTGAAGTCAAGGATATTGTTAAGGAAATGCCTCGAAATAAAAGTGCTAGGACCCGATGGCTTTACTGTTGAATTTTATCAAGCGTCCTGGCACTTCTTAGGTCAGGATATTTTTGATATACCTGAGGAGTCACACCGCCTCCTTCAGGTATTCCCAGGTTTAAATCCTACCTTCCTCACTTTGATTCCGAAAATGGAGAAATGTGATACCCCTTCGGGTTTCTGCCCAATTTCTTTATGTAGCGTTATCTATAAAATCATGTCCACGATTATGGTGAATCATTTGAAGCCTTTTCTGCCAGCTCTGATCTCACCTAAACAAATAGGGTTTGTCAAGGGCCGACAAATTCTTGATGGTATTATCACTACTCAAGAGGCCATCCATTCTCTTCGACAACTTAAAGCTAAAGGTATGATGATTAAGTTGGACTTGGCCAAATCTTATGATAATCTTAACTGGAATTACCTTAAGAATGTTTTATTGTCTTTTGGCTTTGATGTTCGGTGGGTTCAGTGGGTGATGTCCACAATTTCCTTTGCTCACTTCTCTATTTTATTAAACGGCTCTCCTTCGCACTCCTTTCATGCTTCTAGAGGTGTTCGACAGGGTGATCCCCTATCACCCTTCCTTTTCATCTTAGCAGCGGGGGGTCTAGGCAGACTTTTTAAACAGAAAATTCTGGCTGGCAAGGTTAAAGGGCTTAATTTATGGGGCAGTCATTTGATTATGTTGCATGAAAATTTTTTTGACGATATTATGCTATTTTTCCAAGCCACTCTTCGAGAATGCAAAGCGATTTTTGATATTTTAAACACCTTTATGCAGGCTTCAGGAATGATGGTTAACAAAGGAAAATAAAATATTTTCTTTTTTAATACGGCCCCTAAATCTCAGCACTTTCTCACCCGAACCCTTGGTTTTACTTTGGAAGTATTCCCTTCGAAATATCTTGGAATGCCTCTATCTGAAAATGTGGTCAGAACCAGTTGTTGGAAAGCTCTTTTGACTAGAATGCAAAAATGTATGCTCAATTGGTCCTTTCGAGCCTTAAAATTGCCAAGTCGAGTTATTATTCTTCACACTATTCTCCAAGCCCTCCCTATCTACCAGTTGTCAGGCATGGCTTGCCCTAATAAAACTTGTGAAGATCTAGTTATTCTGTATAAGAAATTTTTATGGCAAGGTGCCCAGGAAAAGAGAAAATGGGCCTTGTTATCCTGGGATAAGCTTACTTTACCTAAATCAAAAGGGGGGCTTGGTCTACAAGACACTTGTATTCTTAATCAGGTCATGGGTGCTAAGTTATGGTGGAGGTGGCTACAAGGCGTAGTGGCATTATGGCAGACTATTTTAGCTAGGAAGTACCATATGCCCCCAATGGTTAAAGAGCAGCTTAATTGCCTTACTATTGAAAAAGGCTTGGGGATATGAAACCTTGCCTCTACCAATAGACATCTGATCAGGCAACATAGTTTCTGGGAGGTTCAAGATGGTACTCACGCAGGCTTTTAGGAGGACTCATGGCAGCAATGGGAGAAGTTGTTCACCCGACTGGATTTGGCAGAAATATTTTTGTTTACTCGAAACCCTCGTTGTTTGGCAGTTCACCATTATTGGGATGACCAGCTTGACCCTTTCTGGAGGAGATGGAAACACAAGGGTCATTGGCAATAGGCTCCAAACACACAACAATCAGAAAATTTTGCCAACGAACTCTAGACAAGGAAGATCCCTATACATAAGGGTTCTGATATTTTTCATTGGGGTTATCGACCACAAGGAATGTTTTTGATTCAGGAAGCCTATCAACTGAAAGTGCAAAAATTGGATATCCCAACTGATCGGTTGTGGACCAAGATCTGGGCTACTAAGCATTGGCCGAAAATAGAGCATTTCTTATGGTTGGTGGGGCATGGGCGGATTCTGACATGGGATCAACTCTAGAAGAGGGGAATGCATGGCCCATATAAGTGTGTTAAGTGTGAAGCCTCTACAGAAAAAATGGAACATCTGTTGAATACTTGTCTCGAGATGGAACGGTTGTGGCTTAACCTTCATCGCTTATTCCAACAAAGTGACCGACATGATAATAGTTTGCCCCAAACCATTGAAAATTGGAGGAAAGTGGGATACACAAGCCCTGTAGTGAACAGAGCATGGGTGCTTGTAGTTGGTTTCCTCCTCTGGTCACAATGGAAAGAACGAAATCACAGGATCTTTCAAGACTGAAAACTTAATTTTGAAGATATATGGACCCTTACTAAGCAAGGAATCCGTGAAACCATTCTGGTTGAAAAATGGGATCATGAGGATTGGGTGGTTTCCGCTTAGGAACGTCGCATCCTTCAACAGTTAAATCTGGCAGAAGAGATGGTTGCCCCCTCTTGCTGGAAACAAGTGTCATTACCCTATCATGTTCGAACTACTTTTGTTCGACCACAATCTAGATTTCTTAAATTGAATTATGATGGCGCATCCAAGGGGAATCCTGGACAAGTAGGCGTCGACGGACTATTTTGAGATTTTTCAGGAACAACTCTCTGGATTTTTGCAATTGACCTAGGGCATTCTACAAATAATGAAGCAGAACTTGCCACTGTGAAATTAGGACTTGCTATTGCTAAGTGTGAACATTATAACAGGCTAGATATTAAAGGTGATTATGCCATGGTTACTGGCATTCTTAAAAAACTCCTTCACGGAATGAATTGGGAGTCGATTTCCAAGAGTTGGCGAACAGCCAGATTGATACAAGAAATTCAACAGCAAATCATGCAAGTCGATTATGTCATACCTGTGTATGTGTGACAGCAAGGCAACCAGGCAGCTGATTATCTTGCGAATTGGGCTTGCCGAAATGTTGATGGTCATTTGGATCGGCCATGGCACCAGGAGTTGCTGCAGACAATTTCTGATCTTCATACCATTCTTACAAAGGATTTGGGTTGTAATACTCTGGATCTGAGTACTTCTCGCTTGGGATGTGATGTACCTCGAACAGAGCGCGACTTACAACGCACAAGGCCTCACACGGGAGCTCCGTCCAATCGTGTTAACGTGGTCGCTGTACACCGACGTGGTGGAGGGTATGCAAAATATGTACGGCTACCACATGGTGGGTGCATGCAACTGATGCGAGGAGTTACCCGAAGAGATGTCCGACACCTCCGCTCTTAAATGATTTACATTTCCCGGAGCCTTCAAATGGATCGGCCAGCTCAGTTGTCAGTCGTGTTTTGGAAACTGTGCCATGGGTGTGGGGTTAAGGTTTGCAAGTATGTTTTCCTTTTCATTGTTACTTGTTCCATTTGGCTTTTCATTCCTGAGGTTGCTCGTGCATGCAGTGATGTTTATTTCCAGGGTTTTAGGGTGATGGAGCTCTCTCAGTCATGGTATGTTTCTCCGTTTCTAACCTTTCAGCTCTCGTATCTACTTTCCTCTCGTTTGTGGATTTATCTGATGTTTTTTTTACAAGATTTGTTGGAATGGCGGTATGGTCGCTTCTGGTTTGAATTCATGCAGCATGGTTTTGAAGTTCTTCGCTGCATCTAGTTTATTCACTTCGTTTTTGCTCTGTCTTGTATGTTTCAGCTTGCTAGTCTTAGTTTGTTCTTGTTTTTCACCCCTGACCCAGGTATCTCTTGTATTTTGCGGTACGCTCTATACCTTTGGGCGAGTTGGTTGCACTACTCTTTTGGGTTTCTTCTTTTTCGCTCTGTCATTGAAGGGGTGTTTCGCATTTGGCATGGTTCGACTATTATGAGCCTGGTCTGCTTTTGGGGATTCTTTTCCAGCTGCATGCATAGTGCTCGTAATTCGGGTTCTGGTAATGGCTCTACTACTATTCAAGCTTACCATGCCTTGGTTTGGTATTCGGGTTTTTGGGAGAATGGTCATCCTTTTCACCCTTCCTTCTCTCATTTTTTCACCTGGGCTTTGTTTTTTCACCTCGCTCTCTTCTGGGTTACCTTTGGTGCTTGCATGCATCTTGGTCTGGGTTATCTCAGCCCCTGTTATTGGCCTACCTTTGGTGTCAGGTTTCTGATATGGCTGCTTATCTCCCCCTATTTCCTGCTGCGTTCTGCTGGCAATTCTTCTCTGTGGCCTATTTCTCAGCTTTGTTTGGTTCCATTCCAATGTTCTTCTGTCCATGTGGGGCGTTTATCTCTGTGATTTTTTTAGTATCAGACCTGGAAGATGGTGATATTCATTATGGTGTTCTCTATATGGTATCTGTGCAGTTGAATCCTCTTGTTCTATGGGTGGAAGTCTTAACAGATTTTTCAGTGTTTTCTACAATGGTAAATCGTGGCTAAAAGCCCAATGGGGGAAAGAGCAAACAATACTCTTCTGAAACGCATCAGAAACGAGGTAGAAAGATGATTCAGTAGCACCTTGAACCATTGGTTCAAAACTTTATGAATGACATTCCTAATTCTGTTCATGGTCGCATCTATGGCTGGGAATCTAAGATTCTAGATAATATTGACTTGGAGGATGACATGGATTTTGAGGATATGCAGACTGTGACTCTAGATCCTGGGCATACCCAGGGAAACACTTCTCTATTTCAGAAATCTATTCGCGCTCACTGGATAATTAAATGTCTTCTTGCCAAAGCTGTTATGTATATAGCGGAGACAAAGTTGAAGACAAAGCTGGATTCAACCCTCGCAGATATTAATAGGAATGTCCAAGAAATCAATTTACGCCAGTTGCATCAGTATACCAGACTTGGTAGATTGGAGAAGGAGCTTAAAGTGTTGCAACAGGTCCCTGTTGAACTACTTGGAGCTTCTGCCAAAGCTCCAACACCTGTTGACTCTGAGGAAGACTAAAATTCTCTAGTTTTTTGTTGCATTTTCAGTTGTCAGTTCTAATGTTGCTTTCCTTTTGTACATGATATGGTTTCTGCACGATATCTAGTATAGACAGATTTGGTATCTGTTATTAAGACTTTTTATGTTCTGGTTGACTTATTTTGAACTCAGATGGCTAAAATACTTGGTTTCCTATGGGCAGGTTGAGGTCAAGTTTTGTATTTTTTGCCCGAATTTATTAATAGAAAATAGAAGGTACCACCTAAGCTTACAAAAAAAAAATGTAGTGATTGATTCATTTTCATTTGTTTGAAATGTTCTATTTTAAAATGGATAAATGTAGTAAATAAAAGTTTTTTTCTTAAAATGAGTTAACTAATTCAATTATCAAACCATGTGGTGCTAGGGATGAAGATTAAAATAAGACATTGATTGGTAAGATTTCTATTCAACTATAAAAATACTAAGAAGGGGTGGTATCACCAATTTTTTTATTAAAAGTAACTTTGGTCAATTTATTCATGAAATTTTTTTATTGAATTAATATTTTCTTATAGAATAATGTAGTGATTGATTCATTTTCATTTGTTTGAAATGTTATGTTTTAAAAAGGATAAAATTAAAACTTTATAAAATCATATTGTTGGGAAATATTTATTATTTAATATGTTTATTGTTAAATATTTTTCATGATAATTTGCATTAACAATTAAATAAGCTCCTCTTTCCTTCAAGATTATAATCTCTACTAAGAGGGTCAACCACTTGAAGGTCGAAGCTTATATGCCCCCAAAACTTTGCATCGTTGATATGGGGTTTTTAACATATCAACATACGGGGATGAATTAATTATATTGATATAATACATGTTAAAAAATTAATGATGTTAATGGATGTTTTTTTAATCATATTAATTTATTAACATTAACGAAAATAAATTATCATAAAATTTTGCATTAATCATATTATTGTTGTAGTAGTAATATGTATTATATATAATTAGTAATTATGTTTCTTATTTTGAAATGTTATGTTATCAAAATATTTATATTTTGGTGCAAATTTTCTAATTAACTTATTAATGTCTCAATGACAAATGCATAAAAAAAATGGTTGAAATATATCTTTTTTATAAAATAATATTAATATTGGAATTTTTATTTAAATTTATACATTTTAAAATTATATAAAGATAGAAATATATCTTAACCAAATACATTTGTAAAAACAAGCCAAAAAAAAGCAAACCACATTATAATTAAAATTGAATATAATAAATAAATATTAAAATATATTACAATAAAAATATCATACTTAAGTAAATCTATATAAAATACACACATTCAAATTTATAATAGAATTCATCGCCAATAAAAACTCAACATAACAAACACAAGAATTCATTGAAAAAACACTTCATAAATATACTTAAGCTGTTAAAAAAAGACATTCTATTAATCTATTAAATAAATGGCTCTCCAGGTGAGATACCTGAGAGTGCACAAACAATCCATACAATACACTGACTATTCAGTCAGAAGAGCCTCAAATATATAGGCTTTCACACTAAACAGGGTGGTTCCAACCGCTCCCTAGATATTTGTTGAGGAGGTAAATCCCCTATGCGGACAGAGGCGATCCCTACTAGCCCAGCAGGGGTCTAGCAATAATCAAACAATGTTATGACGCAAGTCGCTAGTTACGAAATGAAAATACTAGGAATAGAATCCTACCTGGATTCCAACGCTATGATCTGAAGAAGAAGCGTCCCCGTTCCTCAGCCTCGGCAGATCACAATCCCTCCACGATCTCCGCGGATGAACACCTGCACATGGAAGAAATGAACAGATACAAGCATAAAATCCGGCACACGTAACTAAACATCAGTCAGAAAGGATGTTACTCGCATAAACATGATGGAAAACGGAGTGGAACCATAATCATAATCATCTATTAAATAATAAACGAAGAGAGATTACAACCAAGTTCTGACGTCGCGGTCTCCTTCGGACGAGTCTCCAGTCGTCCACGTCTCGCAAAGCTCACCAAGGAAAGGGAAAACCTCTCCGGAGTCTCTCGACGATGGTCTCCTTACTTGAGTCGGACTTAAGGGAAAGAGAGGATTCTTTACAGCACAAAGGCTCTTGGGAATATGGAGATTCAAAGCTTAGGCACTTCAAGACTAGCTTGCCATGGATTTGAGCAGGCTTTTATAGATGGGGAAGGAGGGAGTTGGGATCCCTATTATTATGGGATTGGCCCTATCAACAAGGAAGGTTCCATAGGAGGTGGAAAAACCACTTCCCTCCATAGAACTCCCGTAGCCAAACCTCCCAACTCAAGATAGGCAATGGTTTGTGAGTTTGTTGGAACTCAACTTCCGCCATATTTATTTAAAAAACAGTCCCTAAATTGGGTGGCGCGACTACTGCTCTATGACAGAGCGCCAGTTGGCGTGACCTCTTTGCAGGATTTTCCCCATCGGCGCGAGTACTGAACTGCCTGCCCGCGCCAATGCAAAAAGGGATGTTTTTCATGATTTTTGCAAGGAGATGTCTCAAGGGCAAATAAAGCTCATGCTTAGAGGAATGCATTGATGATGTTTTCAAGGCATGAAAATGTTCACAGGTCACGAAATGGGTCCTCCATTGTGCGGGACGGGGAATGGTAGGGACGGTGACAAATTACTGTGTAACAGATGCCCCCTAAAGTATGAGGCTCGAGAGAGAGAGGGGTGAAATGCTTTACGAGAACATGTTGAACTGAAGGCCCGCCGTCGGAAAACCTGCGCAGAAAGATACAACTGATATCTCAAGTACATGATGTATAAGTGGTATGGACGCAGCCATCCGAAACAGAGTATGCTATAATCCGGATCCAGGGTATGGGCGCAGCCATCCAACTAAGATCAAACAAATAGAACCAGGTATGGTCGCAGCCATCCAATCAGTGAGTCATGTACATAATGATAATAATCCACAATCACAGCCTGGATTACAACAGACACAATCCAGGGTCTTGTGCTCCATCTCAACCCAACAAAGCACAAGTTCAAGCATGTGAATATGTGAGCTGAAGTCGAACATGCAAGAACATCGTCTGATTACCAGTCAATGATGGAAGCTGTTAACAGACGCGAGAGAAACCACCAATAATGACAATGGTCCCCAAGGTACTAAGGTATAGTCTACGGTGTGCGAATAAATGAGTTGACGTCGAACACCCGCAGAATCACTCGATCGGAGGTCAATAATGTAAACCTCACGTCAAATGCGACGAACCTGCCATTGAGGCATGCAGGCTCCAAGGTACCATAAGGAGTCTCTAGACCAACTTCCTAGATAATGAGTTGATGTCGACAGGAAGTGACCTTGATCGAAGGTGGGCCATAATGATTCCCACATCATCGACACGAGACAGAGGAACATGATGTTTTTGTTGTGAATCAAGATTGTATGAGAAACAAAGGAAGGTTGATATTTGCAGAGGCCAACTTCTCTTGAACATATAAACGGCTCGACAGTGGACTTGGCAGTATTTGACATCAACGGATCAGAGGTCATGGTGATGAGGCAATGAACAGGTGAGAGGTCAAAAGGGATTACCCAAACCCACGGAAGAAAAGTGAAGCAACAAGATGAGATGTCCCCAACCCGACACGAATGCAGACAAGTGCCATGTTCAAGAGCGACATACTGCCAACGACAACGATGATGGTTCCATTTTTCCCCCACCATTCCTGGCGAGTACCCCAATTATTTTTAATAACAAGCTTGAAGGGGATAGCATATGCTTGCAATATAAGTCCGCCCTTCGGGAAAATCCATCCTAGTGCATTTAACGAGTCCTAGGAAGGAGGAACTCGGAGAACGTCATTTCGACTGAATCCGATGTCATCAGGGTTTAACGAGTCTGACAAAGGAAGAACTCGGCGTCTTTTCATGTTTAGAGAGTTTGAAAAGACAGCAGAAAAGAAAACTCCACAGGTCCCTTTTTGTAAATAGTTTCCCAGATCCGAAAAGGTAGAAAAAAATATTCGGGAAAACCTTCTAGTCGCGATAGGCTAGGGTATTCCTTTTTCGTAATCAATCCATTCCAGCCCGAAAAAGGGTTAAACTTATACTGGGTGGATGTCGATTCATGTCCATTTTAACGAGATCGAAACAACAAGGGCCTCGTCAATCTTTTCATATTTAGAGAGTCAGAAAAGAGCTGAAAGATGACTCCAAAGTGACTTTTTCGTGTATTTACCGAGTCCAAAAAAGTATAAAATACAACTCGTTTCCATCATTTAAGTCGCAAAAACCTGCTGCTGCACATACCAAGCAAGCGTAAAATCCATTTTTGACATAACATATGCAAATATTTGATAAAATTAACTTTTAAAACTCATTTAACATCGAAAAAGTTATAAATATGTCAAATTGGTAAAAATAAAATTACTTTTACTATTTACCTTGGTGGAAAGCAACAGTGGTCCTTTTGGAGCAGAAACTTCTGACGGTGATTGCAACAAATCCAGTTAACCATTCAGCTTCTCGTCTGTCACAGGTAAGAGGCGCTCTTTTGCTCTTCATTTTCATTCATCTTTTAATAACTTTCCCTTAAAAATCAGTTCTGTGTGGCCACTTTTAAAATTTTAGGGCTGCGCCCATTGGCGCGGGTATCGGGCACGGACCCGCGCCAATGAGCTCTTTTTTACAAAGGGCTCGCGCCATGTGATGCGACTGTTCACAAAACAGCCGCGCCAGTGGCCGAACCTAAAAATTCGCCCGAAATTTCGACATTTAGACCAAATTGCATGGAATTTGAAGCTCATCAAAGATCTAACTAAGGTTTTTTGACCATGTGAATGCAGGTAATCACTCAAAATGGCAATCGAATGGAAAGAACGAGAGCACGGAGAAGAGGATGAACAAGCCATGCAAATCCAAGCTTGCATGAATGCACTTAGAAACTGTGGATTGAAAAAGTTCTTCCTCACACCATGTTTACGAGCTCAGCCCGAGCTCCTCCAGTATTTAATCAGTATCTGGGACGAACATGAACAGGTGTTCAGGTTACGAGACCAGGTGTTAGAACTGGAGGTCACCGATGTTTATTTCATCACTGGATTGTCCCGCAGAGGTCCAATCCCTGTATTGACTGGAAGCAGACCATCTAGGGAAAAGATGGAAGAAGTAATGGCACGGGTGTGCCGAGGGGCACAAACAGGATCAAGAAGCAAGAAGGTGGATATCCACACTATCCCTGATCTAGCACTGAGAGTAGTTCTCCATACCATTACGCGAGCTGCTGGGTCGCAGGCTCTGCACGAGGCCACGAAGACCCAACTCCTGCTGGCCTCAGAATGCATGGGTCCCTTACTATTCAACTGGGCAGAAGCAGTAACTATCAACATGAAAAGGAAGCTCACAAAGTGTAAACAGGGGAAATTGAAACAGTTCGGTTATGGTTCCATCTTGGTATTGTTCATTCTGGAACGTTTACCAATCTTCTAGGGCCAAGGGGCCGCAGTGGCGAGTCCGATACCACGAGAGCCAAGAATGGCTCGCTGGGCAGCATTGATGCCCAGATCTGGAGGTGGCCAACAGATGTCCTGGAGGCCAGAGTTTTTTAGGTGGTTACGGCGCCAGCTGATTGTCGTGGAAGACTGGCCCTATGTAGGAACTGACTTTACCGGGGACCCAGACCTCCCACTACCAGAAGGAGATGACTGGGACGAGGAGTTGGGTAAGACCTCATATTTTTTATTTTATGTTTATATGTTTTTTGTTAATACACATTCGTCCTGACACAATCATATATGCAAGTAGATGTAGGACCTGAGAGACCAGCTGGGATGTCTCCAATCTCCCGGAGGACACAACTCGCCCCTGAGATCCAGGGAGAAGGCACCAGAGTAGATGAGCTGATCCAGAACCTCGAGGGGATTGCCCATGGGATTCCAGACTATGCCCGGCTAGCAAACGTTCTGATGGCATACCAGCGCCACACAGTGGGAGTTCCAAGTCGGATCCAACAAATCCTGAGGTGCCTAGTGCGTGCAGTCACGTGCTATCATGAGCACCATGCGGATTATTCCTTAGGATTTATACCACACCTATTTTTTGAGAGACATAGTGTCTCTGGATGTACTAAGACGATTATGTATATTTTTTGAGTTTTATGTGACACACTCTATGTAAACATTTCGATATCTATATATATGTATATCTATTTCTGGATGAGTCTTTCTTTACATGTGATGATGATTTTATAAATTGTGCAAATGTCTGTCTAATACCAAATTTGCTATTGCATCTGTTAATGTATTCAAATTCCTGGGTATATGATGATATGTAATGTAGTCAAAATTCCTTTCCAGTAATCAAATATGCAAATACAGACGTAAGATGGACGGGTTTCTTACCGAATAGTGTCTGTTCATCTGTAACACTACAAGTTGTGAATCTAGGTACACGAGCAATTCCACCAGTCCTACAGGTTTCTTTCTGCCCAGTTATAGTTCAACATTGCTCATTCATGAAATGTAACAGTTAGCTCAAATTAAATCCTCAGACACCACTCTGCAGATAATCAACTCCTCTAGCAGGATAAAGCGTTTACCAGTTCCTGAAGAGTAGACCCTACAAATCTTCTGGATATATCCGCGTCACAACTAAATGGTGATGGAATGCTGCACAACAGGAGGTGATCAGCAAGAAAAGATGTTTCAAAGCACCACTGCCTATAATAATCACCACCTGTACACCTCACATAAAGCTTACTTATATAGGCATGCTTTTAGGTAAAGCCAACTTGACTACGTAGGAACTCTACGTAATTCTACTTATATCGTCATTGATTTCAAAGCGCGTTCTGCTCTAGTCTTATGCCACAGGGTGGAGTTTACCGGCTCCAAGCTTATCATGTTCCACGATCGTACAAGGGCAGGTCTCTTCAATGAATGAGGAAGCAGGTAGTCAAATGAGTTTTGACCCTCTTCTTTTGTGCTTCGATGATCAAAGCAGCTAGACGACAGGTTTCATCCAACCGTTCGAGATACCGAAGATGTTCTTCCTCAGGAGAAGTATCCGGTAAGAGCTCCACAGCTACTTTAAGAGAAGGAATCTCGCATTGAACCGGCAGAGTAGCTTCCAGTCCGTACAGCAATTGGAATGGTGTGAATCCGGTTGCACTCTTAGCAGATGTTCGGTATGCCCAGAGAGCTGAGAACAGTTGGAGATGCCAACTAGATTTATGAATCCCAACTGTTCGCTGAAGCATAGTGACCAAAACCTTGTTCACCGCTTCAACCTGACCATTCGCTTGAGGGTAGTATGGTGTTGAGCTGTCGTGACGCAAGCCCAACGTTGAAGTCAGCTCCGCTATCATGTAATCGCAGAAATGAGTACCGTGATCAGTGACGATGGCTTGAGGAACCCCGAACCATGCAATAACGTGGTTGAATATAAATTGAGCAGCCGTTTTCCCGTCAGCAGCTAGTGTAGGCATCGCCTCGGCCCACTTAGTGAAGTAGTCGATGGCGACAATGATATACGCATGCCCCCCGGCCGAGTGAGGGTTACACGTCATAAAATCCATGCCCCATTTCGCAAAAGGGCCGACGGTAATAACGGGATGCAATGGCAACGGCGGCGCGCGCATCTTGCGCTGAAAAATCTGGCATGGATGACATTTATGGACTGCAGTGATACAGTCCTTGAATATGGAAGGCCAGAAATAACCTGCACTTAACGAGAATCTTAAGGCGATAACATACTGGACCATGTCACCACGGGCGCCAGCGTGACGGTCATTTGGGACTTTCTCGAAGGCTTCTTCCCAAGGTTAGGCATCGGCAGAGGCACCGAATCTACTCCAATGCGATAGGTGTCTCCTACTATCGGTAGGGTTGGGGTAGTCTTCGAATCAGGATGAGCGGATTTTATCCAACTCGGACCGAAAAGTTGCAGGTGCCGAAGATACTATGATTTCCACTTGTACCAAGGATCACGAAATCTTGATAGAAAAAGCGTTTGCCGTCCATTATATATGGTCTTCAGAGTGTGAGGGAACAGAGTCTGTAGGGAGAGAACATATCAAATCCGCGAAGACCAGTGATTTAGTTGACTTGGCAGTGGTGAACTCCAAGTCAAACTCCTACAGGATCACAATCCATTTGGAGTACTTTCCCCCTAGTAATTGTCTAGAAAGAATATAAGTCATAGGGTTGCAGTCTGAAACCACTGTTATCGTGCGCAAAAGGATGTAATGGCGAAAGCATTGTACGACGTGTACTACTGCTAAGGCCAACTTCTCGACATGTGCATAATGCATTTCCGGGTCGAGAAGGTTCCGAGACAGGTAATAAACAACATGTTCATCACCGTTATCGTCATCCTGCACCAAGACCATGGCGATGGTGCTAAATGCGACGGCTAGATACAAAGTGAAGTCGCGGTGGTAGTCCGGAGGACAAAGCAATGAAGCATTGACTAGCAATGTCTTCAGCTTCTCAAAGGATTCCTGAGCAATTTCTTCCCAGTGAAAGGGAACATTCAGCTTTAACAAACGAGTGAATCCTTTGGCCACCTTGGCATAATTTGGGATAAAGCGCCTAAGAAAATTCGCTTTCCCTTGCAAACTTTGTAACTGATACAGGGAGGAGGGTGATGGGAGATTTACGATGGCCTTGACCTTTAGAGGGTCAAGGTGAATTCTGTCTTTCGAGACTATAAAGCCTAAAAGACGGCCAGAATCAACGCAGAAGACGCACTTATGAGGATTGAGCCTGATATTGTAGCGTCTACAATGAAGAAATATCTGGCAACGATGCTCAGGATGGTCCTCTCGCTTACCCGAATGGGCTGGCAAGTCGTCCAGATAAGGTTGAATGATATGGCGAATGTCATGAAAAGCGTAGGACATCGCACGCTGAAACGTGGCGCCAGCGTTCTTTAAGCCGAACGAGAGTTTTTTATACGTGAAAGTGCCCCACGGACAGATGAATGTGCTCTTATGTTGATCCTTAGGCGCGATATTGATTTGGTTATAACCTGAGAAACCGTCCATTAAGGAATAGATCTCACTCCCGGCACATTCGTCGATGATCTGGTCGATAAACGGAGTGGGATAATTATTCTTTGGACAGGCACGATTGATATCGCGATAATCCACACAGACTCGAATTGTACCCTGCTTTTTATCGACAGGGACAATGTTGGGCACCCATTCTGTAAGGGGGATGGGATAAATAAAACCCGCGTTCAGAAGTTTTTCAACTTCTGCCTTGATGGCGATGGCTTTCCGAGGATGCATGGGACGTAAGCGTTGGCGCACGGGTTTCGCACCTGGATAGGTTGGAATCTCTTGTACGACAATACTAGGATCAATTCCCGGCATTTCCTCGTAAGACCATGCGAAAACATCTCTGAATTCTTTGAAAAGCTCAGTATAGACTTGGATCTCCTCGGGAGAACAAGTCACACCCACATGAATGTTCTCAACAATCCTCGGTTTAACGGAGATGTTGATTGGAACAGTTTGAGTAATGTTACTCAGATTACCCTCCGAAAAGACCTCGTGCATTAAGATCGGTGTTTGAAGAGGAGGGGAAGGAACCTGAGTAGCATAACGCTCCAAACAATCAGTCATTGCCCCCAAGCTGGGCGTAAACGAGGAGCGATGATGTCCATCGCCCCAGGGTAGCTCCTCAAGAGACATGGTTTCAATGATAGCCTCATCTGAAGGAAAAGTCTCTCTGAGAGGATCAGGTGAATCAGCCTGACCAAGCCAGGGGGATTGCGAGTAGACGTCGAGAGCCATGCTCATCGGAGCATGCTGAGGAGGTGGAGGATCCGATGCGGAAACAATCTCACAGTAGTTGATCTCTACTGGCGTTAAAGGCATGGATTCTCCAAACTCATATACCTGCTCAGGTGTAGGAATAAGCCAGGGGTCATCAGTCCTGGACAACATGTTGACTTGAGCGGTATTCGGTGGGGGTGCGGGGAATATACCCATGAGGACTGGGTCTTTGAAAAGACCAGGTCCTACACTGTCTGGGGGATTCAGAATTTGATCCATGTGTGGCACGTTGTTCTCAGAGCTAGAGGTGAAAAATGACAACTGATCTACCGTGAAAATCTTGCCCTCGTGAGGGAACTTAA
Source organism: Pinus albicaulis (assembly GCA_034641835.2). NCBI lineage: Eukaryota > Viridiplantae > Streptophyta > Pinopsida > Pinales > Pinaceae > Pinus > Pinus albicaulis. Next base: position 185,472,990 of record CM076572.1, read on the forward strand.
TGAATCGAAAGACGGTAGACGGCACGCAGAGCATGGCATGGGTCCAGCTGCAGCCAAGAAGTATATTGTAGTTGATTTTAGCGTCAACCAGCTCTACTTCTACGTTGACAGTTTTTCCCTGTAATGTAATCGCAAGACTCTCGAGAACGCCTAGGGGTTTAGATTCCCGACCATCAAATGCCTCAAGGGCATTGGGAGATGACGACAAGGCTGGAGAGCCGATGGCCTTCCAGCAAGCGGAGGACATAACGCAGGTAGATGCACCCTCATCTACGACAGCCCTATGAATGTTCAGACCATTAATCCCAACTTGAATGACCAAAGCGATTTGATGTGGAAGCCGGGGAGTAAAATTCTCCAGATCGAAGGTGAGAAGGCTCGAGTCGGCGGGATCGATACCACCGATTGCAGACAGTAAAGCCTTCCGTTGTGAAGGACAACTTTGAAGAACCTCAAGTGCAGACATAGCACATGGCGCCTGTGCCAGATCCTCAACAATACTGTAATGTTGGGCGGCATGAGCATTTGGATTATAAGAGGATCTTCGAAGAACACCCTTGGGAGGTGGTTTCACAATGGGTTCGGGAGCCGGCTTCTCGATTTCCAATGGACCGGAGGCAGGTGGGGGAGGCGGACCATCCGCAACTGCCTTCTCAGGTGCCTGCCGTGATTCATTGTAATCCTTCGACCGCGTAGCGATAGTGATAGGTGCATTAGTCTTCATCATGAAAACCTGAGACCCAAACGGTGCATATGGTGACGCCTGTTCGACCATCTGGGTCTGCTGAGATGGAAATGGCTCTTTTAAAACAGCCGGAGTCCCTTTAGAGCCTTTAAGAAGTTGACTAACTTCGGACCGTCATGGACAATCCTTAGTGTAATGGTCACCTTCACAGATGAGGCAAGGGAATTTCGGCTTACGTTGGGAGCCATCCTCAGTTCGAGATTTAGATTCCGATTTTGGGGCATCAGATTTTGATTTGCCTTTGCCCTTCTTCTTCCCCTTGGAGGATTTGTCCGTAGGATTGGCCTGGACGGCATTCACCTCCGCGGTTTTACCAGAATCGGATGAGGCGGGATTAGCAGAGGTATTGTTGGAAGAATTAGCCTTCTGCTTCCCATTCGAAGACTTCTTCGAATTTTGAGAGACGGAACCAATGACACCATCCACCGAAGGGGTAGGCAGAGCCTTAGTGGTTCTGGGCCGTGGAGCATCAGTCAAGATGTCATAAAGCGTGCCAGACTGCGAATAGACAAGATCCAGGTACTGGGCACGCGCAATAGCTTGTTCCTCCGTCACACACGCTCCCATCGCGATATCCTGAGCGATTTTATTCACAAAGGAGGTGGTGAACCAGTGAGTCAAAATCTGATCAGGTATGTGAAACTTGATCAGCCGACGACGGCGCCGCCACTCATGGATGTGATCCGAGATGTGAGTGGCCGAGTCCTGCTTCAGGGAAGACAGGAGGTGCGTCCCGGTCTCATACCGGACTGGTAACTGGAAATGCGTGAGGAAAGCCATAGCTAACGAGTTGAAATCCTGAAAAATACCACGAGATAGCTCTATGTACCACTTAGCAGCAGCTCCTGTTAAAGTACGCTGGAAAAGACGCAAACGAATCGAATCGTCAACCCAAGAGTTAGACGAACACCAGAGGTGATACGTCATCACATGTGCCTGGGGGTCTTCGCCAGCTTTGCCCTCAAACTTGGGACAATCACCTGGTATCTTGGTGGGAACCGGAGGCCAATATGGATTATGTGAAATCGGATCATTGGTCAACTTTGAAACGTTCGGCAGTTCCAAGGTAGCCAGGAACGACAATGGAGGGTTAACTGCCATGCCAGTCCCAGGATGAGGTCCGGTACCCATGCTCCACGATGGTTGTGAATATCTCTGCCCCCATGGGTTCTGTCCCGCAGGATTCTGACCGTAGGGGGCATAGTTCGTATAACTAGACTGATTTGGATTCTGGTAACCATAGTGCGGGGCTTGATAACCAGGGTTCGGGCCCTGATTAGGTGTCTGCCCTGTATAAGCAGCGTTTGGATTTGGCTGCTGAGCGTAGGTAGAACCGAGTGGAGGAGGATAATACTGAGAGCCTTTGGGGTGGTTATAGTTCGGTTGAGACTGACCATGAGGATGATAACCACTCTGAGGATGAGTAGGCTGCTGATAAGTGGAACCCTCCGGAGCCTGGTACGTAGTACGCAGCTGTTGATTTGGCTACGGCATTGGATGAACAGGCTGTTGAGCAGAGTGAACGGAATGAGAGGGCTGCCCTGAATGAACAGGTTGACCCGACTGAGGGGGCTGGCCTGAATGACCAGGCTGGCCCGGATAAACAGGCGGCGCTAGTTGCGCAGGTTGAACTGGTTGTAAGTGAGCCCCAGGTTGTACCGGATGGGCCGGCTGGCCTGGAGGTGGGACACCGGGTTGTACCGGATGAACCGGTTGGCCTGGTGTTGGAACAAGACCAGGTGCTTGCTGGAAACTAGTTTGACCTGAAGCAGAACCATAGGATGGTCCTGGCTGATATGCAACGTTAGAAACAACAGGATACTGCGGTTGCATCGGTAAAGAAGGCTGGATTTGCGCCCCAGGACCATAGGCCAGTCCCGGTTGATACCCCGGCTGAGGCTGAGCAGGTTGACCAGAAGGGCTATAATATGGTCCTTGCGGATTGTAAAATGGCCCTTGCTGGCCCGCAGGGTAGCCTTGGATGGGTTGTCCCTGTGGGTCATACAGATAGCCAGGTTGGCCCGCAGGTTGGCCTTGGAAGGGTTGTCCCTGCGGGTTATAAGCCTGGTTGTATGGTAAACCTTGAGCATACAGATAAGCCTCAGGAGCAGGAAGGCGCAAAACCTCCCCGTGCTCGTCATACTGACCTGGGAAAGCATACACAGGAGTGCCATCCTGTGCATAGTGCGAAAAGAAAGATCGGTAAGGATCTTGGGGAAACTGTCCAACTTCAGCGTTCGGTTGTTGTAAAGACAACCGATACTCCTACGGAGAGATATTCTCTGGTATAGCAGTAGCTAGATAAACATCTTCAGGAGTTGGCCCAGCCCTGGTAGTAGATGCTGAGACAACAGAAGAAGAGGCAGCCACACAAACAGTAGGCCGAACAGGAATAGAAGTGACGGGCGTCGAAGGGGACACCCCGGGTGTAGTGACAACTTGCCTCGAAGCAGGAGATGATATTCCCATAGAGGCTGCAGCTGAAATGATCTGACCCAGAGATCTGTATCCCTGTGGTAAAGAAGGACTGGCTGATGACATGGTAGCCAGCTCAGAGTCGTCTCCCTCAAAAAATCTATGCGGGATGCGCTAATAGTCTTCACCAGGAATTTCCTCACCAGAATCACTCATGGTTGATCCTGCCGTTAAATCATGCAAAAGACGGCGAGCACTAGGAGGAAAAACAGCAGCAACAAACGGTGAACCCGATGTAAGAGAAAGGAAATCATCTCCTAATCTCAATTCAGACACAGGGTCCGAAAAGGGCCAATTGAACTCAACTGGTCCTCCAAAGGGTTGCTCGGCGAGAACCGGTCCCCCGTCAGGAAACTCGGAAACACCAGGCTGCTGTGGTTCAACAGAAGGCTGAGAAGCTTCTGAAGAATCGTCCGTGTAAGGACTACCAGTAGACGAAACCGAAGGTTCCGCCACCGTGGCAAAAGACTAGAAGAAAAGAGAAAACACACACACGGGCTGAAAACGAGTTAAGACACACGATCAAACAGTCAACAAGCAATGTCTAAACGGGTGTGTAATCGTGGGCGATTAATTTTACCACATTGGAAAGTAAGAAATTCTACCGTTTCATGTTTTAAGAGTCGAGAAACGATAAAAAGATGACTCTATCTCTTTCATAGTTGACACAAGCGTGAAAGGACAAGCGCTTGACGGTCTTTTCAAGTTTAGGGAGTCAGAAAAGACCAAATGACTGCTCAGGAAAAACTAGGCACAAAGGGTGTACCAAATATCCGTGAACCGCAATATACACCTTGGTTTCAATAATGAAACAGAAATCGACCAAGGACTTTCCGTACGTGCAGGTAGTCTCCCCGAATGCTGTGTTCGGTGTATCACGGGTATAGGGCGGCAGACTCGGCTTCCTGTGGATAAAGGATTGAAAACCTAGAGGGGTCTCCCTTTATATACGCGACGGTGCGGGGAGCGCAAGTCCGTACTAGCGCTGTCTAAAGCCAACAGGCGAACGACAGCTGCTAGGTTTAACGACGCCGGAACACGTCTCTAGCCTAGACCTTCTAAATATGTTTCGTTAAGTTCCAATGCTGCCTTAGGTTAATTGAATAAATTTTACAATTGATCTTCAATTAAGTTTCAATTTTCAGGCCCTATCGTATGTAGTGTCTCGAAAGACTCCTAAATGCAAAGCTATATGCCACAGTGCAACATTTCGTTCGATGAAAACTAGTTAGAGAAGAGTTGCGAGCTTTTACACAAACGAAATGAACGAAAGAAAAACAATGAGATCTCTAATGCAACTAATGAAATTGAAAACTTTTCATTCAAAACACTAATCACTAGCGATATGGAAAAGATCACAATTTGCACTAATTAACAAAAGCAAAAGATATTTTTTTATTTTTTTTATTTTCAATGTTTAATAGATAATATGCACTAAACAAACTTGAAAACAAACGGGACAACTTGAGAAACGATTTTCAAGAGAGCGAAACAAACAAATTTCACTCAACAACACAAGAAATCAGATCCCCAAATCGACCAAAGTCTCTCAAAACGAAGAAAAGACTCAAAAGCTTCCAATGGACTGTGTGATCTAGGTCCAAGGCAAGACCAAATGAATTTCGAATGAAGGAATGAAAAATCACCCAAAAATCGCAACAAAACAATGAAAAACTACTTAGAGGGTGCAGAGAATCAATCAGATAGTTGACAGGACAATCAAAACACCAAAACTCCCAAGGAGGGCTCGATACACTAAGCCACTAGATGCCCTAGGGTTTAAAATGTGAAATCGGTAGATAGAAGAAAACAACCAAAGGACAGAGGTGAATTCCCAGTCAAACAGGACTCCAACACACTCAGGCAGTCGGAAAATCAAGAAGAAAAACACTGATCAAATCCAGAGAGCTCAAAAATGAGGAAACTCAAAAACCTTACAGGGGTGGTGCGACTGTAAGGATGAAACTGGCACCAGAAAGCAATTGGCGCGGGCTGGACAAAGGCAACATGCGCCAATTAGCGCAACTGTCGGGTTAAAAACTGCGCCAGTCGAGTTTCTCAGCCAAAATTAAAAACAAGCTACTCCAGAAGCAGATCAATGCAAGCTAAGAAAACCAAGAAGCAAAAACAGTGAAAGAACCCAACCCAGAAGGTTCATCAAGCAAGGAAAAACATAAAACAATCAAGGCGAGACAACACAAACGAGACAATGAAATCTGGACGATCTCCCCAGTGGAGTCGCCAAATTGTTGAGGAGGTAAATCCCCTCTGCGGACAGAGGCAATCCCTACTAGCCCAGCAGGGGTCTAGCAACAATCAAACAATGTTATGATGCAAGTCCCTAGTTACGAAATGAAAATACTAGGAATGGAAGCCTACCTGGATTCCAACGCTATGATCTGAAGAAGAAGCGTCCCCGTTCCTCAGCCTCGGCAGATCACAATCCCTCCACGATCTCCGCCGATGAACACCTGCACATGGAAGAAACAAACAGATACAAGCATAAAATCTGGCACACGTAACTAAACATCAGTCAGAAAGGATGTTACTCGCATTAACATGATGGAAAACGGAGTGGAACCATAATCATAATCATCTATTAAATAATAAACGAAGAGAGATTACAACCAAGTTCTGGCTCTGGCCTCCTCTGATGGGTCTTCCGTTGTCCACGTCTCGCAAAAGCTCGCCAAGGAAAGTGGAAAACCTTCTCGTAGCCCTCGATGATGGTCTCCTTACTTGGAGTCGGCCTTGCGAAAGAGAGGATTCGCGCACAAAGGCTCTTGGGAATATGGGGATTCAAAGCTTAGGCACTTCAAGACTAGCTTGCCATAGGATTGAGCAGGCTTTTATAGATGGGGAAGGAGGGAGTTGGGATCCCTATTATTATGGGATTGGCCCCATCAACAAGGAAGGTTCCATGGGAGGTGGCAAAACCACTTCCCCTCCATAGAACTCCCGCAGCCAAACCTCCCAACTCAAGATAGGAAATGGTTTGTGAGTTTGTTGGAACTCAACTTCCGCCATCCATATTTAAAAAACAGTCCCTAAAATGGGTGGCGCGACTGCTGCTCTATGACAGAGCGCCAGGTGGCGCGACCTCTTTGCAGGATTTTCCCTATTGGCGCGAGTACTGAACTGCCTGCCCGCGCCAATGCTAAAAGGGATGTTTTTCATGATTTTTGCAAGGAGATGTCTCAAGGGCAAATAAAGCTCATGCTTAGAGGAATGCATTGATGATGTTTTCAAGGCATGAAAATGTTCACAAGTCACAAAATGGGTCCTCCATTGTGCGGGACGGGGAATGGTAGGGACGGCGCAGGCCCATCACACATAGATTCAGGGACCTGACCCAGAGTCTCAATCCTATCCAAATATCTAGTTTTCTCCATGATATTTTAACACTCCCCCTTAATGGAGAAAGTGTATTAAAATAATAACATATGCTTGCTGGCCTAGTCTCAGCTAGGCTTACAATAAAAATATGAAAAAATTGGTAACAAAGGTTCTTATTTTGGTTTTCTTGCTTGTGAGTCCATGCTTGTTCATTTGTTTCATCTTTAATTTTCTCACCGTGAGGTAGTGATAGATATTCACCTCATTTCTGCCCCAATGACCGAACTCTTGAGCTCTTATCCTCACCCCTCTGAAAATTATGACAGGATTGATAGGAGAATTTTTCCTCTCACAATTTTCGGTGTCGAACATCTGAATGTCAGTGATGTTGTCTTCAACATTCATTGATGCAACTTCTGTGTTGACTTCATGAATACATGGTCTTTCAAGCCATGCTTCAAGAAACTTCAATCCTCTTCAAACTCTGTTGCTTCTTTCTTATTGTTGTTGCTAACATATCCACACATAGAAATATTCATTAGGTCATCATAGTTTGAATTCTCTCTAGTTTTGTCTTCTTCTGCCAAGTCTTTGCAATCAACTTCATGCGGCTCATCCAATTGATCTTCAACAATATGTTCCTCTTTACATCCTTCCTGAGGAAAAACTAGCGAGTCTTCAATCTCAAGAACTTGCACGACAAATTGTGCCCCTTGATTCTCGTGGTCATCAAAAGAACCACATTGTTTTTCTGAAATTTCTCCTGACTTTAACATACTACACATGCTAATAATATCTCCAAATGGACACATGAAAAAGAGATAATCATCAGAATCAAATATGTCTAAAAATATATACATATTGGGAAAGTTTGGCTTATATAATTTTCTCTCACTTTCATATTTCTTTCTGACTCCACTCAGTCCTCTAATGAACTCCAACAACCCCGTTACCATGCAAGCGGGAAAATTCTCCCGTTGGCAGCTCTTCAACTGTAGAACCTTGTAGATTGTGGCTTCTATGCCACGCATGTCTCAATGCCCTCAGCTCTTGCGATGAGCATCACTCTGATTCCCAAACGACCTCTCAGCAAGCTGGAAACTCCATCGATATCCCATTCTTATGCATTTAATTAGTAATTTCTAATATGACACATATTTTGTGAGGATGGGTTCAAATCAGCAATAACTTTTGCATTTTCACTATTGAATATAATAAATTAGACGGAAATTTACCCAATTTTCTTTGGGATCTCCACAACCTGCAACTTCTAGATTTCTCAAACAATAATTTTCTAGGATGAATCTGCTAGATCATGTAGGAAACAACATTGGATCGTTGCTATCCAAAAATTCCTTCTGCGACTGTTACACCATTTTTTTGGTCATCTAACCTATTATCATTAGATGAACCCAAGTACACCATGTAAGACCAATTTCACCCTAAGAAAATTGCTTTCACCATGTGAAATAACATTTTTCTATATTTCCAGGTCATATTTAACCCAAAACAAGGAAATTAATTAAATAAATCATTATTTATTTAATTATTTCCTAGGAATAAGTTATTTAAATCATTATTTAAATAATATTCTAGTTAAATTTGACTAAATCATTTTTAATTAATTAAATAAATAATTATTTATTTAATTATATTCCCACCATCTCCCTTAAATAATAAATAAATCATTTATTTATTTAATGTTTATAAAGAAAGGAATTGACCCAAGTCAAAAGACCTTTCCCTCCAACAAATATAATAAAATATTCCTAAAGGGTGGTTCTAGAATTTGATTAATAATATTTTATTCATGCACCAAGTTCTAGATAACCCTAATATTTTGTTATAAATAGGAGGGTTTTCCGCATTCATTAGTCACCTCCATTGCATTAGATCACTCTAGATCTACTCTTGGTCACCATTTTCTATTTTTGTTTTATGAGCTCCCATTGAGTTCTATGTTTGTCTGGGTTTTCTACACCAATAAGAGAGAGGAATTTTAGATCTGAAATGCTGAGGACTTTCAAGAACCCATCCCATTGAGGAGAACCGGAAAACACATTTCTTGTTTTCCTCTCAGGTGCCCCCTTTTAATATAATACAAAAATTCTTTCAAATACATTGTTCTTGTCTTGTCTATTGGATGCATGGACCCATATTTTACTTTTTATGGTTAATGTCTTTTATGCTTAGATCTAGATTTGTATAGCATTATTTGGATCATCTAATTGCAGATTTAAAGATGTTTTGCAACCATAATTGATGTTAGGGATATTTGTTATGCGTAGCTAAAGTGATCTTTTACGACGAAAGATTCATACTAACAACGACCTCAGAAAGGGATGCAGCAAATCAATAAATCACCTAAGGCACTTGAATCTCCTTTGTGCACTTGAGTCCACAGCTTGGATACACGAGGATCACCATGAATGAGGGATTCACGTATTGCCTCCTGTCAGTCTTCTAATTCAAACAAGGGAATTTAATTTACGCACTCAGCTTGATCGCGATCCACACATGCAACAAAAAGCTCGACATTATCTTTTAACGTAAGAAATTACAAAAAAAACAAAGATACAATATCTAATTTCAAATGCAATGAAATATAAAATTTAAACACATATATTAACAAACATTGAAAAAAAATGCCTACTCATACAAACATACATCAAAAAACGTTGACAAAACAAATTCTCACATGTATATGCAATATCAAACAACACAGAAAATATATGAACTTAAATAAGAAAATATACATTTTTAATATGTTAAATAATAAACACTAAATACAAATTCAAATAGAAAAACACATAATATACCATTCCAAATAAGGAAACACACATCATACAATTTCAAGTCAATAAAAAAACAAGCACTCAAATATGCTAATGCAACATAAATAAGTAAACACACAACATACAAAGTAAAACTTACACTTCATATGCATACTCAAATTTAAGCTATAAAATTAATTACAATCACAATTCAATAAAACAAACACTTCCAATTTCAACGCACACACAACATAAATATTCATAATAACCATTCACACAAATATATGTAATTTCAAAAAAAGAAACATAAAAAAGTCACATAAACAATTTCAAGTCACATATATTCATAAATAAATATTCACACAATGACTCACACGGAATTTCAAATAAATAAACATACAAAATACAAGTTCAAATAAACAAACACACAATATAGAAGTTCAACTAAACACATAACATGGAATTTCATATTACATACAATATTCATAAATAAACATTCATACAACCATCACATAAAACACAAATACTCATAAATAAACATTCACAAAATCACTCACACAAATATATGTAATTTCAAATAAAGAAACATACAAAATATTAATCCAAATAAACAATTTCAAGTCACATACAACACACATATTCATAAATAAACATTCACAGAATGGATCACACATATATTGGAAATTTCAAATAAAAAATTATACAATGTACCAGTTGAAATAAAAAAACACACAATATAGAAATTCAACTAAACTCATACACAATTTCAAATAAACAAACAAAATGATACAATTTCAATTCAAAATATCTACGTTAAACATTTTCAACATCATATATATATAAATATAAAACAAAAAGAGAAAAAAAAAACAAAATTAATTTAAAAAATACTATATGAATAGTTTGTTAATTAAAGAGATATTTAGAGTTTTCCAATGCATTGGCGAAGATTGTATAATTTGCATTTGTAAAAAAGTTAAATGTAAATATGTTTTTGGCTTAAATGTAATTGTGATAAATACTATAATATGAGTGTATTAATAGGAGTGTATTAAGTGTAAGATGATATGTCTAATCAACACAATGAAAAAGTAGTACACTACTCAAAGAAGAATGGGGCCCATTCTCCTTGATCACTTGGAAGGGGTTTGACCCTTTTTAGAAAAATTAGCTTTATTAATAATTGTGTACATAATTATGCTAAAATATTTGAGAAAAGAAAAGAAAATAATAATATATCAATATATCAATATTTACTTCCTGAAAACCCTTAGAAAGTAAAGTCATTTTTATAAATATATTACATGCAATACTACATGAATATTAGAGAAAAATGTATATTTTTAATAAAATATAGCCAAAAAAAAAAAAAAAATTGAAGTGTTCATGTAAATAAATATAAATGCCCTATCACATGAATATTAAAAAAAAAAAAAATTATATTTTTAATAAAATATAAAGCAAATTATCAATTTCATTTTATATAAAATTCAAAATCTGATCTATCAAAGATTTAAATAATGAAAACAAATTTATCCTCTTTCACATTTTGAGTCATTTTAATAAAAACAAATTTATCTTCCTTCAAGTTTTTCCTAAACATATATGTGAAACTAGTCATGTGTTAAGTTGCAAAAATACACAAAAACAAAAAATAATTGAATATAAGAAAAATGAATAAAAATAAATAAATATAAATGATGTAAAAATGTTATTTTTCCTCTCACTGAAAAAATAATAAACATAATTTAAATAAAAACCTGTATTATGAATTATGATTATAGTTTATTTTAAAAAAAAAAGATAAACATAGTTTAAATAAAAAGATGTATTATGAATTATGATTATATCTGGATATAATTAAAATTGAATTTTAAAACGGATGATAGGTTTTTCCACCGACTGTGTGAAAAAATATGTAACTAACAGATGCAAAGGGCCATTTCATTTAACCGATAGGTTTAACTATTTTCAGAAAAATATGTATTAATGGTAGAGGGCCATTTCAAATATACCCGGACTAGCTAATACGGGAGGGCCATTTCATTAAATGGTAAAGGGACTAGGTATTACTGTACTGGACCGGAACGACCAGACTTGATGGGCCATTGAATCCCCAAAGAAGGCAAAGGTTGTAATGTAACTGATTCAACAAGGTAGGCTTTGAACAGCAGCAACTTCAACGACCTTTTTCCTTCTTTCATTCATTTCCCTGCCCTTGCAACTTCAGCTCTTCATTCATTCCAATAACTTACAACGCACCAAAATAAGAAAAAATACAAGGTAATAGAAATGGAATTAGAAATAGAATTTGATTCATGCCATTTCTGAAAGATAATTGATCTCTATAAGTCCCAAGTCCCAAAAACTATTAAACAACTGCCCTGCCCTTCCCTTCTCTTGTCGTCCTCCTCCTCTATCCCACACAAACATGACATGATTGATTGAGACAAACACAAACTCAACCTAGACACAGACAGACAGACCGAAACCACATACAGACATAAGCATACCAGACAGAATATGGACAGAGGAAGAGGAAATCACTTGACAAATGATAAGCCTTAATGCATATATATAGCAATTTCCCCAACTCCCGCATCTACTTTCTCTGGAATCGTAGAGAAAATCTCTCTTCTCTCTTCAATTCAATTCACTTGAGAGTTCAAGCTTTTCTAAATTTCAATTTGTGAATATGATTTTTATTTTTTTCATATTTCAACTCTTGCCGCTTTCTACTTTTGAAAAGGGTTGGGTGATGCCTTTTTTTGGTATTTATTTTTTCTTTCAATTAATGCTTGCTCTGAACGGAAATCTCAAACGCACATATTGTCAATAGGGCTTCAATTCGGGCGATTACCCGTTTTTATTTATCTATTCCATCTCTTTAGTCACATAATATAGATTGCAATTTAGAATTCAGTGTTCGTTTAATTCTTATTTGAAATTTTTTATTTATTTTTGCATATGTTTGAAGCAGGGTGTTCAAAAGCTGGAGGATGGGAGGAATATGGACGTTATTTATTTTTAATTTTATCCCATAGTAATATGAAATTTATTAGATATTAATATTATTTTTTTGTTTTAAATTGCAAAGTTATATGTATGTAAATGGAAAACAATTTTTTTAGTGACTTTAAAAAACAAGTGAAATTTTGTGTGTGAATTAATAAATTTTTACAAAGAGGGGCAAGGTCTTTGTTCTTGATAGAAATTGGGTAGCCATATAAATGAAATGTTTAGTCAACTCATAAACATCAAAACAATTACTTCGTGATATATTTCACATTACCAAGAGTAAACAAAATCATGAATATCTCAAAACCCATGATTAAATCTAATTCCTTCTCTATTTGAGAGGTGGAATGCAAGATCTCAAAACTCTACCTAGGATGAAAATTACTTACCAAGTTAGAGATTATCACTAATGTCAAGGCTAAAATTCAAGCCAAGGAATTCCTCTAAATCATCAAAAGTTGATGTTAGCTAGGCACGAGTTTGAAGGTGATAGAAGTGTAGTTGTAGTTGGTTATAATATTCTTAAGAAGACACCCTTTTGCTCGTCCTTCATCTAATATGTAGATCTTTGTGAAGATGTTGACTTGTAAGACTGTTATAGTTGATGTTAAGAGTTCTAATGTAATTGATAGTGTAAATGCTAAAATTCAAGATAAGGAAGGAATTCCTCTAGATTAGCAAAGGTTGATCTTTGTTGGGAACGAACCTTAAGATATGACCTTCACAAATTTAATCTAAAGGAATTTACTCTCCACCTAGTTCTTTTTCTATGTGGTCGTATGCAAAACTTTCTCAATACATTGAAAAGGAAGACAATCACTAGAACTTGAGATTTCGGAAACAATTGATGATGAGAATGAACATATATTAGATAAACATGAAATTCCTCCATATCGTTGATCTTTCCCAAGAAGTAAGGGAAACTCCTAAAATTAAGGGAAAGATTGTTGGCCTTAACAATGGTGTAAAAACTACATTTAATGGGGTTGGTACCATTGTCAGAAATAGTATAGGCAACAATGTTTCGAAGAAGAATAAACATCTTATTAATGCATGTGATATAGAATTTGGTTCACATTCTTTCCATTTTAGTTTTATACTTCTTTTAAAAGGTCAATAGTTATAAGTGCCACTATTCCATTTTGTTTATTGATCATTTTCCCTGTCCATTTAAAATATTTTCTCATATGAATCAATAGTGTTCTTTGTTTGTATGATTATATCCTCCTCCATCTATAGGCTCATTGTATAAAGTTGTCTAGTTATGTAATTATTTGGAGGCTTTTTATGGTTTTTTGTCTTCCATAAAATTTTTCTATTTGTTATTAAGGTAGGATTGTTGTCCATTTTACTTATCTATGGAAGAAACTTCCAAAGTTATTTTTGAAATGTAATTGAATATTTTTTATGAAACCTAATGTAGTTGGATTTGAACGGGATTATCCATTTCATGTTCCAATTTTCCATCTGGATCACTAGGCTACTTCATTTTGGGCCACGACCTTCATCTCCTTCTTACCCGGTGTTTGGAGCCGCCATTTACTACCTCGGTGCTACCCATCATATTTTCCTCTAATGCCAAAATTTTATCCGATTGGACCTCCATTACTTGCCAATTTGTGGGTCGCTACGCACATCCTCAAACCATTTTAGATGGTGACAATTCCTCGACCGCCTTCTATGTGCCCTTATAGTGTCTCCCTTTTCACCAAAAAAAATTGATCATAATTTCAGCCTCAACAATTTGTCCTCTCCTAATATCACTCCATGATATCTTGATGCCATACAATCCAAAAACATGTTTTTCATGTTTTCTATATTATAATTCCATCACTTCCCTTTAGAGTTCACACATCCTGCAATCCTATTTCCATTTTCCTACTCCATGATGCAGTCAAAGTCCCATTATAAAGCTTCATCTCAAGCTTGTTAGTCAATATAATGACTTATGTATCTCAGATACTACCCATAACCATTATTTCATCATTAAAAAAATTGTACTCTTCTGAGATCACTCCTCAATCTCTTGATGTCATGCAACCTACGAAAATTTCGTTCATGTCCTCGAATAGTAAAATTCCAACTTGGCCATTCAATATTATCCTTTCAACCATATCCTAATACCCTTATCCTACTACTAATTGTAATGAAATCCCCATTGAAAGACTTCATTCTAGACATTCTAATTCACAGCGTTATCAACACCTTTGATGTGTCTCCACCCATTTTCCCTCTTCTCTACCTACTTAAATGCGCCAAATTTCTCACCAATTTCTCGACATCCTTGTGCTAGAGAATATATGGAAGTAGTGCGACCCTATAATTTTTTCAATGGGCTTTATCATGGGGAAGGGAAAAAAATTACATCCTCCCCTATTCTTAAGTTTCCAAAATTCTACCTGAATCCCTCATTGTCTAGCTTGTCATCCAAAGAGTTAAGTCTTTTATACACATGATAACATGTTATTTAATTGAACTATCTACATGCTAGACTCACATGAAGATTTGGATAATTTCAAAATTGCATGCTTTTTTATCTTTCTTATTAGTCTAATTGTTACCTAGGATTCACCTACAACCAATTACTTTCTTCTTGCAACGATCTTTGAGAAATTTGAGGCCTAACCATATTGCGAGCTATTCGGCTTGATTATTGGTTACTCTTCCTATGTTCCAAGCATATTGAAAACTCTCTTGTTAATTGGGGCATACTACCACCCCTCTTGCTCCTACCTCCCCTGGGAATTTCTCAATTATAACAAGTAGAGAGTTATGGTTTTAGACAATATTTCTCTAGCCAATATTTCAAATTTATTAATACTTCGGATGGAATAGTTGAATTTTAAGATAATTGGAGTATTACTTCAACATCATTTTTCTTTTTAAACTAGTATGTTTTAAATAGGCCATATGAAGAGGATATTTTTGTTGAAGGTTGAATAAGTTTCCATGTACATTTTGTGGTCATCCATATTAGGGATTTCATCTCAATGTATTTTGGTAGTTTGTAGACTGCCAAACCTTTATTCTGGATTCACCTCACGACTTGGTATTCAAAATGAAAATTATATGTTGTTTTAGGGAGGGATAAGGAATATCTATCCTAATTATCTTAATTGATTAATTGCGAAGGTTGTTGACTTCATTACACACATTTTTTGTATAGGTTAGGCTTGTTTTTTACCATTAATTATAAAATGGAGATATTTGTGAGGGCACTAACTAGAAACATGAAATATTTAGTGGAGACATTGACTAAAGGGGCTACCACTTTGGAGGTAGAGATTTTTGACACAATTTAAAATGTCAAAGCCAAGATGCAACACAAGGAATACATTCCTCTTAACAAGGAAAAAATTATATGTGCTAGAAATTATTTTGATGATGGATAGGCCTTCACAAATTAAAATATTCGTAAGGGTTATGCTTCATATGTTTCTTACTCTAAGAGGTGGATTGAAAATATTTCTTAAGACTTTGATTGGAATAAACAATTACTCTTCAGGTGGAGAGCTCATATTCCCTTGATAATGCCAAGGTAAATATACCATATAAATATAATTAGGGCATACTTCTAACCAACAATGGTTAACGCTCACTAGAAAGTAACTGAGGAGTTATGTGCCTTAGTTAATTATAGCATCCACAATGACTAAATCCAATTGGATTTCTATTTAAGAGGTGGAATGAAGATCTCAAAACTCATAACTAAATACAATTGGTTTTATATTTGAGAGGTGGAATGTAGATCTCAAAACTCATACTAAATCGAATTGGTTTTCTATTTGAGAGGTGAAATGAAGATCTCAAAAAAATCTACTTTGCATTTGATTCTTTGTGTTTCTCGTAGATTTTATAATTTGTATGGAAATCCATGTTGGGAACTATAATTAATTTTATTTGTGGTTTAATTTGCTAAAAAATATTATTTTGTATAGTACTTCATCAGAAGGTAGAATATGGTTACACGAGGGTCGAGTATCTTCAATGTTTGTATTAGAGGATCAAGAGCCTCAGAGCAGAATGTCGAACATGACTTATTTTTTGATATAGGGGTTGAAATAACTTAAGTATAATAGAAAAGAGTTTAAAGGCCTCTTAGATAACCTTAAAGACCCTAAAATTAATTAGAGCCAACCTACAATCTTTTTTCCAACTCTCTGTGATATTATGAGGTCATGAATTTAACTAATATATTACATAAGTCCATTAAAAGGAAGACTTGGATCATTGGAGATTATCTTACAAATAAAATTGTCCTAAACTAACATGATCATGAGTGTTTTGTAAATCTAAACCTTTTTGGTCAAGGTACAGGAATCTCAGGAAGCAAATTAGTCAAAAGATAAAGGAGCAAGTCATGTTTATGCATGAGATATACTTCTAATATCTCTATTGTGGAAGATATTGTACATTAAGGAGGGTTTAAAATAATGGAACTCATGTTTGGTTCTCATTGAATTCAGTTATGAGAATAAATATTTCCTTATCTAAAGGACTATGTAAATCACATTATAGTGATAAGTTATTCAAGATGAATTCAAGGCCTCAAAGTGAAGACCTATATAGAGACTCGTGAAGCTAGAAATTGGAAGCTTGAATCTTGCAAGTTATGTTTTATTACTTATAATATCATTTGAATCTACGATTTCACTTTAGATCAAGTTCCTTTAACACATTCTTGAAGAATATGCCTATCACCAAGGACCAAGTATAGGTCTAGATAAAAGTCCAAGTAGTTTCTACTTGGAACTATTGATCACCATTTCAATGAAGTAAAGACTAAATCTCAATAGAATCAATGAATTAATCTTGGAACTGTAAGGTATTCTTGAATAAATCCTTAAGGAAAGTTGTGAATACTAAATAAGTTCCTTCACCTTTATTTGATCATGTGTGACATGAAATTATCCTAATATGACAAGAGGAAATGACAACATTACAACTTCAGATGTCCCTCAAAGCAAGACATAGAAAAATAAGAGAACTTTTTTTCCTTTCACTTATGTACTGAAAGGATGAAGTATGATGTTTTAATCATGTGCTCTTCATTGAAGATGTTGCATTATGTCTCAATTTATTTCATAGATTCGTGTTGGGATTCTCTCATATCACTTGGCGTTTAAGTCAAGTCGCCAATGGCAGAGCAAAATAAAAGTTATTTCGGTATTAATCCCAACAGAAGGCGTTTGTTGATTTGAAGCATTTCCTCGGCTCTGTAATAGTTCTCACATTACCATACCTGCAACAACCATTTGAAATTAGATATATGACTTTAATAATGCTATTGGTGCAATTGTCACCCAACATGGGAATCTGGTGGGATATCACAGTGAGACACTTTTAGATACAGTGGAGAAGTATCCCACTTATGACAAAGAAATGTATTCCATTGTGAAGGTTCGCTAACAATGGAAGAATTAAATTCTAGGGAAGGAAATAGTCATCCACCCAAACCACTGACCTGTAAAATTCATACAAACACAAGGAAAGTTGCAGAACGATCGCCATCAAAAGTTGTTCACATATATACAATAGTTCCATTTGAACATCAAGTAGCATAAGTGGGAAACTATTACAGTGTTTATTCCTAATGCCCCATAGGATGCACGGGTGCATCGCTCAGGGAGAAATACCATACTAGGTGCGTTCATATTGGGGGACATATATTGAGGAAAATATGGCATAATGTATTGACCATATAATAGGGGGTAAACGGTTTTTATATTGGCGGGTATAAAAAATCTAGCTCAAATTTAATGAAAAAATATAGAGTATAAAAAATGTTAATGAAAACATGGATACCTACAATATATAGTGAGAGTAGGGGTTTTTTTAATTGGGAAGGTGTATTGGATTCCTATTGGTTGGGGGTTAAGTAATTTTATTTTTAGAGTTATTTTCCAATATGTAGTCAAATTAAGTGTATTGTATATTTTGTAGGTTCATTGAGTGAAGCCCACAAGGTTGATATAATTTAATTTTGTAGTTTTATTTGGTGCATTATATTTTTTTAATATGTAATAAAAAATATGTTTTCGTATAATTTTTTTACATCAATATTTATAATTTTTAAAAGAGTAATAACATATTTTCTTTTTTTTTGGATAATATGTAACTTTTTATTCTTTAGTAATTTCATTTTTTCTCAATTTGACTTAATTTTTAAATTGTAATTCCAAAAGATATAGTATTTTGGTATTTCACATCATGAATATAAAAAATATTAATGATAATTTATCCAATCAAAGATAAAATGAGCTTGGTAATTTTGTGTCCAAGTTATTTGATCACAAAAACAAAACAGTAGTCTTATCATCAACAAAATGTATCACAATAGCTTATTACAGTAATAATTTTTTTATATGTTAATGCTATTTCACTATAATTATGATACATTTAGAAATCTTACCAATATGTGAGCTCAATTTAGTTTGGGTGGTTTCAAGGAAAGATTATTATCCTCCCCATCTATGTCCAATTTGTGCAAATGGCATGTTGAACGTTTAATAAGTAAACAAAGTCTCAAAATATTATGGGAAAAACCTCAAATCCTAAAGCCTTTGGGGAGTGTAGGTTATTTTGAGTACCATCCATACAAAGAGGGAAAATTCCCTATAAAAGTTTATCACTATATCTCTTTGGTTGAGAAAAAATATGAGCATTATAATATTCCATATATGTGTGTGTGTGTGTTAAAAAATATTTATAATTTATGGAGTGAGGCATTTTTATTAGATTACATTTGTAATTTTTATTAATAAAATAGTTATATTATTAAATATATAAATATATTTACTATACTTATTAAAGCTACAATGTCGTACACAATTTTAAAGGTATTAATAAATAATGTTTTGGAAGAGTGACAAATTATTAGATTTGGGATTTATTTAAGTATTCAATTTACATGCCTAAACATATTTTAATTTAATAATTATTACTAATAACTAGTTAATTTTATTTAAATTTAAAAACATTTGTTTGATTTGTATATCTCTTTGGTGATTCAGTTGAAATTCTTAACATTAAAAATTTTAATTAAACAAAAATTGTAAGATTCACCAATATAACTAAAATAAATAATTTTTTGATACAAAATATATCTAAAAAAAATTTATCAAAGTATTTAACATTGATTTTTCACTAGACTTCCAACATGTTCAAAGAAAAATTAGCCAATTATATTTGAAACGTGCTCGTTGTTTTAAATTGAACGATGGGATTTTCTCAATATTCATACTCCTTTTTAATTCTCACCATCCAATCTATAATTAGCAAGAAGGATTAGAGCACCCCAAATGGGTCACCACCACCATTCTTGATTTTAATATTAAACAACTCTGTGAATTTATTGTCACTGCTAAGAGATTTATTTTTCAAGAAATGAAGCCTAGTATGTGTCCCATATAATTTGTGTCTTATCCCACTATTGGCTGAAATATATAAATAGAAGAAAAGAAGCCTCCTATTAGTCAAATCATAGATTTTTTTAAGGGGTTCATCTAATTATGAGATTTTTTGGAATTTATGGTGGGAATATAGAGAATTTGTTTTGGCCAAATCTTTATATTTCGTGTTTAAACTGGATTTTTTCATATATATGAATTAAGCATGCTGAAAACCCCATGGACCACTCGAATTATGGAGAGTTCCCAACTCAAACTTGTGATTCTAGTAAATCCCTACAACAATTTTGATGGGAAAAAGTGGCAAAACCCTCCAAAAAGTCTAACAGATATCCCAAAGCTTAAGGGAGTATCACACACGCTGAGTTGACCCTATTTATGGGATGACACATATTACGCATAAATTTAAAAGGCATTCACGAGTTTTACTTGAGATACTTGTAAGAGAAGGTTCATATAAATTAACTTTATGGTTTTATTTGGTTGAATATATAAGTTAATTGTATAGTTTTATTTGGTGTGCTAGTTAGGGGATAGTGTAGTTTTATTTAATGCATACATTTTTTAATACGTAATAATAAACTATGTCCATGTATATTTTTTGTATCAATATTTACAATTTAAAAGAAAAAAAATTACACAATGGGAAAACCTATCATAACTCAGTTGTCAAACCGGTAGTGAGGGAGGATCCCACAGTCCATTATCTCAGATCGGGACAACAAGCTCCTAAGTGCATTTTGTTGAAGCCTATATTTGATGCTGGATACGAAGCTCACTAATTCCACGAACTTCCACCCCTAAAATAATGGTGAAACAGATGTCGTCAACAAGATGATCGTGCACAGTTTGCGCATGTACAACTTGGAGAATTTAGGCACATGACATGAAATCCTCCTCTATATCCAACACAACTACAACAAATATCTCCATATCTCAACTAGCCACAACCCATTTCAGGCGAGGTTGGGATTCCAGTCACTATGTCCCATTGATGTGGCCATACCATTTGTAGACACTCATGTAGATTTGGCTCATGTCCAATCTAAAGTTGACAGGATCAACATATTCATTGAGCACATTCAACAAATCCACCATAAACTCTATGAAATATTGGATAGAGCCAATTATAAGTACAAGCAATGTCATGATCAACATTGGGTGCCACACAAGTTCTAGGTGGAAAAAACGTTTGATTACATTTGCAGGAGCACCTCGCTGCGCCCCACCACAAGATTTTCCTACTCAAATATGGGTCATACACCATCACAAAGGTGATAGTGGACAATTCCATTGGGCTCAAAATTCCACCATTACTTGCCTTGCACCCAGTATTCAATGTGGACTAGATGCGACCATACTTTCCCCCATCGTTGGTCACTGTTACACGTTATTTTATCACCGTGATATTTGACTATCTGTATAGGTATATCACTACCTATATCATGTTCCCTTAGAATTCAAAAACTGTAATGCTCCTGAATAAAGTATTGGAATTGGAGGGGATCTCTATAAAACCCTTAAAATTCTAACTCTGCACTTTTTCTAGCCTTTTCCTGCGGGTCCGCAGATGTTTGGTATACAAACTGTGGCAACCCCTGCACGTTTTGCTACTATTACCTGCGGACCCCCATAAAACATCAAATAACAAAAAAAGTAAATTTTAGAAACATAGTTTGTCGAATATTCTCCGAACTGGAAGCTTCTAGATTTGCGATCAGTTTGAGATTTATCCCTCCACTCATGGAGCTTATCCCTTGGTCCATGGAGCTCAAATCCCTTCATGAGAGGAATCCATCCCCCTCTTCATGGAACTGAGACTACCTTCATTTCCCTATAAATTTAGCTCAAGTTTCAAGCTAGATGGGATATGTTGAGTAGATTGTAAATGTAATTGTTGAAGAGAATTCCAAAGAGTGCATACTTTCTACACTAGTGAGTTGTTGTTGGCATGAGAATGATCAAAACCTTATGTCTATAACTCCATGCTAGTATTCATAGAGGAAGGCTTATCAAACTGAAGGAGAAGTGATTTTTTAGGACCCTGGGAGAACTTTGTATGACATTAAGGCGTCAAGTTGTAATATTACTCTTTCTATTCAAGATAATACATATTGATATCTTTTTCTCATTGAGTTGTTCTTATGCTTATTGAAATCAATACTTAGACTCCTTGATCACTAAGTTGGGTTAGATTTTCTTTATTATTATATGTTTCATATGCTTTAATTCTTTTGTCTTGTCTTTGATTATATGTTCCACTTATTGGGGAACCCACTTTCGAGCGATGGGACAAAATAATGCATTGAACGTTGGATTTCAAGGTAGGGGCATGTCCTCTCTACTTTATTGGAATAATCCTGAAATACATTTAATCTAGAGAAAAAAATTTCCAAATGGATGTTTGTTTCTAGCTATTCATTGAATACTAGGGAGATCGCTCTCATCCGCAAGAGGGATTAATCCACATAACAGATACATCCAAGATTTTTGAGTAGATGACACCAACAGAGCTCAACCCCTGCTACATCGAATAGGACAAAAATCACAAGATCATGGAAACCTAGATAAAAAACACTCAACAGTAGAGTACCCAACTATTTTTGAGTTGTCAAAGCATGTCAATTCCTTCACCAAGGCAAGTGGTTCACCAGGGACCAGGTTTGACAGAAATTTCCTCACCTCATGGAGGTTGCGCACACAATGGGGACCATTTCTTCCTAACGGGGGGGGTGCTGATCTAGATTGATATTGCTGGCCACCCACCTCTTCCACCTAGACCTCTAGTATGTTTCATTAGTTTCCTTAATTATAGCAACATTTACTATTTTTAGAACTTTTTCAGGTCTTGAACTTCCATAGAAGTTTTGACCCCCAAAATGACATTTTTTTGAGGTTTGCAGCATACTCTGAGAGACCTTTTCAACTGGTTATTGTACGCGCAAAATGGAAATCAAATGACCAAAATACGATCTCGGGAATTTGGTTTCCCAAGTAACCCCAATGGGCCCACAAAATCTTGCCATTCCATCGCTTAGGGTTAAGGTTTTTATTGATTATGGTTTCCCATTGTTGTTGAGTACTAAATAATCCCTTGAGCCTCATTGTAATGCAGTTCAAAGGCATGTTTCCACTACATATCTTCTCATAGATTCTGTATGTAAGAATATTTCAATTCTTTGACATTATTGAAATGAATTTTTATTTCTCTTGCATCTATGTGTTTGTGTTTAAATCTATATTTTGTTGTGCTCTTGTATAAGTCTTGATCTTCGATTATATTGGATCTATATTAGAAAGATAATTTTGTAGATTAGCAATCAAGGGCCTGAATTGAGACCACAGCCTTTCCCCCAAACTGTCTTTTCGTTGCATTAGTTGGGTGTGCGCCATTTAGATGACCTAAAGAATTAGATCCCTCGTGCTTGTTCCTCTCCTTATTGGCCTCATTCTTGGGAATTGGGTCTCACTACATAGTTTGAGTTTGAATGGGAGGCTTATAATCACAAACTCATTGAGGTAGGGATCGTATTAATTGATAGGCCTGATTTTATTTCATGGGGAGCTTGAGCTGAAGTGGAAAGATATTTGTCAGAAATAGTGGCACTGTGGGGATTAACTGCATAGCATATTTATGGTCGTGTGTTAACCAAATACATGATTCAACCAACAAGTTGCCTATAGATAGTAGCTTCTACCACTTCGCCTGAAGTAGCATCCTCCTTCCTCCAGTTCCCTGCTAGAGGATTCTCCATGGGTTTGCTTCTCTCCACTTCGAACTTCTTCATAATCTCATTGGAATACTTTCGCTGAGATACAAATATCTCCCCATATATTTTATAAATTTCCAATCCAAGGAAATAATTCAAGAGCACCAAATCCATCATCTCAAATTCTCTTGCAAGATCCTCTTTGCAAGACTTGATGAGTTGTTCATCACCTGTCAGTATCAATTCATCGACATAAAGTACAATGATCAAAATTTTACCTTCTACCACAACATGGTAAAGGTTCATGTCTGTCACTTTTGGTGAAGCCCAACCCAATGAATTTGTTGTTGATCCTGGTGTACCAAGCAAGAGGTGTTTCTTTTAGTGCATGTAATGCTCGGTTGAGTCTGCACACATACGAATCTCTATCTAAGGTCTCAAAACCTTCCAGCTGCTCCATGTAGACCTTTTCCTCAATCACTCCATTGAGGAAGGCTGTATTTACATCCATCTGATGTATCTTCCATCCCATCTATGTTGAAAATACAAGGATAGATCTTATTGACGAGTACCTTGCGACTCGTGCAAATGTATCCTCCTAATCAATCCCCTCTACCTTAGAGAACCCTTTGGCCACAAATCTGGACTTGTTTTTCTCCGCACTCCCATCTACTGCTTACTTCACCTTATAGATCCACCTGGATCCTACAACTAACTTTTCCTCCGGTCTTCGGACAAATTATCATGCATTTTTTCTGATAATGGATTCACACTCATCAACCATTGCATCAAGCCAAAATGGTTTATATACTGTCTCCTCGAATGAGAATGGCTCAATATATAGACTCTTTCTCATAAGAGCCATGTAGCCAGTGTACCACTTTGGAGACCTTCTCTGCCTGAATTGTGATGTGGGTGCTCCCACATTCTCTCTAGCATCAAGCACCAAAAATTTAGCCTCTCTGACATTCTTCCTTCCATCTTTGGAAGTCTCTACATGAGTGGGTGCTTCCACTCCTTTTTCCACTGCTTTTGGCTACTCCACATATTGAGGTTATTATTTTGGAGCTAAGAGCTCCTTAACTGCATGCAACTGAAGCTCCCTCTCAAGGGAAATTCACATGGCCTTCTCTTCATTGACTTTCACCTCTCTTCTGACCATTGTTATCTTATGTTCTAGAAAGCACACCTAATAGTTGTGAGGTGTATCGGTGTACCCCAAAAATATTCCCAACTTAGCTATTGGCTCTAGCTTCTTCCTAGCATCTTTGTTTACATGGAAATAAACTGATGAACCAAAAATTGTAAAATGTGCCACATCTAATTTCTTATCTAAAAAAGCTTCCTCTGATGTACTCATCCCAAGAATCCGATGAGGACTCTTGTTCTGCACAAATAATGTTGTGTTGCATGCTTCATCCCATAAGTGAAGTGGTAGGCCCTGATCATGGCAACAATGCTCGTGATGCTCCCACAATAGTTATGTTCTTCCTTTCTACAACCCCATTATGTTCTGGGTTATGAGGTGATATCAATTCCAGTCGAATTCCTTCTGAAGCACAAAAGTTCTTCAATTCATTCGAGACATATTCTCCACCATTATCGCTCATGAGAGTGTTCACCTTCTTACCTATACCTTTCTCGATAAGTGGTTTTAACTCACAAAACTTTGAGAATGTCTGATCTTTCTTCTGCATGAAGAATATCCAACACTTGCGTGAAAAATAATCTACAAAAATCACATAATATGTCTGAAACCACATATAGACATAAACCACATACAGACATATAGACATAAGCATACCAGACAGAATATGGACAGAGGAAGATGAAATCACTTGAAAAATGATAAGCCTTAATGTATATATATATAGCAATTCCCCCAACTCATGCATCTACTTTCTTTGGAATCGTAGAGAAAATCTCTCTTCTCTCTTCAATTCAAGTCTCTTGAGAGTTCATGCTTTTCTAAATTTCAATTTGTGAAGATGATTTTTACATTTTTCATATTTCAATTATTGCCGCTTTCTATTTTTGAAAAAGATTCGGTGATGCTTTTTTTTTGGGTATTTATTTTTTCTTTCAATTAATGCTTGCTCTGAACGGAAATCTCAAAAACACATATTGTCAATAGGGCTTCAATTTGGGCAATTACCCATTTTTATTTATCTATTGCATTTCATTAGTCACATAATATAGATTGCAATTTAGAACTCAGTGTTGGTTTAATTCTCATTTAAATTTTTTTATTTATTTTTGCAGATGTTTGAAGCAGGGTGTTGAAAGGCTCGAGGATGGGAGGAATATGGACGCTATTTATTTTTAATTTTATCCCATAGTAATATGAAATTTATTAGATATTAATATTATTTTTTTGTTTTAAATTGAAAAGTTATATGTATGTAGATGGAAAACAATTTTTTTAGTAACTTTAAAAAAAAAAAGACAAGTGAAATTTTGTGTGTGAATTAATAAATTTTTACAAAGAGGGGCAAGGTTTTTGTTCTTGATAGGAATTAGGTAGCTATATAAATGAAATGTCTAGTCAACTCTAATAAACATCAAACTACTAACTTCATAATATATTTCACATTGCCAAAAGTAAATAAAATCATGAATATCACAAAACCCGTGATTAAATATAATTCCTTCTCTATTTAAGAGGTGAAATGAAGGATCTAAAAACTCTACCTAGGATGAAAATTACTTACCAAGTTAGAGATTATCACTAATTTCAAGGCTAAAATTCAAGCCAAGGAATTCCTCTAAATCATCAAAAGTTGATGTTAGCTAGGCACGAGTTTGAAGGTGATAGAAGTGTAGTTGTAGTTGATTATAATATTCTTAAGAACACGCCCTTTTTCTAGTCCTTCATCTAATACGTAAATCTTTCTAAATATGTTGACTTGTAAGACTGTTATAGTTGATGTTAAGAGTTCTAATGTAATTGATAGTGTGAATGCTAAAATTCAAGATAAGGAAGCAATTCGTCTAGATTAGCAAAGATTGATCTTTGTTGGGAACCAACCTTAAGACATGACCTTCACAAATTTAACCTAAAGGAATTTACTCTCCACCTAGTTCTTTTTCTATGTGATCATACGCAAAACTTTCTCAATACATTGAAAGGGAATACAATCACTCGAACTTCAGAGTTCGGAAACAATTGACGATCAGAATGAACATATATTAGATAAACAGGAAATTCCTCCATATCAGTAGAGGTTGATATTTCCCAAGAAGTAAGGGAAACTTTTAAAATTAAGGGAAATATTGTTGGCCTTAACAATGGTGTAAAAACTACATTTAATGGGGTTGGTACCATTGTTAGAAATAGTATAGGAAACAATGTTTTGAAGAAGAATAAACATCTTATTAATGCATGTGATATAGAATTCGTTTCACATTCTTTCCATTTTAGTTTTATACTTATTTTAAAAGGACAATAGTTATAAATGCCACTATTCCATTTGGTTTATTGATCATTTTCCTTATCCATTTAAAATATTTTCTCATATGAATCAATATTTTTCTTTGCTTGTATGATTATATCCTCCTCCATCTATAAACTCATTGTATAAAGTTGTCTAGTTGTTGTAATTATTTGGAGGCTTTTTATGATTTTTTGTCTTCCATAAACTTGTTCTATCTATTATTGGTGTAGGATTGTTGTCCATTTTACTTATCTATGAAAGAAACTTCCAAAGTTATTTTAGAAATGTAATTGAATATTGTTCATGAAACCTAATGTAGTTGGATTTGAACTATATTATCCATGTTCATGTTCCAATTTTCCATCTGGATCACTAGGCTACTTCATTTTGGGCCACGACCTTCATTTCCTTCTTGCCCGGTGTTTGGAGCTACCACTTACTACCTCCGCGCTACCCATCATATTTTCCTCTAATGCAAAAATTTTATCTAATTGGACCTCCATTACTTTCCAATTTGTGGGTTGCTACACACATCCTCAAACCATTTTAGATGGTAAAAATTCCTTGACTGCCTTCTACCCAACTTTATAGTGTCTCCCTTTTCACCAAAAAAAGCTAAAGATCATAATTTCAGCCTCAACAATTTTCCCTCTCCTAATATCACTCTAGGATATCTTGATGCCACACAATCCAAAAACATGTTTTTCATGTTTTCTCTATTATAATTCCATCACTTCCATTTAGAGTTCACACACCCTCCAATCCTATTTCCATTTTCCTGCTCCACGATGCAGTCAAAGTCCCATTATAAAGCTTCATCTCAAGCCTGTTAGTCAATATAATGACTTATGTATCTCAGATACTACCCATAACCATTATTGTGTCATTAAAAAAATTCTACTCTTCTGAGATCACTCCTCAATATCTTGATGTCATGCAACCTACGAAATTTTCATTTATTTCTCGAACTAGTAAAATTCCATCTTGGCCCTTCAATATTATCCTTTCAACCATATCCTAATACCCTTATCCTACGACAAATTGTAATGAAATCCCCATTGAAAGACTTAATTCTATACATTCTCATTCACAGTGTTATCAACCCCTTTTGTGTGTCTCTGCCCATTTTCCCTCTTCTCTACCTACTTAAATGCGCCAAATTTCTCACCAATTTCCTTTTATGGTTTGAATTTAAAATTCTCGACATCCTCGTGCTAGAGAATATATGGAAGCAGTGCGACCCTATAATTTTTTCAATGGGCTTCATCATGGGGAAGGGAAAAAATTTACATCCTCCCCTATTCTTAAGTTTCCAAAATTCTATTTGAATCCCTCATTGTCTAGATTGTCATCCAAAGAGTTAAGTATTTTATACACATGATAACATGTTATTTAATAGAACTGTTTACATGCTAGCCTCACATGAAGATTTGGATAATTTCAAAATTTCATGTTTTTTCATCTTTCTTATTAGTCTAATTGTTACCCGAGATTCACCTACAACCAATTACTTTCATCTTGCAATGATCTTTGAGAAATTTGAGGCCTAACCATATTACGAGCTATTCAGATTGGTTATTGATTACCCTGCCTATGTTCCAAGCATATTGAAAACTCTCTTGTTAATTGGGGCATACTACCACCCCTCTTGCTCCTACCTCCCCTGGGAATTTCTCAATTATAACAAGTAGAGAGTTGTGGTTTTAGACAATATTTCTCTAGAAAATATTTCAAATTACAAGTTTCAAATTTATTGATACTTTGGATGGAATAGATGAATTTTAAGATAATTGGAGTATTACATCAACATCATTGTTCTTTTTAAACTAGTATGATTTAAATAGGCCATATGAATAGGATATCTTTGTAGAATGTTGAACAAGTTTCCATGTACATTTTTTGGTCATCCTTATTAGGGATTTCATCTTAATGTCTTTTGGTAGTTTGTAGACTACCAAACCTTTATTCTGGATTCACCTCACGACTTGGTATTCAAAATGAAAATTATATGTTGTTTTAGGGAGAGATAAGGAATATTTGTCCTAATTATCTTAATTGATTAATTGTGAAGGTTATTGGATTCATTACACACATTTTTTGAATAGGTTAGGGTTGTTTTGTAACATTAATTATAAAATGGAGATATTTGTGAGGGCACTGACTAGAAACATGAAATATTTAGTGGAGACATTGACTAAAGAGACTACCACTTTGGAGGTAGAGATTTTTGACACAATTTAAAATGTCAAAGCCAAGATGTAACAAAAGGAATACATTCCTCTTAACAAGGAAAAAATTATATTTGCTAGAAATTATTTGGAGGATGGATAGGCATTCACTAATTAAAATATTCATAAGGGTTACGCTTCATATGTTTCTTACTCTAAGAGGTGGATTGAAAATGTTTCTTAAGACTTTGATTGGAATAAATCATTACTCTCGAGGTGGAGAGATCATATTCCCTTGATAATTCCAAGGTAAATATACCATATAAATATAATTAGGCCATATCCTAACCAACAATGGTTAACACTCACTAGAAATTAACTGAGGAGTTATGTGCCTTAGTTAATTATAATATCCACAATGGCTAAATCCAATTGGATTTATATTTGAGAGGTGGAATGAAGATCTCAAAACTCATAACTAAATACAATTGGTTTTATATTTAAGAGGTGGAATGTAGATCTAAAAAATCATAAATAAATTCAATTGGTTTTCTATTTGAGAGGTGGAATGAAGATCTCAAAAAATTCTACTTTGCATTTGATTCTTTGTGTTTCTGGTAGATTTTAGAATTTGTAAGGAAATCCATGTTGGGAACTATAATTAATTGTATTTGTGGTTTAATTTGCTAAAATATATTATTTTGTATAATACTTCATTAGAAGGTCGAATATGGTTACGCAAGGGTCGAGTATCTTCAATGTTTCTATTAGAGGATCGAGAGCCTCTGAGCAGAATGTTGAACATGCCTTATTTTTCTATATAGGGGTTGAAATAACTCAAGTCTAATAGAAAAGAGTTTAAAGGCCTCTTAGATAACCTCAAATACCCTAAAATTACTTAGAGCCAACCCGCAATCTGTTTTTGAACTCTATGTGACATTGTCAGGTCATGAATTTGACTAATATATTACCTAAGTCCATTAAAAGGAAGACTTGGACCATTGGATATTACCTTAAAAAATAAAATTGTCCTAAATTAACATGACCATGAGTGTTTTGGAAATATAAGCCTTTGTGGTCAAGGTCCATGAATCTCAGGAATCAAATTAGTCAAAAGATAAAGGAGCAAGTCATCCTTATGCATGAGATACACTTCTAATATTTGTATTGTGGAAGACATTGTACATTAAAGAAGGGTTTAAAATAAAGGAACTTTGGTTTGGTTCTCATTGAATATCAGTTATGAGAATACATATTTCCTTATCTATCGGACTATGTAAAGCACATTACAGTGATGAGTTATTCAAGATGAATTCAAGGCCTCAAAGTGAAGACCTATATAGAGACTAGTGAAGCTATAAGTTGGAAGCTTGACACTTGTAAGGTATGTTTTATAACTTATAATATCATTTGAATTTAAAACTTCACTTTAGATCAATTTACTTTAGCACATTCTTGAAGAATATGCCTATCACAAAGGAACAAGTATAGGTCTAGATAAAATTACAAGTACTTTCTACTTCGAACTATTGATCACCACTTCAATGAAGTAAAGACTAAATCTCAATATAATCACTGAATTAATCTTGGAACTGTAAGGTATTCTTGAATAAATCCTTAAGGATAGTTGTGAATACTAAATAAGTTCCTTCACCTTTCTTTGATCATGTGTGACATGAAATTTATCCTAATATGACAAGAAGAAATGACAACATTACAATTTTAGATGTCCCTCAAAGCAAGACATAGCCAAATAAGAGAACCTTTTTTCCTTTCACTTATGTACTGAAAGGTTGAATTATGATGTTTCAATCATGTGCTCTTCATTGGAGATGTTGCATTATGTCTCAATTTATTTCGTAGATTCATGCTAGGATTCTCTCATATCACTTGCCATTTAAGTCAAGTCACCAATGACAGAGTGAAAGAAAGGTTATTTCGGTATTAATCCCAACAGAAGGTGTTTGTTGAGTTGAAGCATTGCCTCAGCTCTGTAATAGTTCTCACATTACCAGACCTGCAACAACCATTTGAAATTGAGATATATGCCTCTAATAATTCTATTGGTGCAATTCTCACCCAACACGAGAATCTAGTGGCATATCACAGTGAGAGACTTTCAGATACAGTTGAGAAGCATCCCACTTATGACAAAGAAATGTATTCCATTGTGTAGGTTTTCCGACAATGGAGCAATTACATTCTGGGGAAGGAAATAGTCATCCACCCAGACCACCGACCCGTACAGTTCATAAAGACACAAGGAAAGTTCCAAAACCATCGCCATCGGAAGTGGTTCACATATATACAACAGTTCCATTTAAAAATCGAGTAGCATATGTGGGAAACTATTGCAGAGTTTGTTCCTAATGCCCCATAGGATGCACAGGTGCATCGTTGGGGGAGAAATACCATACCAAGTGTGTTCATATTGGGGGACATATATTGAGGAAAATATGGCACAATGTATTTACCATATAATAGGGGTTAAAGGGTTTTTATATTGGCGGGCATAAAAAATATAGCTCAAATTTAATGAAAAAATACAAAGGAGTATAAAAAATGTTAATGAAAACATGGATACCTACAATATATAGTGAGAGTAGGGGTTTTTTAAATTGGGGAGGTGTATTGGATTCCTATTGGTTGGGGGTTAAGTAATTTTATTTTTAGAGTTATTTTCCAATATGTAGTCAAATTAAGTGTATTGTATGGTTTGCCAAGAACGCATAGAGGTTCATTGAGTGAAGCCCACCTGATTGATATAATTTAATTTTGTAGTGTTATTTGGTGCATTATATTTTTTTTAATATGTAATAAAAAATATGTTTTCATATAATTTTTTTACATCAATATTTATAATTTTAAAAGAGTAATAACATATTTTTTTTGGATAATATGTAACTTTTTATTCTTTAATAATTTCATTTTTTTCTCAAATTGCATTACTTTTTAAATTGTAGTTCCAAAAGATATAGTATTTTGGTATTTCACATCATGAATATAAAAAACATTAATGATATTTTAACCAATAAAATATAAAATGAGCTTGGTAATTTTGTGTCCAAGTTATTTGATCACAAAAACAAAATAGTAGTCTTATCGTCAACAACATGTTATATCACAATAGCTTATTACAATAATAATGTTTTTATATGTTAATGTTATTTCACTATAATTACAATACATTTATAAATCTTAGCAATATGTGAGCTCAATTTAGTTTGGGTGGTTTCAAGGAAATATTATTATCCTCCCCATCTATGTCCAATTCGTGAAAATGGCATGTTGAACATTTAATAAGTAAACAAAGTCTCAAAATTTTATGGGAAAAACCTCAAATCCTAAAGCATTTGGGGAATGTAGGTTATTTTGAGTACCATCCATACAATGAGGGAAAACTCGGTATAAAACTTTATCACTATATCTCTTTGGTTGAGAAAAAAATATGAGTATTATAATATTCCATATATATGTGTGTGTTAAAAAAATATTTATAATTTATAGAGTGAGACATTTTTATTAAATTACATTTGTAATTTTTAAAATTAAAATTATTATATTTTTTAATATATAAATATATTTACTATACTTTATTAAAACTACAATGTCGTACACAATTTTAAAGGTATTAATAAATAACATTTTAATAATGTTTTGGAAGAGTGACAAATTATTAGATTTGGAATTTATTTAAATATTGGATTCACATGCCTAAACGTATTTTAATTTAATAATTACTATTAATAACTGGTTAATTTTATTTAAATTCAAAATATTTGTTTGATTTGTATATCACTTTGGTGATTAGTTGCAATTCTGAATATTAAATTTTAATTAAAAAAAATTGTAAGATTCACTAATATAACTAAAATAAATAAATAAATATATCTAAAAAAACAATTATCAAAGTATTTAACATTGATTTTTCACTAGACTTCCAACATGTTCAAAGAAAAATTAGCCATTTATATTTGGAATGTGCTCATTGTTTTAAATTGAACGATGGGATGTGCTCAATATTCATACTCCTTTTTAATTCTCACCATCCAATCTATAATTAGCAAGAAGGATAAGAGCACCCCAAATGGGCCACCACCACCATTCTTGATTTTAATATTAAGCAACTCTGTGAATTTACTGTCACTGCTAAGAGATTTATTTTTCGAGAAATGAAGCCTAGTATGTGTCCCATATAATTTGTGTCTTATCCCACTATTGGCTAAAATATCTAAACAGAAGCAAAGAAGATTTCTATTAGTTAAATCATAGATTTTTTTAAGGGGTTCATCTAATTATGAGATTTTTTGGAATTTATGGTGGGAATCTAGAGAATTTGTTTTGGCCAAATATTTATATTTCGTGTTTAAACTAGATTTTTTCATATATATGAATTAAGCATGTTGAAAAACCCATGGACCACATGAATTATGGAGAGTTCATAACTCAAACTTGTGATTCCAGTAAATCCATACAACAATTTTGATGGGAAAAAGTGGCAAAACCCTCCAAAAATTCTAACAGACACCCCAAATCTTAAGGGAGTATCACACATACTGAGTTGACCCTATTTATGAGATGACACATATTACACATAAATTGAAAAGGAATTCACGAGTTTTACTTGAGATACTTGTAAGAGAAGGTTCATATAAATTAACTTTATGGTTTTATTTGGTTGAATATATAAGTTAATTATATAGTTTTATTTGGTGTGCTAGTTGGGAGATAGTGTAGTTTTATTTAATGCATACATATTTTAATATGTAATAATAAACAATGTACATGTATATTTTTTGTATCAATATTTACAATTTAAAAGAAAAAGAATTACACGGTGGGAAAACCTATCATAACTCAGTTTTCAAATCAATAGTGAGGGAGGATCCCACAGTCCATTATCTCAAATTGAGACAACAAGCTCCTGAGTACATTTTTTTCAGGCCTATATTTGATGTTGGATACCAAGCTCACTAATTCCACGACCTTCCACCCCAAAAATAATGGTGAAACAGATGTCGTCAATAGGATGATCGTGCACAGTTTTCTCATGTACAACTTGGAGAATTTAGGCACATGACATGAAATCCTCCTCTATATCCAACACAACTACAAAAAATATCTCCATATCTCAACTAGCCACAACCCCTTTCAGGTGGGGTTGGGATTCCATTCACTATGTCCCATTGATGTGGCCATACCATTTGTAGACACTCAGGTAGATTTGTCTCATGTCCAATCTGAATTTGACAGGGCTAACATATTCATTGAGCACATTCAACACATACACTAGTAACTCTATGACATATTGGATAGAGCCAATTCTAAGTCCAAGCAACATCATGATCAACATCGGGTTCCACACAAGTTCTAGGTGGGCGAAAAAGTTTGATTACATTTGAAGAAGGAGCACCTCACTGGGCCCCACCACAATATTTTGCTACTCAAATATGGGTTGTACACCATCACCAAGGTGGTAGGGGACAATTCCTTCGGGCTTAGAATTCCACCATTACTTGGCTTGCACCCAGTATTCAATGTGGATTAGATGTGACCATACTTTCCCCCATTGTCGGCACTATTACACGTTATTTTGTCACCATGAAATTTGATTGTTTGTATAGGTCTATCACTAACTATATCATGTTCCCTTAGAATTCAAAAACCTTAATGTTCCTGAATCAAGTCTTGGAATTGGAGAAAAGCTCTATAAGACCCTTAAAATTCTACCTCCAGACTTTTTCTAGCCTTTTCCTGTGGGTCTACAGATGTTTGGTTTATAAATTGCGGCAACCCCCACACATTTTTCTACTATTACCTACGAACCCCCATAAAAAGCCAAATAAAATAAAAATTAAATTCTAGAAGCATAGTTTGTCGAATATTCTCCCAACTAGAAGCTTCTAGATTTGCGATCAGTTTGAGATTTATCCCTCCACTCATGAAGCTTATCCCTTGGTCCATGTAGCTCAAATCTCTTCATGAAAGGAATCCATCCCCCTCTTTATGGAATTGAAACTACCTTCATTTCCCTATAAATTGAGCTCAAGTTTCAGGCTAGATGGGAGATGTTGAGTAGATTGTCAATGTAATTGCTGAAGAGAATTCCAAAGAGTGCATACTTTCTACACTAGTGAGTTGTTATTGGCATGAGAATGATCAAACCCTTATGTCCATAAATCCATGCTGGTATTTAGAGAGGAAGGCTTATCAAACTGAAGGAGAAGTGATTGTTCAGGACCCTGGTAGAAATATGTACGAAATCAAGGCATCAGGTTGTAAGATTATTCTTTCTATTAAAGATAATACATATGGATCTTTTTTTCTCATTGAGTTGTTCTTATGCTTATTGAAATAACATAAATACTTAGACTCCTTGATCACTAAGTTGGGTTAGCTTCTCTTGATTATTATATTTTACAGATTCTTTAATTATTTTGTCTTGTCTTTGATTACAGGTTCCACTTATTGAGGAAGCCACTTTGGAGCGATGGGACAAAATACTGCATCGAACGTTAGATTTGAAGGTAAGGGCATGTCCTCTCTACTTTATTATAATAATCCTTAAATGCATTTAATATAGAGAAAAATATTTCCAAATGGATGTTTGTTTCTAGTTATTCATTGAATACTAGGGAGATCGCTCTCATGCACAAGAGGTACTAATTCACATAATGGACACATCCTACATTGTTGAGTAGCTCACACCAACAGAGCTCAACCCAAGCTACATCAAATAGGCCAAAACTCACAAGATCATGGAAACCCAAATAAATAACACTCAATAGTGGAGTATCCAACTATTTTGAGTTGTCAAAGCATGTCAACTCCTTCACCAAGGCAAGTGGTTCACCAAGGACCAGGTTCAACAGAAATTTCCTCACCTCATGGAGGTTATGCACACAATGGGGACCATTGCTTCCTAAGGAGGGGGGGGGGCGGGGGGGGTGGGGGGCGGATTGATATAGGTGGATACTTCTTGCCACCCACCTCTTCCACCTAGAACTCTAGTATGTTTCATCAGTTTTCTTAATTATAGCAACATTTACTATTTTTAGAATGTTTTCATGTCTTGAACTTCCATAGCAGTTTTGACCCCCAAAACGAAATTTTTTTGAGGTTTGCAGCATACTCTGAGATACCTTTCCAACACAGTATCGTACACGCCAAATAGAAATCATATCACCAAATTACGATCTTGAGAATTTGGTTTCCCAACTAACCCCAACAGGGCCCACAAAATCTTGCCATTCCATCTCTTAGGGTTAAGGTTTTTATTTTTTAGGGTTTCCCATTGTTTTTCAGTAGTAAATAATCCCTTGAGCCTCATTGTAACATAGTTCAAATGCATGTTTCCACTACATATATTCTCATAGATTTTGTATGTAAGCATATTTCAGTTCTTTGACATTATTGAAATGAATTTGTATTTCTGTTGCATCTATGTGTTCGTGTTTAAACCTGTATTTTGTTGCATTCTTGTATAATTCTTGATCTTCGATTATATTGCATCTATATTAGAAAGATAATTTTTTATATTAGCAATTAAGGGCCTGAATTGAGACCACAACCTTTCCCCCAAATTGTCTTTTCGTTGCATCAGTTGGGTGTTGCCATTTAGATGACCTGAAGAATTAGACCCCTCATGCTCGCTCCTCTCCTTATTGGCCTCATTCTTGGGAATTGGGTCTCACTACGTAGTTTGAGTTTGAATGGGAGGCTTATAAGTACAAACTCATTGAAGTAGGGATCGTATTAATTGATAGTCCTTATTTTTTTCATGGGGAGCTTGAGCTGAAGTGGAAACATAGTTGGCAGAAATAGTGGCACTGTGGGGATTAACTGCATAGCATATTTATGGTCGTGTGTTTACCAAATACATGAGTGAACCAACAAGCTGCCTACAGATGGTAGCTTCTACCACTTCACCTGAAGTAGCATCCTCCTTCCTCCAGTTCCCTGCTAGAGGATTCTCCATGGGTTTGCTTCTCTCCATGTGGAACTTCTTCATAATCTCGTTGGAGTACTTTCCCTGAGATACAAATATCGCCCCATATATTTTCCAAATTTCCAATCCAAGGAAATAATCCAAGAGCACCAAATCCTTCATCTCAAATTCTCTTGCAAGATCCTCTTTGCAAGACTTGATGAGTTTTTCATCACTTGTTAGTATCAAATCATCAACATAAAGTACAATGATCAAAATTTTTCCTTTTACCACAATATGGTAAAGGTTCATGTTTGTTTCACTTTTGGTGAAGCCCAACCCGGTGAATTTTTTGCTGATCCTAGTGTACCAAGCAAGAGGTGCTTTTTTTAGTCCATACAACGCTTGGTTGAGTCTGCACACATGTGACTCTCTGTCTAAGGTCTCAAAAAATTCTAGCTGCTCCATGTAGACCTTTTCCTCAATCACTCTGTTGAGGAAGGTTGTATTTACATCCATCTGATGTATCTTCCATCCCATCTATGTTGAAAGTGCAAGGATAGATCTGATTGATGAGTACCTTGCGACTGGTGCAAATTTATCCTCGTAATAAATCCCCTCCACCTTAGAGAACCCTCTGGCCACAAATATGGCATTTTTTTTCTCCGCACTCCCATCTGTTGCTTGCTTCACCTTGTAGATCCACCTGGATCCTACAAATAACTTTTCCTCTGGTCTTCGTACAAATTCTCATGCATTTTTTTTTATAATGGATTCATACTCATCAACCATTGCATCAACCCAAAATAGTTTATCCATTGTCTCCTCGAATGATAATGGCTCAATCTATAGACTCTTGCTCGTAAGAGCCATGTAGCCAGTGTACCACTTTGGAGACCTTCATTTCCTGAATTGTGATGTGGGTGCTCCCAAATTCTCTCTAGCATCAAGCACCAAAATTTCAGCCTCTCTGATGTGCTTCCTTCCATCTTTGGAAGTCTCTGCATGAGTGGGTGCTTCCACTCTTTATTACACTGCTCGTGGCTACTCCACATATTGAGGTTCTTATTTTGGAGCTAAGAGCTCCTTAACTGCATGCAACTGAAGCTCCCACTCAAAGGAAATTCACATGGCCTTCTCTTCATTGAATTTCACCTCTCCTCTAACCATTGTCATCTTGTGTTCTAGAAAGAACACCTGATAGTTGTGAGGTATATCGATATACCCCACAAATATTCCCGACTTATCTATTGGCTCTAGCTTCTTCCTGGCATCCTTGTTTACATGGAAATAAACTGATGAACCAAAAATTGTAAAATGTGCCACATATGATTTCTTATCTGAAAAAGCTTCCTCTGGTGTACTCATCCCAAGAATCCGATGAGGACCATTGTTCTGCACAAATAATGTTGTGTTTCATGCTTCATCCCATAAGTAAAATGGTACGCCCTAGTCATGGAAACATTGCTCATGATGCTCCCACAACAGTTATGTTCTTCCTTTCTACAACCCCATTCTGTTGTGGGTTATGAGGTGCTATCAATTACCGTAAAATTCCTTCTGAAGCACAAAAGTTCTTGAATTCATTCAAGACATATTCTCCACCATTATTTCTCATGAGAGCTTTCACGTTCTTCCCTTTATATTTCTGGATAAGTGGTTTGAACTCACAAAACTTTGGGAATGTCTGATATTTCTTCTGCATGAAGAATATCAAACACTTGCGTGAAAAATAATCTACAAAAATCACAAAATACATGCACTTTTCTGTGGAGGTTTTCCAGAATGGTCCACACACATCTAAGTGAAATATTTCAATAATATCCTTCGCTCAACTTTCCTTATCATTAAAGGTGCCTTTGGTGTACTTACCCAATGTACACCATTTCCATGTATCTTGCTGCTCAAGTGCACCCTTGGGAAGTCGTGTAGAAATCTGTTGCATGATATTCAAAGTGCCATGGTGTAGATGGCCCAATATTATATGCCATAACTCACCGATGTCTCGGCTCTGCATCTTCTCCACTTTCGTGCTCAAGGCAACAATATTCTACATCCAATTTGTAGAGGCTCTCTTCTTGAACCCCAATCTTCTTCACCTATCTCGTGGATTTGTGACAAAGGAACACATTTCCTTTTCTAAATATCACATCATAGCCATGGTATTCTAAAATATAAACTTAAACTAAACTCTTCTTCAAACCCGAAACATAAATGAGATATCTTAATATTAGAGGAATACCAAAATCCCTCTGAAAGGTAACAATACCTATGTCGGTTGTGCTATACCTCCCATCATCTAACATCTCTATGTGCATTTAGAGATTCTTCTCCTCCAAGTTGTTGAATAATTCTTTGTTTCCAGTCATATAGAGAGAAGCTTTACTATCCATGTACAAAACTAAACCCATCACCGATGACACCATGCATGTGATGAGAGTTAAATCCAACTAGAATTATGAAGCAAGTGCTTCACCTACCCCTCCTCTTAAGGGCTTCTTGTCGTCCTTCTTGTGTGGACACTTCCTACCATAATTTCCAAGCTCATGATAGTGAAAACATTTACTCTTTGACAAGTCCTTCTTCTTTCCTGACTGATGATAATATGGTTTATAATTGGGTGACTTACCTTTCTATTTATTCTCCTTTCTATCCAAGGAACAATTATCCTCACCATGAATATTTGATGAGGATCCATCTCTGGTATTCCACCAAATATAGTCTTGTACCATGTCAGATCACAATCGCTCCCACTCTAGTATATTCTCCCTCCCATTCACCAAATCCTGGTAGTTGTGAAAAAAATTGGGAAGGCCTAGAAGTGTTAGGCCCACTAGATCATACTAGGAAACAGTCACACCAACACTTCCAATCTCATCTCAACATTGAGTGAACTTCGTCAATTATTTTTGTATTGTGTCACCTTTCTCAATCTTGATTTTTTTGAGTTTGTCCTTCAAAACCAACTTCCTATGGTTGGTGTTGTTTTGAAACAAATTTTTTAAGGCCTTCCACATACAATATGAGGTTGAATTTCCATGGAGGCTTGAGACAATATGATCTCAAACTCCTTCTAACATAATCCTTCCCGCCTTTGCTACATTCTTCTTCCATGCATCAAGATTATGAGTATTTGTTGTTGCGGTCGTAGGAATATCACTATCTATGAACTCCTTCAACTCGTTGTACTCCAACACTACTTCCATAATGTCCTTCCAAGATATGTAATTCAAACTACGATCAATGGCATATTCGACTCTCAATCCATAGAAAGACATCACTATTATGTTGTTGGTCTTGAAGAGTAGATCTGTAAATTTGATTCACTTGTTCAACACAAACTCATATTATTCTCCTCTATAGTGATTCCTGATTTGATACCATATATAAAATACACATATATTCAACTGATATTGTAATATTCTAAAAAAAAATACTTGAATCCATCCTACAAATTATGGAAACCAATTACGATCACATAATCACTTGAACAAGAAAGAGAAAGAATTTCAATCACACAACATAATCACATAATCACCCCACTATCTGTATAGTGCATTAATTTGATAATATGAAACAATACAATTCTTTCCTCAGGCTTGATATTTCTCTGCACTATATTTTACTCTCTCACTCTGATCCAAGCAATTTTGGTCCAATACTTAACCAATTTCTTTCCTCTCGATGCTCAACCTTGCTTGCACAATCCCTAGGGAAATTGAGCCCCTATTAATTATTAAATTCACTATAATTGAATGTGAAATACATCTAAGGCATTCTGTTGACCTCATGCATGACCTGTGCAATTTTCTAATTATACAACTAATAATATACTTCCCTTTAACTCCAATCTACACTAGGTCTTCCTCGGAACTGACATGCAACAACTATTTATAGCGAATATTTATTTATCTGATTGATCATTGCATGTTAATTAAATATATTTAATTCACTATACCTCTCAAAATCTCCTCCATTAGTTAGAACTAGTTAAA
Source organism: Pinus albicaulis (assembly GCA_034641835.2). NCBI lineage: Eukaryota > Viridiplantae > Streptophyta > Pinopsida > Pinales > Pinaceae > Pinus > Pinus albicaulis. The sequence continues at coordinate 185,513,981 of CM076572.1, forward strand.
CTGATTATAACTCAAATAATTAAGTTAAATAATTACATCTCAAAAAATAATGTAACTGGACCCCCTAAAACATAGAGATAGCTCTACATGCTTCGAATTTCACCCTCAACTTGAATTGACTAAGTTAACTAAAACTTCCTAACTCATTTAACTCATACAAGTTGTCATGTGATGTGGAATTACAATTCCATTCTAATTTAATTAAGGGAAAGTTAAATTAGAAGCCTCTTCTCATTGTCAATTTCAACAGGCTCTCCAAAGTGGGGCACCTTGTCTTATGCAAGTAAATAATCAGAGCTATACTATTTTATTGGGCCTCTCTAGCCTCAATTCCCAAGGGAATTTTGAAGAAGATATAACGACTCTCTCTTTATTTCCCTTGTTACAGGAAAGAGGAAAAACAAACATTTTTTCTCACCTATTGGAAATCTATTACTATTCCAAAATCCTCTAGTGGATGGAGGATAAAAATTCTCCAAAAAATTGCACTAGTATTGGCAACAAAAGTTGTATGATGCCTCATTCAAGGGACTAGGCTATGGGAATATATCATGACCCAAAAATGTTTAATACCTCTATCCAGCCTGGAATATATTTGCACCCCTAAAAAACCTCTTTGGAATGTGTTTATTTTCTAGAAAGGTATCCTAAAGGCTTTCCATATCGTTGGTAACCATATGTGTTGGAAGGTGGGGAATGGAAAAAATGTCCTACTTTGAAGATACACCTAGATAGAATTTATACATTGGTACCACATCCCTAACCCTCTAATCTAACTCTTTATTGATAAAATAAATTTATTTCTAGCCCATGTATCTCCCCATTCCTTTCCTCCAGGTCACCAATCCTGGATTTTGCTCATAGACATCTAGGTTGAAGGTGAGGATGTAGATGCCTTGGAAAATTATATTAAAGCTCTAAAATTCCCAAATTTTACCATATTTGATATTGAATACCAACTCATATGGACACAAATTCCTCACGGAATATATGCCCCAAAATATGGATGCTTATCACAACTTCAAGAAACTAAAAATCCTCCCTAGCACGGGAACATCATATGGAAATTGTGTTTCCCACCAAAGTCTAAATTGCTCATGTGGCTCATGTTGAAATGGAAATTCCCCATCTAGGACACACTCCAAAAAGGTCCATTCCAAGATCCCATCATATGCCTTCTCTACAAATATGACATTAAATCTATAAATTGTCTTTTTATATATTGTTCCTTTGAAAAATAAGTTTGGATGGAATTAAAGCATTCATTTCCCCAAACCTTAGATTGGTTTGATAATAACATCTATCTCTACCCTAAACCTTGGCTTTGTATACACCTCTTAGAAAACCTTAAAGGTATTCCTCTATGTGCCAACTGGGGTATTTTTCTAAAACGATGTAGTGTCCCTTCTTGGCGACATAGCTTTGATGACACTTAGACATGATGATTTTTATATAATGATATAGTATTATGCATGAAAAAATTATATACATGCTTATATTCTATAGACCTGGTTTGGGTCACTTGGTTGTTGTGTGCTTATTATAATATCTATGGTTTTGTGTATCAGAATTGATTTTGGTTAAGATCATATTAGCGATGTTTTATCTTTTCATATCCTATTTTGGACATAGGTGTATGACATGGATGGTGATCCAGGATTGAGACATAGATCCATGGATGATCATGGTTTTGTGGAACATATGGTTAATCATGATTTATGGATGATACATTATTTATATGATTATATGTGTGCAATATCGCACTAAGCATGATGTGGCAGGCGACTTGGTCTTTGCCAACAAGGATGCTCGAGTTATAAATGACTGCGGATGTCATTTCTCCAAAACCAAAATGGATGTGGAAGTCATGCAAAATATCTGGTAAAATGTGAATAAGTTAATTATGAAATTAATTTGATTTCTTTGATCTATGGGATTGTGATGTGTGCAAGTCCTATAAGAAGACCTTACCAATGAAATATCAGATGTGTATGAGCTCACAATCAATACCTTAAGGTGAGACGCGGAGGTTCAAAGCAGAGTATATGAAAAGCCATGGAAATTAGGGCGCGAATTCCTAAATCCATGAAATATAAAGACGTGGAGTCTTGGATATATAATAAAAGGATTAAGGTGCTAAGTCCTAAATCCATGAAATATAAAGACATGTAGTCTTGGATCTATGATTAAATTTTTAGGGCATGGAGTCCTAAATATTTAAAAATATCAAGGTGTGGAATCTTGGATCTTTAGAGTAGATCAGGGTGTGGAGTCCTAAATCTACTAAGGCACGGAGATGCATGGAATGGGGGTGCAGAATCCCTATTTTCCGAAAGAAAAGTACCACTCATGGGCAGCTCAGGGATGAATTTCCTTAATAAAATCTCATTCCTGACAATTTTGGACTGACTTTCTAAAAATATAAAGTCATTTCTATCATCTCAAGTATTACTTTCCAAAAATATTAAATCACCTCTAATCAATGCATAATAAAGTATACTTGAAGGAAAATCACTTAACTTATCATTGAACAATATTAATATTTCAATGTCAACTTAATCCTCGATATTATAATCTTATTAATATTATTATTATCTTTTATGAGATTATTATATTATTATTAAAAGGGAATTATATCTCCTCAATCACTTCACACCTCTCTCCTTAATGATTCTCATGGCTCAATGTAACTCTCTCTCTCTCTCTCTCTCTCTCTCTCTCAATTATACATTACACTCTCTTTTATGCACTCATCAAACAATGGAATATTCCTCTTACACTCATTAAAGTCATTTCATAAAAGATTCCTCTCACACTCTCTTTAATACATATGTTACACTCCCCTTAACTAAGGCATGCATATGTCTCCTTAATGGCATGAGTTATACTCCTCTAAAAGGAATAAAAGGCATGCATTTTACTTCTCTTTTATGAAAATATTTTTTTTTTGCTCCTATATATGTGCCTCATGTATTCTCACTTGAGGGGAGGTGAATTGTGATACTAAGTGTTGGAGAGATTTGAAAAATATTATGAGAGGCAGAGAATTAGAGAGTAGCCAATTTCTTTTGAAATGAATTTGAAATTCCTAAACTAAATTACTAAGTAGCTCTACATGGTGGAGCTGACCATGAGTGGTATTGGGAATAACTAAAACATATATGCCTCAACTTGCCTTGGATATCTCTCTTTAATGCTATATTTTGGTACTGTTTGTGAGCTCTTACAACTTAGGGGTTCCATCGGGAGAATTTCTCCCTAGATATGGTTGGGTGGAAAACCGGACAGTCACAAAGATTTGGTAAGGATATGCATACTCTCATTAGAGATAAAGAATATTCCCATCCTTTTGGACTTGTATAAATACACAACCAATTATGTTCATAAGCATTCTTGAAATTTAAGTTATTATTAGTTTAAAGTGTTATAAAAATTTCAATTTATTGGAACTCATACTTGTGAATGTTTATGAGATATTTACAGAGTTAATTCTAAGCTAACCAATAATGAATGACAACTATAGGTGAGCATGTACATGTAGGAGCAATTAAAACAAGAATGTGTTACTAAAGTTTTTAAGTTTAGTTTATATTGAAATTTTGCTCATAGCAAGATTTCATGAGTCGATGAAAATAGCATTTCAGCATAAATTTGGGTTTTCTTTCTCCATGTACAACTTTAGTTGAAGTTTGCATAGTAAGTGTTTGAAAAAACTGATAAGTGAGTTTGTAGGAATTTTTTTTGTTATTGTTTTAATAAATTGCATCCCTGAGTGTTTCTGTTGTGACTCAGCTGAACATCAAGGGGTATCCATGCCATTTGGACCTATAACCCCCTACGTGATTAAAAAAAAAAACACTTATCCAAACCCAGATCATAAATCTGGGTGATTTTTCATATTGTTGCTCCCACTGTGTGCGTATTCTACAAAGTTTCAGGTGAAAGAAAAAGATGATTTAGTATTTGATTTAACATTTTGTGATATGAAGAATTAATTTATATTTTTTATGAGCTAAATAACTTGATGGAGAATCTTAAATTCATATCCAATTTCCTTAAGAGATTATGGCTTCCAAGTGTTTGAAAAAAATGCCTCAATGGCTGTAGATTTCTTGCATGCTTGGAAGTGTTTGTCAAAAGGCCTCAATGGTTGTAGATTGCATGTTTCCAAATTGTTTTTCAAAAGGCCTCAATAGTTGTATATTTCATTTTTTCAAAGTGTTTTTCAAAAGGCCTCAATGTTTGTAGCTTATAGATTTCATGCTTGCAAAATGTTTGTCAAAACTTGAATGGATATAGTTTTTGTGCATAGAAATTGTTAAATTAAATGTCCTACTTACTATAGCTTTTATGTACTAGATAAATTATTTAATGGATGTAGCTTCCTATGTCATAAATTTGTATGAATGTGAAGATGAATCTAATAAACTGCTGAAGTGTGAATAGAGAATATGATAGTCGTTAGTTTTATTATCTAAAGCTTTCATTTTAGAAAAAATGGTGGTTACTGGAAACAATTTTATGGTGACTAATTATGTTGAATTTTTTTCAAGTGAGCATAATAAGTTTCATCTAAGTTTCATGTATTCAGGGGTGCAATATTATGTTTAATGGTTGTAGAAAACAACTAGTGTGCTCAATTTTAGTAAGTCTATTATTTTCTTTGGAAATTTCAAAAGAATAATATAATTCTGAATTTAAAATAGTAGTTTCTCTTCCTGCAACATTCATTGTACAATTTTCATGATTGAAGCATTGCCTTAATAATTTGGATTGATAAATTTTTAATTGACGAGTTTGGAATTTTGTTGGGTGAATTTATTTTGTGATTCCATTTCACAAATATATCATATTTATTAGATTTATTGATGAAGAGAGGCTTATTGTTCCCCCGGTTACCTTGTTATAGCTAGGTTAATAGTCATACACTTATTTGTAATTTTTTTAAGAGAAGAATTATACTTGTGTGGTTATGATATGAAGAGTCAATGAGTGTAGCTTATTTAGAATAATCAAGTCAATTAGATAGTTTGATCTAACTTAATGTTCGCACAAGGCATTATGGTGGAATTTACTCCCAATAATACTTAGAGGACATGTAAAAGTATGAAAAGAGAACATGGTATCATATTTTAAACTTGAGAGGAAATGTGTTTTGGAATTGGTTTTAAGGGAAATTTATCCCCGACTTCTTATGCAATAGTCTTATAATGAAATATATGAACGAACATGATTACATGATAACTAAGTTAGTAATGTTACAAAAAAAAAGTGTGTTAGTCATTAATGTGACCTCTACTTCTCTATATTATTGATGGCTGGTAAGGTGGGACCATACATATGGTATCAGAGAGAGTTACAACAGTAGGGCCTAATGGGTAAACATGCTTACTTGTAGGTTGATGATGTATTAATGTTGATTTTTCATGCATGTTGAGTTGTCATATATCTTGACTCGAAAGCATATTGGTTGCATAGAGGATATTATTATTATTATGCCATTTAGAAAATCATGAAAGAAAGAAAAAACTTCTCTTCTATATTTTTGTTAGGAAATATTATTAGCAATATGTTAAAATGATTAAAGACATGTTGGGAAAGGATGTGCTTGAGAAAGTTGGGGTTAAACCCAAGTATGTGAATGTCTTGATTGTCAATCAATGAGTGAGATACGTTGAGTTCATGCATGGTTTCATATATTTTCAATGCATCATTTTCAATGTAATATGGGCCTAGTGGCCATCTTTACTAGCTGAAATCGTATCTACCAAGAAAAATATTGGCTTAATATGGACTATTGTATGATGACCTTGGTGTTTATGCTTTGGGAATGAGTAGCAAGTGTAAGGTTCAGATTCAATTAACGTGATGTTTTATTTCATCATGTTAATTTTGACTCTTTTCATACCTACACTAATAGAAACTTAACAAAAATCTACCTTGAAGGATGCCACTTTCAACTATGAATGTAGATTCAAGAGGAATGTATGTGCATTTATTAGATGTGTAAAAATATGACCCAGGAATACATTCTTAATGAGTAATAATGAAATTCCTCTTATTTATTTGACATGATATTGTATTATGGGTTGACATTATGCATCAAATAACTTTAAATTACTCAAATACTATGTTGAGGTATGATCTTCCTAAGGAAAAAGAGGCTTAAATGAATGTTGCATGAAGGGTTTTGGAATCCATTTTAAGGAACACTTGAAGGTTATGTTTTCCTTAAGCTAATGTATGAGTGTGGAATCCATACTAGCATATAGCTATGATGAAATGTATGGGTGTGGAGTCCATACTAGTATATATCTATGAGATAAGTAATGAGGTAAAGTATGGGTGTGGAATCCATACTAAACTATATCTATGAGCTGAGTAATTCTTCTAGTTATAATATTTTGATGGAATCTAATAGACATGACTAAGGAGTGATTATGTGTAATTAAATTTAAATGGATAGAGATTTGTAACATGAATTTTCTTGAGCTTTAAATCTGTTATTTTATTTTTATTACAAATGAAGATACTAAGATTGGTATACTAAACACCATTAGGTGGTTTAGAATGTTTGGAATAATTGATTTTGATATACGAAGTCAAGTGTGAACTACATATCTATCCTCTACTATTGTAATCCTTTTGTATGTGTTGAATTTGGGTAGAATTAAAATGATTTTCAAATTCTTGAAATGTATAAAAATATTATTGTGATAAGTTGATGAAATAAATTTTCTATTGGCTTAAGACAAGTTAGGTCTAGAAAAGCCATAATAGTCTCTTTAATGATTTTATCAGTTGAATATTGGTTGAATTCTATTTAAAAAAATTAATTATAGAAACTATGAGGATTGAACTCATGTATTTCTCTAAACTATTGTTACTTAGGCGATCAAGTCAAAATTCATATTTTTTATAAATTGTTAAGAGAATAACATGTTTAGAACGTAAACATTTTATGTGGTGAGAACTTGTTTTATTTGAAATTAAAGAAAAAGGCATGTGATTAATGAAAAGCTTAGTTGAGTTCTTGTTTTACAAGAATGTTTTCTTGTGATATTTTTTGAAGGAGAAATTGAAGGAGAGTGAGATCACATTTTGATGAATTGGAATTCTCGCATGATTTAGAAGCCTAAGATGATTGCATTGTATGTGGAATGGAAGATATTGTTGGATTTAGGAATTTTTTGTTGGGACGTATACTTGTATGAGTATTTATTAGTCTTACAAAATGTTGTAATAATTTGATAGGGTGGTAATTCTCCTTAAAAAAAAGGTTTAAATTGAGGCTAGAAATTCCCCTGTGATAGTCTAAATCTAATTTAAATTCAACAAGATTCATCACATTTTGAGAAATGTATGGTTTTCATAGCTTATTGTTGCGTACGTATTAATAATAAGGAATAAGACATGAAATTAAAATGAATTCATTAATTACTGAATAGAAATCATGAGTGATTTCATAGTTGGAAAATGAATTGACTTAGAGTTAGCAAGGTAGATTCAATAATATAGATACCATATTTTCATAATTGTGAGAATTATTCTTGATCACAAGTCGCTTTCAAAAAGATATCTTTAATCTGCTTTGAGAATGAAGATCTTCTAACAGAGTCATTCATAATTGATTATAAAGTTCGAGAAGTGAATAATAATTAAGATTATGCAAAATAAAGGAATTATCTATAATACATAAGTGGGTCAATGAGGACTGTATTTAACCTTACCTTGTTACTTAAAAAAAAATTTGGTGCCTTGGACCTGAAATTGTGATTTTTCATAAAGATTAAACGTTTAGTAAAAACTAAATATAGATCCTAAATATTTTAATTGCAAGGATGTCTTATGGAATGAAAAATGGAAAATTGGACTGAGAAGACAAAAATCAAGTGGGATGTAAGAGTGGGTTTTATATATAACATCATGTTTTGTTGCATAATTTCAATGAAAAATGTATGTGGATGATTTTATGCTTATTATATGCAAATTTTATTGTGATATGGGATGGACCATCATTGTTGTGTATAAAACCAATGTGTGATCTATTTATAGCTTGGAAAGCTCAACATACTATAGAACCAAGAAGATAACACATGTAGGATTCATATATACCATGAGAAAGAAAAAAAATGTAGAATATCAAATTAATATAGATAAATTAAGTAGATTTCATATCAATTACATAAAATAGTATTTTGATATGCTACTATAAATTGTATGGCTGCTTTTGATATACAAATATTTGGTATTTTATATCAAAACATGCCTAATATGGCATGGATATATTTTCTAGTTGATTAAGAATTATATGTTTAGTTTTCATGGAGTTGCTTCCAATTTAGAAAACATTAAACTATGGATTGGCATTAAAAATATATATATATATATATATATATATATCAAATACATGTAGATGAGGTTAAAAATTATTAATAAGAGAATCGAAAAGAACTAAGTATCTTATGATTATAGGAAAAAATTCGAGCCAAGTTTAGCCCAAGAGGGGGAGTATGTAGTGTGCCTTCTTGGTGAGATAGCTTTGATGACACTTAGAGATGGTGGTTTTATATAATGATATAATATTATGCATGACAAACTTATGTACAAGCTTATATGCTATAGAATTGGTTTGGGTCACTTGGTTGTTGTGTTCTTATGATAATATCTATGGCTATGTGTATAAGAATTGATTTTGGTTAAGAGCATATTAACGATGTTTTCTCTTTTCACGTCCTATTTTGGACATAGGTGTATGACATGGATGGTGATCTAGGATTGAGATATAGCTCCATGGATGATTATGGTTATGTGGAACATATGGTTAATTGTGAATTTTGGATGATACATTATTTGTCTGATTATATGTGAATAATCGCATACTAAGCATGATGTGGCTGGGGACTTGGTATTTTCCAACAAGGATGATCGAGTTGTAAATGACTACGGAAGTAATTTCTCCAAAACAAAATGAATGTGGAAGTCATGCACAATATTTGGTAAAATGTGAATAAGTTAATTATGAAATTCATTTTATTTCTTTTATCTATGAGATTGCGATCAGTGCAGATCTTGGAAGAAGACCTTACCAATGAACCATCAGATGGGTATGAACTCACAATCAGTACCTTAAGGTGAAATGCGGTGTTTCAAAGCAGAGTAGATGATAAACCATGGAAATTAGGGCACGGAGTCCTAAATCCATGAAATATAAAGACGTGGAGTCTTGGATATATAATAAAAGAATTAGGACACAGAGTCCTAAATCCATGAAATATAAATACATGGAGTCTTGGACCTATAATGAAATTTGTAGGGCACGGAGTCCTAAATATTTACAAATATCAAGGTTTGGAATCTTGGATCATTAGAGTAGATCAGGGCGTGGAGTCCTCAATCTACTAAGGCATGGAGATGCATGGAATGAGGGTGCGGAATCCCTATTCTCTAGAAGAAACTTACCACTCATGGGTAGCTCAGGGATGAATTTACTTAATAAAATCTCATTCCTAACAATTTTCGAGTGACTTTCTAAAAATATAAAGTCATTTCTAGCATCTCAAGTATGAATTTCCAAAAATAGTAAGTCACCTCCAATCAATGGGTAATAAAGTATACTTGAAGGAAAATCACTTAACCTATCATTGACCAATCTTAATAGTTCAATGTCGACTTAATCCTAAATATTATAATATTATTAATATTATTATTATCTTTTATGAGACTATTATATTATTATTAAAAGGGAATCATATATCCTCGATCACTTTACACCTCTCTCCTTGATAATTCTCATGGCTCAATGTAACTCTCTCTCCCTCTCTGTCTTTTAATTATACATTACACTCTCTTTTATGCACTCATCAAATAATGGAATATTCCTCTTGCACTCATTAAATTCATGTCATAAAATATTCTCCTTACACTCTCTTTAATGCATATGCTACACTCTCCTTAACTAAGGCATGCATACCTCTCCTTAATGGCACGAGTTACACTCCTCTAAAAGGAATACAAGGCATGCACATTACTCCTCTTTTATGAAAAATAATTGTTTGCTCCTCCTATATATCTGCCTCATGTATTCTCACATGGGGGGAGGCACATTGTGATACCAAGAGTTGGAGAGATTTGAAAATATTATGAGAGGGAGAGACTTGGAGAGTAGCCAGTTTCTTTCGAAATGAATTTGAAGTTCCTAAACTAAATTTCTAAGTAACTATGCATGGTGGAGTTGACCATGAGTGTTATTGGGATGAAGTGAAAATTATCTTCCTAATATTTCCTTGGATATCTCTCTTTATTGGTATATTTTGGTACTGTTTTTTTGATCTTACAACTCGGGGGTTCCAAGGGGAGAAGTTCTCCCTGGATATGGTTGGGTGGAATACCAGATTGTCACAATGATTTGATAAGGATATGCATACTATCATTGGAACTTGAGCATATTCCCATCCTTTTGGACTTGTATAAATACACAACCAGGTATGTTCATAAGCATTCGTGAATTTTTCAGTTATTATTAGTTTAAAGTTTTATAACAATTTCAATTTATTGGGACTGATACTTTTGAATGACTATGAGATATTTACAGATATAATTATAAGCTAACCAATAATGAATGATATCTATAGTTGAGCATGAACATGTAGGATGGATTAGAAAAAGAATGTGTTGCTAAAGTTTTTAAGTTCATTTTATAATGAAATTTTGTTCATAGAAATTTTTCATGAGTTGATGAAAATATCATATCAGCATAAATTTGGGTTTTGTTTCTCCATATACAACTGTAGTTGAAGTTTGCACACCAAGTGTTTGACAAAATTGATAAATGTGGTTGTAGGAATTTTTGTTGTTGTTGTTTTGACAAATCGCATTCCTGAGCGTTTATGTTGTGATTCAGCTTAACACGAGGGGTATCCATGCCATTTTGACTTGTAACCCCATACACGATTCAAAAAAAAAACACTTTTCCAAACCCAGATCATAAATCTGGGCAGTTTTACAGATTGCTCCTACCACTGTGTGCGTATGCTATAAAGTTTCAGCTGAAAGAATAAGATGATTTAGTCTCTTATTTAATATTTTGTTATATGAAAAATTAATTTATAATTTTTATGAGCTAATAGATTAAGGGAGAATCTTAGATTCATGTCAAATTTCCTTAAGGGATTATGGCTTCTAAGTATTTGACAAAATTCCTCAATGTTTGTAGATTGATTGCATGTTTGCAAAGTGTTTGTCAAAATTCCTCAATGGTTGTAGATTGCATGTTTTCAAAGATCTTTTCAAAAGGCCTCAATGGTTGCATATTGCATTTTTTCAAAGTGTTTTTCAAAAGGCCTCAATGTTTGTAGCTTATAGATTGCATGCTTGCAAAGTGTATGTCAAAACTTCAATGGATGTAGTTTTGTGCATATAAATTGTTAGAGTAAATGTCCTACTTAGTGTAGCTTTTATGTACTAGAAAATTTATGAATAAATTATTTAATGGATGTAGCTTCCTATGTCATCAAGTTGTATGAATGTGAAGATGAATATAGTAAGTTTCTGAAGTGTGAATAGAGAATATGATAGTTGTTACTTTTATTATCTAAAGCTTTCATTTAAAAAAAAGGGTTGTTGTTGGGAAAATTTTTACGATGAATAATTATGTTGGATTTCGTGCAAGTGAGCATAATAAGTTTCATCTAAGTTGCATGTATTGAGGGGTGCAATATTATGTTTTAATGGATGTAGAAAACAACTAGTGTGCTCAATTTTGGTAAGTCTATTGTTTTATTTGGAACTTTCAGAAGAATAATATGCTTATGAATTGGTAAAAGTAGTTTCTCTTGCATCAAACATTCATTATCCAATTTTCATGATTGAAGCATTTCCTTAATTATTGGGATTGAGAAATTTTTAATTGATGAGTCTGGAATGTTGTTGGGTGAATATATTTTGTTATTCCATTTCATAAATATATCATATTTATTACATTTATTGATGAAGAGAGGCTTATTATTCCCTCAGTAACCTTGTTATAGGTAGGTTAATAATCATACACTTATATGCAATTTTTGTAATATAAGCATGATACTTTTGTAATTATGATATCAAGAGTCAATGAATGTATCTTATTTAGCATAATTTAGTAAATTAGATAGGTTGATCTAATTTAATGTTTGCACAGGGCATCATGGTGGAATTTAATCCCAATCTTACTTAGAGCTCATGTAAAAGTATGAAAAGAGAACATGGTATCATCTTTTAAACTTGAGAGGAAATGTGTTTTGGAATTGGTTTTAAGGGAAATTTATCCCTCACTTCTTATGTGATAGTCTTATAATGAAATATATGAAGGAACATGATTAAATGATAAGTAAGTTAGTAATGTTTCAAAAAAAAGTATTAATGATTAATGTGACCTCTACTTATCTATATTATTGATGGCTAGTAAGGTGGGGACTTAGAAACAAAATGATGCAATATTTCAAAATAGACCCCCCAACTCCTCTAAAGTCTCCTCTTAATGTTTGGTTATTCTCTCTTTATCTCCCTCATCACCATCTAGCAGTTGCTACACTCCTCTTGAAATCGTTAATGCTATTTTATTTCACTCCCCACATTTTTTGATGGTATTGTGCAATGGTCCCCCTCATCTGGAGGTTCAAGGGGTATATTGCATCTTTCTAATTCACACTCTCTCTCCTTCTCTTCCAATATTGGGGCTACAAAAAATTACATTATTGAACTCTTCACTCTCTACATCATCATTCTTCTTGCAATCTCTAAGAATGCTAGATATCTTCACACATATGGTGATTCTAAAGTGGTTATAAAATGGATTAAAAAAAAACAATGCTTAGGAGCTTCATTTTTCTTCCTCTCATGAAAAAAAAAACCAAAAAATCCTAAATTTCTCACATATATCCTATGATTTCATCTACAGGAACATAAATTAAGATGAAGATCATATCTCAAAAATTGGATTAGATTTGGAAAAAGGCACATGCTCGGTCTATGAGATTAAAAAGGCCTTAAAACATACTTTATTTTTTACCCTTGGGTCTAACTAAACGTTAGGCTCTATTATGTAGGACTTTTGTTTTCAATGGAATCATCTATGACAATTTTCCACTCAAGATGCTATTTTGTTCAGTTTACTTTTTCACGTGTTTATATTTGCTAGTGACTTTTTTGGAAGACAATATGTCTTATGTGGATTGTATTTTTAGAGACAACTTTGTTGTCAATCTCCTTTTTATACAACCATGGAAACATGTAAAATTATTTTTTACTCATGGTAGTTGTAAAAAAACTATATAAGGTTTTTTTTATATAGATATGAGAAACACTTATAGGGCTATAAGCCATAAAAATTCTTAAGCGTTTACCATTGTAACATATTTTATTTTATAATAGAGGATGCACAAATTTTCCTTGGAAAATTTAGTTTTATTAATAATAAAAAATGTAATAAAAATTAGAGAAAATTTATAAAATTATTATTTATAAAAATTATAATTATTTTTTTTTACTCATTATAAAATTGAAAATGCTAGATTGGATTGTGAGTCTAACTTCGTGTCATTTTGTAGTGCAATTTTAGGTGGTTTTTTTTTATTATTGTTGTCCATGCTTTCTTTGTCTCTGATGAGGGTTCTTTTATTTCATTGATTTCCTCTTGACCTTTAGCTAGAGGAGCATTGGCCCTACTTTCCAATGGATATGAGTTGGAAAAATCCTTTGATCCAAGCCCCAAATAAAATAGAAGTGGATCCTCAATTTTGGATTAAATTGTTTTATTTTCATATCCATAAGATGTTTTCCTTTAATGTTTAATTCATTTGAAAGAGAACCCAAAATATAAGATACCTACTTGGATAATGTTTCATTGGCTTCAAATGATACCTCAAGGGGTCGTCTTTTGGAGAGTCCATTTTAAGACAAGAGACTTTTTTTCCAATAACCTAATATTTAGTCCTATAGCTAGCCAACCAAGTTGAATTAGGCCTAGGTTTTCTATCCTTCCATGGACATTTTAGGAATTGGGTGCACAATTATCTCTATCAAAGCAAGATGTGAATGGAAAATAAATATTTTCATAGTCCAATTTTTGTCTCCATGAGTGATATCTCCTAATAAAATTTATTTTGTGGAAAACCCTATGCTGAAATTCATTTCAACACAAATTAATGCATAAGTAAAAATATCACAATCCTTTATTTCAAGATTTCTATAATAATTTTTTCCTAGAGAAAATTCCAATGGCACAAAGAGAGGGTAAACCCCAAAATTGAAAAGGTAGATTTGGGAGCCTGAACCAAACATGGGCCAGAAAAAAGAGAGTCAACAAAGGGATCAAGGCAAAAGTTAAAGGTAATCATACGTAAACCAGAACTTCCCAGATCTTTATTGCATGGGTGCTCTATAACACAGTATAAGGAGATGTGTATATGTAATGTAAAATTTAGATATGTCGGAGTATAAGGTGATGTGAAGATGTAATGTAAACTTTTGATATGTCCAATTATAAGGATATGTGTAGATTTAATGTGAGAAATGTAATGTAAACTTGTATATATAATGTGATAAATGTAATGTAAGTTTTATTTAGGTGAAGCCTATGGGAAAAATACCATTTTAATACCATGGCTAAATAATGGTAAATAAATAAATGTAATGTAAGTAAACACTTGAAATGTACAAGGGGTATGTTTTTATTTATTTACTGGGGGTATGGTAAATAAATAAAACCTCTTTTTATATTTACTCCATAAACCTCTTTATATTTAAAGAAAACTTTAAAAAAGACAAATTATTTAGGACAAATACCATTTTAATACCATGGTGGGCCAAATACATAAATAAAATATAAATAAACCATAGGTACGGTAAATAAATAAAACCTCTTTTGATATTTACTCCATAATCATATTTATATTTAGGAACACTAAAAAAAGAGGTTTTATTTAGGTGAAGTGTGTGAGAGAAATACCATGGGCCAAATTATTATTAATACCATGCCAACAAAATTACACTATATGTATTTTCTATCTCACGTAACATGTAAACGTAAATGTAAAAGTAATGTTTAATATTTAACATTTAAAATTTAATCTAATTAATCGAATCTAGGCCATAACTAAAAATCACTTCTCTCCCTAAATATATAAATTTAACACAAACATAGTGTCCAATTGTATTTGTGAGGAAGCATCTTTGTGATTGTGGGAAGCATGAAATAATATTTGTGAGAAATTATTTCTGGATTGTTCCAAAGTGTAAATAATATTTTTGGGAAAGGATTTGAGTGTCAACGATTGATTTGGAAAATAATATTTGTTGGAAGGATTAGTGTAAACGAGCTACAATTGATTTTTAGATTTGATTTCTATTTCTCCTGCATTTTATTTTTTTCTACCTTTTTGTTTTTACCTTTTCATCTACTTTGACTCCATGGATGTGATTCTTACCACCAAATTAAAATGAAATAATACAATATTAATTTTCAAATTTGAAACTATTATCAATTTTTAAATCTATACCTACAAATGACTTCATGGGTTTATTAAATTTAAAATCCAAATCTGGAACTATTATCAATTTTCAAATTTATACCTATAAATGACTTTATTGTTTTATTAAATTTAAAATATATTTAAAACCTCAACAAGCCGGTGTTTGAAACATAATTCACAGTTGGAACATTCAAGTGGGCTTTGTGTTAACACGTTGCATCCTGATTAAAGTTAGAGTCCAACAACTCCAAATGTTTTTCCCCGTCCAAATATAGAATTTGTTTCATGGCAATCCGTCCTCTTCTCATATACAATATTATTGTTGATTTGATTCATTCAAGAAGCCTTTAGTCTCTATGTAGAAACTTAATTAAGAATTATTTGACACCCCTGCTCCAAGTATTAAATGTATTTTTTTAAAAGAATAATGAATATAATACGTTTGCAACATTAATTTAAGTTTTAAATATATTAAATAAATTATAAGGGAGAGAGAGAGAGACAGAGAGTCACTGATGTGGGAAGAGAGAGGGAGGTAGGAGATAAAGGGGGAGAGAGAAGGAAAAGAGAGGGGGACAGGAGGAGAGAGGGAGGGATAGAGAGATGGAGTTGGAGGGGGAGAGAGGGAGAGATAGAGATATGGAGGTGGATGGGGAGAGACGGAGGGATAGGGACATGGAGTTGGATGGGGGGGGTGAGATGGATAGAGATATGGAGCTAGATGGGGATGGAGGCAGGGAAGAAGAAATACATAGAGAGTAACAAGTGGAGAGGTGGATGGAGTGACAAGGGAGATATGGAGAGAGAGTGTGTACATTTGCGGTGAGATAAAGAGACAAAGAAGAAGAGACGGAGAGAATGGGAGAGAGAAGGGGAGAGAGAGGCAAAGAGAGAGAGAGAGAGAGAAAGAGGGATGGAGATGGAGGGGGAGCGATATGGAGGTGAGAATAAAGACATAGAGAGTGAAATTTTGAGAGAGAGAGAGATATATAAGGAGTGATAAGGAAGATGGAGGGAGGGCGAGAGAGGATAGCATGAGGGAAGAAAGATAGAAGCAGGGGAGAGGGAGGGAAGGGGAAGAAAGAGAGAGGGATTTAGAGGAGGAGGGATATATATATATATATATATATATATATATATATATATATATATATATTGGAGAAATTGAGTGTATGTTTTGGGGTTGATATAGAGAGACAAAGGGATATAGAGATATATATGGAAGGTGAAAAGAAAGAAGAGATATATGGAGAAAATGAGGGAGGGACAAAGACATTGATAAATATAGAGTGAGAGAGCATGTGTGTTTTTGGGGGTGAGATAAAGAGACAAAGAGGGAGAGATGCAGGGACATATAGATATATATGGACACGGGAGAGAGGGAATAATATTTCTTACAATAGATGCATTGATTTCAGTGTGTACGTTTGGGGTGAGATAAAGATACAAAGAAGAAGATATGAAGAGAATGGGGGAGAGAAGGAGAGAGAGAGGCATATATTGAAAAAATTATAAGGTGAATAGAGAGAGAGAGAGAGAGAGAGAGAGAGATGGAGATGGAGGGGGGGAGAGAGGGAGGTAAGAATAAAGACATAGAGAGTGAAAGTTGTAGAGAGAGAGAGAGAGATATAAAGAGTGATAAGGAAGATTGAGGGAGAGTGAGAGAGGATAGCATGAGGGAAGAGAGATAGAAGCAGGGGAGAGGGAGGGAAGGGGAAGAGAGAGAGAGGGAGTTAGAGGAGGAGGGATTGATATATATATATATATATATATATATATATATATATATAGATATTGGAGAAATAGAATTTATGTTTTGGGGTTGATATAGAGAGACAAAGGGATATAGAGATATATATGGAAGGTGAAAAGAAAGAAGAGATATATGGAGACAAGGAGGGAGGGACAAAGAGATTGATAAATATAGAGTGAGAGAGCGTGTCTGTTTGTGGGGGTGAGATAAGGAGAGAAAGAAGGAGAGATGGAGGGAAATATAGATATATATGGACGTGGGAGAGAGGGAATAATATTTCTTACAATAGATGCAATCAATTCAGTGTAGATGGAAATTTCATTCAAGAAGCCTTTAGTCTCTATGTATAAACTTAATTAAGAATTATTTGACACCCCTGCTCCAAGTATTAAATGTATTCTTTTAAAATAATAATGAATATAATACGTTTGCAACGTTACTTTAAGTTTTAAATATATTAAATAAATTATAGGGGAGAGAGAGAGAGAGAGAGATTCATTGATGTGGGAAGAGACAGGGATGTAGGAGAGAAAGGGGGAGACAGATGGAAAAGAGAGGGGGATAGGAGGAGAGAGGGAGGGATAGAGAGATGGAGTTGAATGGGGAGAGAGGTAGAGATAGAGATATGGAGGTGGATGGGGAGAGACGGAGGGATAGAGACATGGAGTTGGAGGGGGAGAGTGAGATGGATAGAGATATGGAGCTAGATGGGGATGGAGGCAGGGAAGAAGAAATACATAGAGAGTAACAAGTGGAGAGATAGAGGGAGTGACAAGGGAGATATGGAGAGAGATTGTGTACGTTTGGGGTGAGATAAAGAGACAAAGAAGAAGAGATGGAGAGAAAGGGAGAGAGAAGGAGAGAGAGGCATATATTGACAAAGTTATAAGGTGAATAGAGAGAGAGAGAGAGAGAGAGAGAGAGAGATGGAGATGGAGGGGGAGAGAGAGTGAGGAAAGAATAAAGACATAGAGAGTGAAAGTTGGAGAGAGAGAGAGAGAGAGAGAGAGAGAGAGATAAGGAGTGATAAGGAAGATGGAGGGAGAGCGAGAGAGGATAGCATGAGGGAAGAGAGATAGAAGCAGGGGAGAAGGAGGGAAGGGGAAGAGAGAGAGAGGGAGTTAGAGGAGGAGGGAGGGATTAGAGTGTATGTCTTGGTGTTGATATAGAGAGACGAAGGGATATAGAGATATATATGGAAGGTGAAAAGAAAGAAGATATATATGGAGACAAGTAGGGAGGGACAAAGAGATTGATAAATATAGAGTGAGAGAGCATGTGTGTTTGTGGGGGTGAGATAAAGAGACAAAGAAGGAGATATGGAGGGACATATAGATATATATGGTCGCGGGAGAGAGGGAATAATATTTCTTCCAATAGATGCACTGATTTCAGAGTAGATGGCGATTTCTGGAGCTAAATATTTAATTCATTTATGATTTATGATTTTTGTTGTCTTTTTCATATAATCGAAATGGAAAGATGAAAAAAATAACAAGGGTGAAAATACAAATAGTAGAAGAAAATATTTTGAGACTAATCACAATGAAGGCTATTTGTAATTGACTACATTATTATTATTCACATTTTCTATCGTTACTACTATTACATTGTCACTTTGCATTCAAAAAAATTATTTCATCATTTTTCATCATTAAAGTTATTTTACAATATTTATCATCTCAAAAAACTGAGGTAACTAAGAAATTTTAAATTAAAATGAATCCATAAATATCAAAAATATTTAGCATATTTAAAATGGTTATATTAATATTAGATGTATTCACATATTATTGATAAAATTAATCATATGTTCCTTGTATTATCAATAGATTTTCGTTGGTAGCACAAGACTCAAACCAGACTAGATCCATTTTAACTGCGGATTTATCAAGCACCCAGAGGGATCGAATCTCTCGAGGTGCAAACCTTTTCTCAAGCTTTGCAATAAAAAAAGAGGTTTGCACCTAGAGATATCTGACCCATCTCGGCGCTTGATAGATATGTAGTTAAAATGGATCTAGGATGGTCATTATCTTCAAAGAGAGAGAAATCAACAACAAGAAGAAAAACCTTTACACAAAGATGAATAAATATCTCTAGTTTCATATCTAACATATAAGATATGGAGATCTAGCCATGAAAATCATAAGGCAAGACAAAAAAGCAAACAACAAACTATGTTGAGGCACAAAGTCAATAATTATTAGAAATCACATCCTTATCAATCAAAATGGATGAACACCCATTGAATAGAGGTGAGAATTAACATCTTTCATCACAATATCGTGGAAAAATCTACCATAAATATCAACAAGAACAAGAAAATCTTGGAGAGAATGTATAGACGACCCAATAGAAGACTTAAAACGAGATTAAGGAATGAAACCATTGTGAAGAAGAGGCAACCATTGTTATCTGAGAAGGAGGATCATGAGTAGGGTATAAATTTGATGGGAACTCTTACCCACAAAACAATTATTTTATGGAAGATTTGCTTTTACAACCACCCTTCACATTACACTTGATATTTATTTTTACCCATTGTTTAAATATCATGTATTATATGTCTTTTTGATAAAAAAATGTGTTGTGAATATAAAAACTATTTTTTGTTCATATAAGTTTTGGGTTTGTCTTATGTGACTAGAATTTCAATTCTAGCTTGACCATAAAATATGATTCAACAAAGTAATATAATAGATGTAAATATTACTTGATCAATTCAACAAAGTAATATAATAGATGTAAATGTTACTTGTAAAGATCAAACATATTTAATTGTGTTTATTCCTAGTGTCAAACTACCTAATGATTTAGTGCAATTATGTGTTCTCACTATTAATGTAATTTCAAAGATTTTACAAACGATGTTGAACCATTCTCGAAAATTTATCAAATTTATCAAGTAACTTGGTCAAACCTATTAACTATAATGCATTTTGAAGAGGAACAATCAATCTCAACTTTCAACGTGACGAATTGGACTACAAAATGATCTTTAAATCAATAGAACAATATTGAATCCACTTTTAAAAAGGAATTTGCAAGGATTCTAACATTCTAAGGATTGACAATATATAGGGCATGCATTTTGAAGAAATCCATAATCTTTGAACTAGTAAGAAGGACAAAACACTCGTGAAGACACCTCCAACACCTTAAAGCCCCAACCTAGTTGTTTTGAGATTCAAGTATGCATTTATCGAAAGCATGAGAGGCATGGTAACCAGACATTTGACATTTAATCAAACTAATAAATAGACCAACTTTATAAAAATTGGGATTTATCATCAATATAACAATACTTAATAAACTTCATAAAAATTTTCAAAATCAAGTAGAAAATTCTTACTTCATGCATACAAACAATACAAGTTAATATTATTTATATTAGACTATTAAAAGTCTGTTCAATTTGATTACTCCATCCTAATAAGTTTGTGGTTCATATGCCATATCCATGACTTGTGGTTGTGGGAATGCCACTTGAGTCTCAACTTTTAAACTCTAAACTTGAGTGTGTACAATGCATGATGTGAGTAGAGATAGGGAAGAGCTTTTTCTAACATGTCCAACAACCCACTATGGGTGATTTTGTGCTTATCATTACAGTGTTGGCACTCGTGTATTTTATATTTATATTGAAATATCATGTTGGAATCTTAGTATTGTGAGCACCACATATATTGATGCAATTATTTTTTAATCTAATTTTGAAATCTTAATATTGTGAACACCACATAAATTGATGTTTCTCTTAAGACGTGTCAACCAACAATATTATTACTTTATTTTCTACAATCCCATTTGGAATTTCATATATATATATATATATAACCGCCTCATCTTGATTTAAAAAATAAAAATAGATCTTTACCTTCATTTCCACTCAAAGACAATAGAGACATATCCGAAAAACGTTCATTTACCCTCAAAGTCAATGGAGACATATCCGAAAAACGTTCATTCATAATTATTTGTCTTCATGGATGTCTGGCCGGATCTGGCCGCTTGTTTCGTTTGAGCCGGAGTAGTGCTGGCTGGGCATTTATAGCATTGTGGATTATATTCAAAACAAAATCTTCAAACCAGATTTGAAGGCGCTGACTGTCGATGAGATTGGAGGCGTTACGCCAGATTATGATAATTGCACTTTACAGTAACTCGATTTGTTGGCGAGACATTCATGGACGAATTGCATTTTGACAAAACGCTAAATACGCACCTGTTTCTTCTCGGGTTTCTTATTTCACAGACAGTCAGGGATTATTTGACGGGCTGATTTTGGAATATATTTTTTATATTAGCTGTAATAAGTATATTTGATTGGCTGATTATTGGATATATTTTGGATGTTATGATATTATAGTTTAAAATTATTTTAACAAATTATTGATTCATGACTATACTTATATTTTGATATATTTGTCATTTTGAATGTAGATTTTCATAATTAGTTTTTATTATGCTGTTGCTCCTGAAAAAAACCTGTCAAGGATAAGAAACATTTGCCTTTTTGAGTGGAAAATCCACTATGTAAAATAACTATGTGAAAGATGAAAAACATTTGACTTTTGAGTGGAAGCTCCACTATGTAAAATAGCCATGGGAAAGATGAAAAACATCTAACTTTTGAGGAGACACTCCACCATGTAAAATAATTGTGCCAAAGATGAGAAACATTTGATCTTTTGAGGAGACACTCCACTGTGTAAAATGTCTGACATTTTAAATGGATTGCTTGATTCAGGGGCATTAGACACTAGCCAGCAATGTAGAAGGTTTGTCCACATGTTGTGGCTAGCAGGGGTCGAAAATATTTGAATTGTAACAGCTAGGTGTCAATACCTCAGCTGATTGTGTTATTTAGATCAGTTAGAGTCATAGAAGTCGAATAGCTCAGTTAGTCTAGCTGTCATATTTCAGTTAGTTGAATTATTTTAATTAGGGTGTTGATTTTCTAAAACGGTCCTCACAGAGGAACCGAACAGATAAATGTTCATGTATATAAATGTAATCCTTCGGATGTATATGGAGAGAGCAGAGGAGAAGAGAAGAGAGATTTCTGCAATCAAATCGGTGTGTTCACAATTGCTTCCAATTGAATAATTTCAGTGTGCATCGCCATAGAGTCGTTTTGAGTCCTTAATTGTGAAGAAATTGTTTGATTGCGAGGTGATTGAGCTCTGTGCATGTATAATTGAACTACTGTATAATCTCCACATATCTCTGTCTATTTTTTTCTCAAAAGTTACCCGAACAACCCTGTGAATTGAACCCGCGCAGGCGAGGCCTGTGTAGAGGACCCACGCTCGCGAACGTAGTTTAAATAGGAAAACCCCGCTAAATAAAAAGATAATTTCTTCATTGTTAATTAGAATCCTGACCCGAGGCTAGACCTGAGTTAGTGAACACAGAGGATAGCCTAACCCGATTTAAACCCGTGGTCAGTCACTGTTCAAAGCCGTGAGCGGATTTGCAAAGGCGGGTTGCCCATATCGCACCACTTTTTCGGGTCGAGTGGTATTTTCAAATTTGGAGCGATTCCATTGAGCCTTCAACACGTGGGACAGGACGGAAGCCAAAATCGCCTTTCAATGCGTGCCATCGCACGTTAATGTTCGACCAAGGAGATTGAGCAATATCACCGGAGACCGTCGATCTGGGGGGATGTCATCGGACGGTGATAGGTTGGTGAAGCTGCGAGGACGATAACTAAGGTACGACGTGCATTTGATTGGGACATCAATCGTAGAGGTGGGGCCCAGTGCAAATGTTTATTATATAGCCATTTGGTTAAAGAGAGCGTCGACATTAATACAAAGCTCGAAAGTTTAAACATTGGTTATAAGGTATGGTGCAAATAAATAATTGAATTCCCGCGATTGAATGAGTGGGCTCGAAGTATATAAAAGTGCCCTTTTCAAGGGTGTTGGATTTAATATAGGCGTGAAGGGTTGCAACCTTAGTTCTAAGGTTCGGTGGTAGAATAAAAATTTGGAAAATACATTGGGAATTAAAAAGTTGAGAACATACACTTATTTGTCAATTTCTTTGAAATTGATAAATAAATTCCCAAGAAAATAAATAGCCACGTGGAGGTAAACAAAGAGAATTGCTGACAGAGAACAGAGCAGACCAACCCTCCTTAGGGGTCCGAATTCAGTTTTGTTGTGTCATTTGTGGTATCGGAGCCATTGTTTTAAGACTGTTTTTGTAGAGAGTTGACATGGCAATTCGAGTTGGTAGAGGTGCTGGCAGAAGGAGACCCGTTGCAAATGCAGAGGTGTTGGGGATGTTGCAGAGGGTCGAGGCCAGAATGGATGCCATGGAGTGAAGACAGCCCAGAGATCCGGAAGACATCAGTGAACCTAAAACAGAAGAAGCTAAAGAAAATGTTGAAATTCCTCCTGACATGAGACTCCTTAGAACTATTCTGGGGTCTGCAGTTAAGCCCAGAATTGAAGTGTCGAGTTATACAGGGGGACTGGATCTAGAAGAGCTAGTGGACTGGATAAACGAAATGAATAAGTGCTTCGATTATGAAGAAATAAGTGAAGATAAAAATGTCAAGTTTGCGGTGACAAAGCTGAAAGGACATGCTGCACTTTGGTGGGATGGAGTGCAGACAGAAAGGAGGAGAGTTGGCAAGCAACCTATCAAGAGCTAGACCAGAATGATGGCTAAATTAAAAGGTAAATTCTTTCCTAGTGATTATCAGCTGACATTGTATAAGCAAATGCAGAACCCGAGACAGAGGTTGCTGACAGTGAAAGAATACACAGAGGAATTCTACAGAGTAAGCATAAGGGTTGGGAAATTCCAAGACATACTAGAGAAGACTGCCAGATATGTAAATGGTCTCAGACTAGATATCCAAGATGAGATTGTTCTTCTGTCTCCTAAGACAGTGGAAGAAGCCTACCAGATGGCCTTGAAAGCAGACGAGAAACTCCTGAGGAAGCAATCTGCCAAGAAGAGAGGTACTTTCCGTGGAAAGGGAAGTCAGGGTGGTAGAGGAAAGCCTGCTACACCCAAGGATGGAGCTAACATTAGCTCACCTAAGAATGCATCTACAGAGGATGATGCAAGGGGTAGAAGGGGTTCTTACAGAGGAAAAGGAAGAGGAGGCAGAGGCAGAGGCAGAGATAGGGAGTTGAGGTGTTATAGATGTCAGAAAGTGGGACATAAGCATTATGAGTGTCCAGAGAATGTGGGTGCTGGACCAAGAAATGTTGTTGTTGCCCAGGCCGGAGAAGAAGCAGAAATTGAAGAAGAAATTCTTCCAGAGAGGGGAGAATCCTTGGTGGTAAATAAGGTCCTCTTGAAGCAAGCCAAAGAGGTCACTGAGCCTGCACAAAGGAATACTTTTTTTAGGAGGATATGCAAAGTCCAAGGGAAATGCTGCCAGCTAGTCATTGATAGTGGCAGCACAGACAATCTGGTTTCCACTGAGGTGATAGAGAAGCTGAAGTTGAAGACAAGGGAGCATCCAACTCCCTATAGGGTCTCCTGTCTGCATAAAGGGCACCAGCTGGTTGTAAAGGAATAGTGTGAGATAGAGCTGCAAATGGGAAAATATAAAGATAAGGTCTGGTGTGATGTAATGCCCATGGATGTGTGTCATATAGTGCTGGGTAGAACTTGGCAGTTTGACAGAGCAGCAATGCATGATAGCAAGAAGAACACTTACAAGTTCTTCAAAGATGGGGTACACCATGCATTGATACCCATGGAAGGAGAGCCAACCAGCAGAGTGATTGATCCAAAGACCTTGTTGCTGAGCAGGAAGGAATATCTGCAGTAGATAGAAGAAAAAGAGATAAGTTTTGCTTTATTTTGCAAACCTAAAGTAGTTCTTACTTCTACAAAGATTTATGATTTGCCAGTAGAAATCGAAGAGATGTTAGATGATTATTGTGACATTATTGTGGATGATTTCCCTGATGAGCTGCCACCTGTGAGAAAGATCAGTGATCAGATAGATTTTATCCCTGGTTCAAACCTGCCAAATAAGGCAGCCTACATAATGACTCCCAAAGAAAATGAGGAAATCAGGAGACAAGTACAGGAATTGGTGTACAAGGGGTTGATTAGAGAAAGTTTGTGTCCATGTGCAGTACCAGCAGTATTAAGGCCAAAGAAACATGGAGGCTAGAGGATGTGTACTGATTCCAGAGCAATCAATAATATCACAATCAGGTACAGATTCCCTTTTCCCAGAGTTGAGGATTTAATGGATTGCTTGAGTGGTGCTAAATATTTCTCAAAAATAGATTTAAAAAGTTGATACCATCAGATTAGAATAAGAGAGGGTGATGAGTGGAAGACTTCCTTTAAAACAAATGAAGGATTATATGAATGGATGGTAATGCCTTTTGGGTTGTCAAATGCACCTAGCACTTTTATGAGACTTATGAATGAAGTATTGAAAGAATTCATTGGTAAATTTGTGATAGTGTATCTAGATGATATATTAGTTTTCAGCAGAACCAAAGAAGAACACTTAAGGAATCTTAATCATGTCTTGAAGAAGCTGCACCAAGAGAAACTGCTGATAAATTTAAAGAAATTTTCGTTCATGAAGGAAGAATTGGTGTATTTGGGTTTTGTTGTTTCTGCAGAAGGATTGAAGATGGACCCGGAAAAGGTTTAGGAAATTGTGGAGTGGCCTTCACCCATGAATGTTTTTGAGGTAAGAAGTTTCCATGGACTTCCTAGTTTTTACAAAAAGTTTATAAGAAACTTCAGTAAGATCAATGCACCCATAATTGAGACGATAAAGAAGAGCAAACAACCATTTAAGTGGACTGTTGAAGCAGAAAGAAATTTTAAAGTTTTGAAGCAAAAGATAACGGAGAAGCTTGTTTTGATTCTGCCTGATTTTACTAAACCATTTCAAGTAAAATGTGATGCTAGTGGAGAGGCCATTGGAGCTGTGTTGAGTCAGGATGATAGGCCTGTAGCCTATTTCGGTGAAAAGATAAATGACACCAGAAGAAAGTATTCCTCTTATGAGAAGGAATTCTATGCAATTGTTGAGGCACTGAAGAAGTGGAGACATTATTTGATGTCCAGGGAATTTGTATTATATTCTGACAATCATGCTTTGCAATATATTGTACAGCAGCCCAAGTTGAAACATAAGCATGCTAAATGGGTTGAGTATCTCCAAGGTTTTAATTTTGTTTTGAAACATATAAGTGGCCAAGCCAATAAAGTAGCTGATGCTTTGAGTAGGAGGCACATGATTGTTCAAGAAACAAATTTTGAAGTTGTAGGATTTGATTTTCTCAAAGAATTGTATAAAACAGATCCAGATTTTAAAGAAGCATTTGAGGCATGTAGTAACCCTGTACTAATAGATAGAAGCCAGTGGCTGGATTATTTCTTGTAGGAGGACTTGTTATTCAGAAGAAGCCAACTGTGTGTACCAAAATGTTCCATGAGAGAAAATTTGATCAAAGAGAAGCATAGTGGTGGACTTGCTGGACACTTTGGTACTTATAAGACTTATGAGCAGCTGAGTCACTTCTATTACTGGCTCAAGATGAGAGCAGAAGTGGAAAAGTTCGTGAAGAATTGCAAAATTTGTCAGTATGCTAAAGGAAAGAGTTAGAATGAAGGATTGTACACTCCCTTGCCTATTCCAGACAGGCCTTGGGACATGGTGAGTATGGATTTTGTTCTAGGATTGCCCAAGACTCAGAGAGGGAATGATGCAGTCTTTGTTGTAATGGATAGATTCTCCAAAATGGCACATTTTATTCCATGCTATAAAACTAGTGATGCCACCCATGTTGCTAACTTGTTTTTCAAAGAAGTTGTTATATTGCATGGGTTGCCCAAGAGTATTGTTTCAAACAGAGACACCAGATTTGTGGGTCATTTTTGGAGGACATTGTGGAAGAAACTTGGTACTAAACTGAGTTTCAGCTTAGCTTATCATCCCCAGACTGATGGACAAACAGAGGTGGTGAATAGGAGTCTGGGAAATTTGTTGAGAAGTCTTGCAGGAGAACATCCTAAGCAGTGGGATCATATTTTTCCCCAGGCAGAATATGCATATAATGACTCACCAAACAGAAGCACAGGGCAGAGTCCGTTTCATATTGTTTATGGAATGCACTCTAGAGGAACATCAGAGTTAAGAAATCTGGGAAAGGCAGAGCTGAGAAGTGCTGATGGTGAGGAATTTGCTTCAGAGATCCAGGCCATACATGAACAGGTGAAACAACAATTACAAGGCAGCAGCATCAAATACAAGAGTAGAGCAGACTTGAGCAGAAAGGAAGTTCATTTTGAAGTAGGAGATCAGGTTCTGGCACACCTAAGAAAAGAGAGATTCCCAAGGAAGCAGTATAACAAATTGAAGTTCAAAAAGATTGGGCCATGCAAGATACTTAGAAAGTTTTTTGCAAATTCTTATGAGATTGAACTACCTCCTGATGTTGGAATATCTTCCATTTTTAATGTTGCAGATTTGTACAAGTATGAGGATGATGGTGCAGAAGGAAGGACAGCAGACAAGGGACAGATTGAGTGGAAAGAACAGCTACCTCCAACACAACCATTGCAACCAGAGAAGATATTGGACAAAAGAGTGTTCAAAAGGACCAGAGGACAAGAGTACTTTCAGTACTTAATCAAATGGAAGGACAAGCCAGAGGAAGATGCCAGTTGGATGACTAAAGGAATGTTGCAGAAGATAGGCAGATCAGTGGAAGAGCTCATGGACAGGAGCCCATGAAGAAGATTACTCTTGGGAGTCTCATGCAGGGGCATTAGACACTAGCCAGCAATGTAGGAGGTTTGTCCACATGTTGTGGCTAACAGGGGTCGAAAATATTTGAATTGTAATAGCTAGGTGTCAATACCTCAGCTGATTGTATTATTTAGATCAGTTATAGTCGTAGAAGTCGAATAGCTCAGTTAGTCTAGCTGTCATATTTTAGTTAGTTGAATTATTTTAATTAGGCTATTGATTTTCTAAAATGGTCCTCACAGAGGAACCGAACAGACAAATGTTCATGTATATAAATGTAATCCCTCGGATGTATATGGAGAGAGCAGAGGATAAGAGAAGAGAGATTTCTGCAATCAAATCGGTGTGTTCACAATTGCTTCCAATTGAATAATTTCAGTGTGCATCGCCATAGAGTCGTTTTGAGTCCTTAATTGTGAAGAAATTGTTTGATTGCGAGGTGATTGAGCTCTGTGCATGTATAATTGAACTACTGTATAATCTCCACATATCTCTGTCTATTGTTTTCTCAAAAGTTACCCGAACAACCCTGTGAATTGAACCCGCGCAGGTGAGGCCTATGTAGAGGACCCACGGTCGCGAACACAGTTTAAATAGGAAAAGCCCACTAAATAAAAAGATAATATGTTCATTGTTAATTAGAATCTTGACCCGAGGCTAGACCTGAGTTAGTGAACACAGAGGACAGCCTAACCCGATTTAAACCAGTGGTCAGTCACTGTTCAAAACCGTGAGTGGATTTGCAAAGGCGGGTTGCCCATCGCACCGCTTTTGCGGGTTGAGCGATATTTTCAAATTTGGAGCGATTCCATTGAGCCTTCGACACGTTGCACAGGACGGAAGCCAAAACCACCTTTTTGCGCGCCATCGTACGTTAATGTTCGACCAAGGAGATTGAGCAATATCGCCGAAGACCGTCGATCTTGGGGGATGTCATCGGACGGTGGTCGGTTGATGAAGGTGCGAGGACGATAACTAAGGTACGACGTGCATTTGATTGGGCCATCGATCGTAGAGGTGGGGCCTGGTGCAAAGGTTTATTATATAGCCATTTGGTTAAAGAGAGCGTCGACATTAATACAAAGCTTGTAAGTTTAAACATTGGTTATAAGGTATGGCGCAAATAAATAATTGAATTCCCACGATTGAATGAGCGGGCCCGAAGTATATAAAAGTGCCCTTTTCAAGGGTGTTGGATTTAATATAGGCGCGAAGAGTTGCAACCTTAGTTCTAAGGTTCGATGGTAGAATAAAAATTCGGAAAATACATTGGGAATTAAAAAGTTGAGAACATATATTTATTTGTCAATTTCTTCGAAATTGATAAATAAATTCCCGAGAAAATAAAGAGCCACGTGGAGGTAAACAAAAAGAATTGCTGACAGAAAACAGAGCAGACCAGCCCTCCTTAGGAGTCCGAATTCAGTTTCGTTGCGTCATTGCTCCATCCATCACTAAGAACAAATGAAGTTATATCTGTAATAGTAATAGTATGATGTTGTTATGACAATGCAACACAATCACTCTCCACCAATTCACTCTCCTTTAAATTCACTCGTTTAAAAACATAAACACGTCAATAGATAATACCATTATATCAATTGCTTATTGCGTGTAAAAACGTATACCATTACCAAGTTTTAATTCGAAGTCAACTTTGAAGGCGCACTGAACGAAAACGCAATCTATCATTGCAGAGGAAGTCGGTCAGAAATGTAACACTTGTAAATTTTAATGGACAAGGTTTACTATTCTTATCAAGAGCCAGAGGATGAGCGGGTTATTCATTACCAAATTTGTGTACAATGGCGTTCTTTGGGTGCTTGAAATGGGTTAGTATATACTCTATTTGTCAGCTGGTATTGGCTGCTGCATCAGTACAAGATGGGCTGATATCATGCCTGACGAGAAATGATATTACAAATGTCACAACCATGGCTTCTTCTTCCGCAAAGTACTATTATCTGTTGAATTTTTCTGTGCAGAACCTACGTTACACTGAATCCAGTGTGCGCAAGCCCAGCGTTCTGATTCTCCCGCAAAGCAGGCAACAAGCGCAGAAATCGGTGGCCTGCTGCGTACAATACGGTTGGGAGATTCGGGTTCGTAGCGGAGGGCACAGCTACGAGGGCCTCTCCTCTACTTCTGATACTCCCTTCGTTATCATTGATCTCATGAATTTGGACGCCATTAACGTCGATATGGCTTCCAAAACGGTTTGGGTAGAAGCCGGCGCGACTGTGGGGCAATTATACGATGCCATCGCAGACAAGACTTCAATCTACGGTTTTCCTGCTGGAGTCTGCCCGACTATGGGCACCGGCGGTCATTTCAGCGGAGGGGGATTGAGTTTACTTTTGAGAAAGTATGGTATCGCGGCCGATAATATAATCGATGCCCTGTTCGTTGACGCCAGAGGCAATCTTCTGAACAGGCAACAGATGGGAGAAGACGTGTTTTGGGCTCTGAGGGGTGGCGGCGGAGGCAGCTGGGGCATTGTGGTTGCTTGGAGGATACAGCTCGTCAGCGTGCCTCCTGTTGTGACGGTCTTCAACGTGTACAGAACGGGGAGACAGGCAGTGACGAAGCTTGTGTATCAATGGCAGTCCATTGCGCCGGCCCTAGAAGAGGATCTGTTTATCCGTGTGGTCATTTCGGGTACCCAACTGAACGGGGGCCAACGGGATGTCAAGCTGACCTTCAATGGAATGTATGTAGGGCCACTGGATCAACTCCTGGAAACAGTGAATAAGAGCTTTCCGGAGATGGGCATGGTTGCCAGCGACTGTAAAGAGACGAGTTGGATAGATTCCATATCCTACACTGCATACACAAACAGGACCGAATTGCGCAACAGATATAATTCCAACAAAAATTACTTCAAAGCAAAGTCTGATGTCGTGAAGACCCCAATTCCACTATCGGCCTTGGAAGGGGCATGGAAATTCCTTGAAGAACAGCTCACTTCTTATGTTATTTTTCATCCTTTTGGTGGAATAATGGATCGAATACCGTCCTCTCAGATTGCGTTCCCTCATCGAGCCGGGAATTTATACTTGCTACACTATCATATCACATGGAATAATCCGAGCAACGACACAGAGTATATCGCTGCGATTCGAGGATTATATGAATATTTGACTCCTTATGTTTCCAGCTCTCCCAGGGCTTCTTATGTAAATTACTTGGATCTTGATTTGGGTATAGCTCCCAATGGGACGGCCACGGTTGAGGAAGGTAGGTCATGGGGAGAGAAATATTTTGTGAATAACTATGATAGACTTGTGAAGGTAAAGAGCACAATCGATCCTTACAATGTTTTCCGGAATTCTCAGAGCATTCCTGTGAACAAGTAAGAGTCGTGACATCTCAAACAATAAAACAGAATAGTCAATATATTGTGTGTAAGAGATTCCATATATATCGTAAATGCACGGACGGAATCATTTCTCTGCCGGGCAGATGTGTACCGTTTTCTGCTGTTACATCTATCTTTCCCGTTCTGGATTTCTATTGCATATATATCTTTCTCGTTTTGGATTCTTGTGTTATATAAGTTTTTTCACGTCTGCCGCCAAATTCAAAATGAAGTCAACGTGTTTACTACAATCCAATTTAACGTTTTAATAATCAGACAGTCTCCTTATCCGCAAACTCTGGGCTTTCTGAGTTTTTCCTTAGATTTCCTTATATAATTTTCATTGTGAACCGATTTTAGTTAGTTCTGAGATTTTGTAAAGTTCTTGGTTAAAATTTTGTAGAGAGAGGTTGAGGATAGAATTGATTGTAACGATGCAAAAATTAAAAGCAAATAAAAAATTAACTATCATATTATTAAATTTTGCAATACATAAATTTTTCAAATTTTCATGGAAATTTGTTTCTGGAAATTTTTACCCTTAATTAATAATTATTATGATAAAGTAGTTTTTAAAATATAAATTATGCTTTTTATGTGGTTTAGAAGTTTAGTGATCACGTTGATCTGAAATTGTGGAAATTAAGACCTCTAACGTTAAATCCCCTTATTTAACTCAATACTTAGAGGAAAGCAAGTTATATTTCCAAAAATAAAATGGTAGTAGTTGGAATAATGTTAGACAAGTACAATAGTTACCTATATATATATGAATGAGAGAGTTATATAATTAAATGTTTTAACATAAATTTTGGTAAGAAATTTTATAACTATAAATTTAGTTTTAAAACTTAAAATTTATAATTTAATAATAATAAAAATTTAATTTAAGAGCACTAAATTAGAAAAACTTTTTTAATAATAATTTGACTACTAAATTAAAACAAATAAAATTATATTATATAATAAATTAATAAAAAATATTGTATTTTTTTATTATTATTTTTATGCACATTGAATTGCATTTCGAGAAATGGAAACGTAATATAATAGTTTTGAAGGCAGTTTTTTTGGCCGTAAAAGAAATTCAAGAAATCAAATAGTTGAAGTGTTTGAATTGTACTTTTTATAGTACAAATAGATTCAACACCATCAAGAACTTTAAAAATACCTAAAATACGAAAATTTAACCACTATATTCCAAATTTTCAAAAATCTTCACCAAATTTTTTCATAATCTTACCTAAATTTCTAAATTATTTTTTTAAACTAATGCTCCGGCAACTACGTTTTTACCCTCCTCATTATTCGCAAGACTCCACCTTAACCGTGATTCGAATTCCGAAATAACTTTAAATTGTATGCAAAAGTCTTTGATGTGACATCTTTATCCATAATGATACATACATGGTAGTTTTAGATCGCGTATGTGCTTGCGTAGCTTTCCGATCCCGGTTTGTCCACGTGGCCATCTGCTACCACCGTCCTGTCCTGACAATGCACGCAATTAAAGCATGGATCGTGGCCATTTAAAATTTAAATTTGACTTTCAAGATGCCGGGCAAAGCTACATGAATATTGGGGAGGCTGGCTTTCTATACCTGGATTTCTATCAGACATAGCGCTTCTGTTTCAATGGCTCTGCTGTTTCAAGTATATATAGCCTTGCCTTGTCTTGCTTTTCCTCTTGGATACCGATCGAGAGGCTAACTGTTTTAGAAGTGACCAGGTGCAAGTTAATAACACTGCGTAAATCTCACTTTTGTTTATTTGTCTTCTTCATATTTAATTTCATTTTCTACATGAAAATAATTATTTACACCTTTCAGATATAATATTGCAAGCTTATCTTAAGTTTCCAGAGCTAACACTCCACCCTTAGTCTCTTAAAAATTTCCCAAATCCGCAACGCAGCTCAAGCTCTTGCCAAATATGATAATAAAATCCATCTAGACTCCTTGAAATACTCACATTTAGTCTTCGATCTAAGTCTTTCTGGGATTTTTATAACTCCCTGGAAAAATGGAAGTTCCAAACTTTATATTCACCCGCCGTGTAAAGGTTTTGCGCTTAACTTTTAACTTTTGCGTTGGGGACGCTGTGGGAGACACTAACACATCTATTCAGGAG